>JARHVA010002449.1:1930000-2205000 GCA_037957365.1 Torreya grandis
ATACTTCATATAATTTCAAATGTCAAGTAAAATGTGGATTCATGTATGATCACAATATTCCTCATTATCCTAGCTAGAATCATTTGCCTTGTCCTATATTGTTGAGGTTTTCAACCACATTATGGTCATGTTTCATGTGTATTCAGTTCATATTCTAATTTATATAATCAAGCTATACATTTTAAATGCTTATTTAGATGTTAAAACATTTTATTTCATTTAGAGTGATGTTTATTTAATCTAAGTATTAGTTTACATTGAGGGTTTATTTATGTTTTGGGCTTTACTTGTAGCATATTTCATTTTGAGTTGAAACTGGCTTCATAATTCTCATGTTAGGTCTGTGTCATTAAATGCTTTGCTCAGGAATTATTCATGTATGGGTGGATTTTGGTTTTCAACTAGCCTAATGATTATTTATCTAAGTCTTATTTTAATTTGTCTTTGTTTATAGAGATAAAATGCTTTGCTATCAAATATTTTCAAATGGATAAGTCCTTTTAATGACCCAAGTCATGAGATTGTGCCATGCATCATGATCCTAATGACCTAGTCCAATAGAGACTCAAAAAGATACGTAAATCCCCATGCCTTTGAGGCCCTAGGATTGTGCCATGTGCCATAATCCATCTATTTGTCATCATCCCAATAACTTAGAGGTGATGTTAATAGTGTTCCTTATATGGTCATTATTGAGTGAGCAAAAAAGTGAGATCCATCTATGTGTCACCATCCCGCTAACCCAAAAGTGACATAATAGAGTTCCTTATACGGTCATTACTGGGTGAGTTGAGTAGAAAGATATTGTTATGTTGTGGAGCTTATTTTCACATTATAATGTATTTCAAATATTATACATTAAAATGTACTATACACTCTTAATGTTTTTTGGACCCCCTTTTTCTGGAAGTATAGATGTATGGTTTATCCATACTTGTATATGTGTGATGTCATCACCCATGATTAATGGGGAACAATTATGGGTTGAATTAGCCCATGGTTTTGGCACCCATTATTTTATAAAATTTCTATGTTGATTACCTATTGATGTATTATAAATGGACATACAATAGGTAATACATCAGAGTAAGAATTGAGTTTGAGAAGGTGAACAAAGTGTGTGAATTTAGGTGAAAATTGATGAGATTTTGTTGAGTGAAGGTCCAAAAAATATTTATGCATTATAATTTTGAGAAGATTGATATGAGAGTGGATTGTACTCTTATTAGATTGTAATAAAATTTGAGCAAGTGTTTCTTGGTAGATGTAGTCCATATTGGGTGAATCACATTAAATCCTATCTTCTCGTTGTGTATTTTTATTTTTGTTCTTTATGCATCTCTATTCATGGCTCTTATTGTTTCAATTCTATGAAATTGTTCTACATTAATTTCTATTTTATTTCTAATAGATATATCCATGTGTCAAAATCCTACTAACCCACAAGTATTCTATCAATGTAAAGTTTCATGCCCTCGAGCCCTAAGATTACATCCACTTATCACGATCCCAGGAGCCCATAGCCCCAAAGTAATGGTAGTATTGAACCTGGGACTGTGTGTGCCCGATAAAGCCATGAAGATAGTGAAGGTGACAAGCAAAAAAGAATCAAACACACAAACATCCCCTCAACATACAAGTCTAAATTTGACAACCATGATAAATACAAAGTGATAGCCAAATGATGACTTATGTTTGATTAAAATCAAAGGAAGTAAGCAAAGTAGAGTAGGTGACTACAAGATATAGAACCAAACATTTTAAACCAAGTAGAGTACATAATCAGTTGAAAAGAACCTACATCAATAGTCTCATAATCTGATCATAAGAATGCATAATGAAAATGAAGATGGCAATGGTTAGATCAATAACAAAAAATTTGGGTAAAATAAAAGTTTGAAATTGAAAAAGTTGTTCACAACTCTAAGGTAGTGTCAACCCAAAGGACATGGATATCAATAGCTTCACCAAAAGAACTGAATGCATCTATTATATATGGGAGTAATCCATAATTTGATATTGCCTAGGGCATCACCATTCAATAGGGAAAGGTGCATATGGAAGGGGCTTTGTTATCTTGGGAATAAACATACACATGTGGAATGGACAAAATTAAAGTATAAGATCAAATGACTTTATCATTGGGATTAGTTCATAATGAGGTGTTTCTACCTGTTTGGATCGATGATTAGGTAATGGAAGAAATTAAATACTAGAGAATCCTTATTGTTCATTGGAGATGGGAATACTTTGGAGATTGAATCCACTTCCATATTGGAATTTTTACTTGAGAATTATTCTATGATTGGATCCTTATCCTTCTTTGATGTGTTATCACAAAAGATTTGTTTCTAATCAGTTATTCTCTTTAATGTTTGTATCAAGAGTATTTATTTTATGGTTATGCACCATAGCCATGATGGACTAACATTGTCTATATAAGCAACATTTCTTGCTATTGTAAAAGGGGTTAGTAAATTTGATCCCAAAACACTATTAAGGTAATGTTAGGATTAAACATGTTGTTCCTCATGCTTTTGGATTTTGAATGGCTACTATGATTGACACATTTGAATATTAAAAATCTATAAATATTGAGCCAATATTTTACTTGCATTTCCTAATAACTTTTATTTTGATGGTTTGTCAAAGGTATTGATCTTAGAAGTAATTTATGCAGATTTTTTTTGATATTATTGGTGTGCAATTGGACATATAATTAGTTTATGAAAAAAGTAATTTAATTAGATTTGAGGGTTCATTCTGGGTATATTGAGGCTTACATTGGTCATGGTGTGAAAATCACTATAGGATGATGTAATTGATTTATTTGAATAAAAGTTATAGATTTCATGTTCACACATTATTCCTTGTAGTCTTGCTCATTGTGGTTTTTCAATTTGTGCAATAGCTTGATTTGATGCCCAATGATTAATTATAGACCACATTAATCTAATTTCTAAGTATTGGAAGACCTATCCCAATCAAGTGATTTATCTTTTTTCTACCTTTTTTTCTTTCTTTTATATTTTTTTTAAATGAGAAAAGACCTACCCATTACATTGTAAATAAACCATTTGTATAAGAACCAATGGTGAGATATTTAATATCAAGAGGAAACATATTTGAACCTTTAATGGAAAAAATAATAGCTTACCCATGCTGTAATATTTTAGAGTTTATTGGCCCTTGGATCACTATTAGATCCTAAAATAAGGAGACTTTTGTCCCATGAGCTGTTGACTATTTTTGTTCATTTAGAATAGCTAGTTCCTAACTGTTTTTGAGTGACTCAAAATTTCAGCCTAACAAAGCATTCATCATATAGTATTATTACCATCTAAACCTAATTTTACAAAATTTACCACCTTAATCTATGATTTAATGATGCCCAAAGTTGGGAGTCTTAGGTTCGGGGGTGATTAGGGCAAAGATGGGAGGCAAGCCCTTCCTTCGGTTGACCTTATGGTTGCGTGTGGAGTCTATGTGAAGACCAACTTATTCAACACTTTATTATATATTTGAAAAAAAATTATATTAGATATTTGAGAGCCATGACATTGTTATTATTTTAGTTAAAATTCTATACATATTAGAAGAAAATTATATTAGTCATTGCAAATAGCATGATGTTATTTACCACTTGCATACTCTTCCTATTGAGTGTATTGGATTATAAAAATAATGAATTGATTATTTTATGTGAAAAATTAAATTGTATATCATGTATTTCTTTGTATTTTTAATGTTGATTGCAAATAAAAGTTTTCTATTTCCTAAAATTTTGAATTTCATGGATTTTTTTTTAACCAAGAAAGGCTAGAAGAATTCATGTAATTCATATGCACTTAAAATCATCCCAATTTATCACAATTTTTATCATATTTTAAATTGGAGATAATTAGGGAATTAATGCAATTTAAGGATTTTTTTGGAACTATGGGTGGATTTATATGACTTTTCAAAGTTTCATCACTAAATCTCCTTATACCTCATTTGTAAATTTACCTAAAATCATGCATTTTTTAATCCCATAAAATGAGGCAATTAGGTACATGAAATAATTTTAAAATAAAATTAGAAAAAATTGGGATCTAACACCACTAATTTCATAATTTTTGGGTTCTTAGTTTTGTAAAAATGAATTTTAGAATTTATCTTGTCTAGGGTAATTTGTTAACATAGGTCTTTTAGAAGGAAATTGTCCTTAGCTTAATAGGGTACCCCAAAAATTTGGTCAGTGGTCACCCATGTGACTACACAAAAAAGGAATGCAAGCCTTAAGCACTAGGGGTAAGCAACTAATGCTAATATTATTTTGAATGTGGTTAGGGAACCACCAATATTATTAATATAATGGGGGTGGTCAATAAGGGTTGACCACCACCCCATTTGAACCATAAACTTATATATATATATATATATATATATATATATATATATATATATATATAAAAAACTTTTGTTTTATTATTAAATCAACTTTTGTTTTGTTACTAAAAAAACTTTGTTCTATTATAATTTTATATTTATATTTATATGAATTTCTATTTATTGTTTAATATAATTTAATAAAATACTACACTTTTTCAAAAGTTTAAACCTACAATAGAAGTTTATCAAAATCAAAACTTTTGAAAAAAATATACATATTTTATTTCTACGTTTATGACCACCTAGAGACCCAAAGGTGGGGTGACCTACAAAAGTACCCCATCAATTTTTTGTATTATTCTACTTGAAATAATTTTTAAGACTTGGAACACTGTATTTTTCTAAAATTGATCCCTTTCTCACCTAGGTCTTTTTAAAACATTTTTTCAATTAATATACTTGTTTTGTTTTTACAATTATATAGATTTAGTGCCTCAGAAGTGGGGGAACAGAAAAGCACCCCCATTATTTTTTTCCCTTCCACATGGAAGTAAGTAGTTTTGAAACCTAAAACCTCATTGTTTTCACTTTGTGCAAGTTTTTTCCTTAGGAGGCATTTTGGGATAACATAGACTCTTGGAATCCCCACATCAAGATAACCCAAAAGGATACCCCTATGATTTTTGTGTCTCCTTCAATATGAGACAAAATTGAAAAATATAAAACTATTTTTATTTATTTTTTAATTTATTTTTAATCTTAATCCTTACTAACAACTATTAATGGCTATGGTGGAGCTTGAAGCTCTTGAGACTTGTTTGGAAGCTATGGGAGACTGAGACCTATTATGAGATTTATGTCAAATTGGGTACCTTTAAAATAATCTCCCCCATATTTTTATCATTTTATAAAATTTAAAGTGAATTAAATGGTTTTGACACAAAGCTCATATACTCTATTAATGGTAATTGTCTAGGGCTAAAGAAGGAGAGGAGGGATGAATATGGAAAAATTCATACTCCAACACCTCCTTCCTTAAATAAATGTTATATCAACTCAATAACTGATTTTGATACCTTAAGGACTCCATTTATTATTTAGGTCACCTTTTACTGTGATCAGATTTGGCATTCAAGGTTGAATCGATCTAACAATTGAGATGGAGTGATCCATCCTCATGGGGATTATTTGAGATCTTTTAAAACCATTTTAAGGTCATATGGGGACTATATGAGATTTATTTGAGATACTTACTTGACTTTGACTTAAGTCTAAAATTAATTTTTTTAATTATGACTTAAGTGCGAATTGAGCCTTATGATTATCTAGATCTGCCTAGAGATGATTTTGAGCATTGTGAAGAATTAGATAGTATAGTTAAAGGAAGTAGTTTCTTAAATACTCCTATCATTAATAAAACGTTATTTTTAGGCCTTAGGTTCATGGGGCTTGCTAAGATATCTTAGAGAGTTATAGGTTTTTGACAACTTATAGGCCAATTAGAGCAAGTGTGTCCAACATGGTTACGTAGCGATCGTGTGACCACTTGTGCATTGTGATCCATGCTATTATGGAATGTGAGTTTATTTGGACACATTTTTCATATTATACCATGTTATTGGATAGCCAATGGGTAATTCAACTATGCAAGATACACATTATACATTCTAAAAAAAATTGGGATGTTTTTGTGTGTGTTTCCATTGTGTTAGTTCTGGGCATGAGAGATAATGCTTCTCAATTTTTGCATTGATATGACCTATGAGGAGACCTTGGGATAACACAAATATATATATTAAATTGTGTTATAAATGTAAAAAAGGAATGAGAGTAATATAAGGTAGAACTATAATCAAAGTTATCATAGACAAAAAGAAACACATAATTAATAAAACATGCTGTGATAATTGTAAATGGAAGTTTGTATTATGTAAATTTATATACAATGATTCAAGAGGTCAGATATATGATAACAAAGGTATATATTTAATTCTAACTACCAATAACATGGTAACTCAAATAATGAGTATAATACATTATTATACAAGTGTTGAGGATGAGAAGGTGGTTGTGATGTTACAAGAAATTCAATAATTCATCATGTGTTTATTTATATTTTTCATTGTCATTTTTTGGAAATGTTGCAGTATAAATATAAAGAAAAAATATAACACTATTAGAGTTATGGAATGATTGAATAAGATTTAAGACTTTGAATTATGGCTATGTGCGCTTTAAAATATATTGAATCTAGTGGTGTTATCAAGTTATGGTGCAAAGTGCCACCATTATACAAGTCACTCAAAGTGCCAAATCCTCCTAGATTAGTTTCCCCTTATTGAAGAATCAATAGTTCCCATTGTGTTGAGTTTCAAAAGATGTGGAAAGCTATTATTAACTTGAAATTTTGTGAACCATTTCCATTGGGAAGGTTCTTGACCTCCTTTGATAATATAAATGAGAGTGATCTCTTGATGTACAATGTATTTTACTTTAGAGTCAATAACTTGATCCATTTTTGGTGGTAAGTGCAATCATGATTTATTATTGCTTCTTCTAGTGTCTCTAAAATATTAAGGAAATTCAACAAAGGTGGAGAATATGACATATGAGTTTTGCATTGAACACTAGATGAAGACCAATATGGAAAGGTAGGTTTAGTTCAAAGACATTATGTCCAATATTCTAAGTAATAATGTAATAGCCATACCAAATAAGAGATAACATCAATAATCTCACACAATATTTTATTTCTACAAATGAATCCATACTCGATCACCATCCTAAAAGTCGTGACACTTGGTATTGATCATAAAGCTGTTTGTATTTTGTATAAGCTTTTCTTAGAATTGACTACACTTTTGATAAATGTGTTAGCTATGCTTAATGAAATTAGAATCTTTGTCAACTTCATTTTGAGATGGAGTTATTATTATTGATGATGGAAACATAATATTACTACACAATTGGTACCAATGAATGGAAACCTAAGAAATCATGAGAAGTGTTGTGCAATAGATTTGTGTAAAGCTATCCTTTAGCTATGTTGAATGAAATGAATGTTTTCATTTCATATAATTGTAAATTCTAAGAAGATGAAGATTAACCCATTCACCACTTATGTTTGTCCATCAAATCTAAAGATAGAATGCAATAGGTTTTTTCAATTTTATATCAATCATAGACCAAATTTGTCTGCAAATTGAAAAATAATATGTTCTCTATTAAAAATGACATTGGATGGCAATCCAAATTAAATCCATATATTTTGAAAATGAAATGTTTTTAGAGATGAGATTGAATTTGTACAATACATGAGAATTGCCATATTAAAAAAATTTGTGAACTACATAAACATAATATTTACCACATTTGGTAGTAGGAAAATGTGAAAGGAATTCCATGGAGACTAGATCCTAAGGGGTTTTCAGCATTGGAAAATTCATGTACAATCCTTATTTCCTATTAATTGACTTAGTTGTAACATAGATGATATTGTCACCAAGACCCAAATTTTACAAAATTGGGGATGTTCACTCCATTTTTTAAAATTAAATATTTAGTAATAAATTATTGTGCATTTATGTCAACTATATTTTTAAAAATGTTTGGCATCTTGTTTTTAATAAAACTTTATCCTTATTCGATATAAGAATGTTTTTGAATGGATTTTTAGGGCACCTAATTGTTATATATATAATAAATATACATTTTAGCTTCCTTCAATGATCTCTATTTTGATTTCATGGTTTTATCTACATCATTATTTTTTGCTATGTGAAAAATAGAGTCATTTTGCATTATTTTCAGAGATGTGTGAAGTAGGCCCAAAATATGAACATAAAAAAATTGGTTAATCCTGGTTATGACAGGTAAATATTTTATTTTTATCTCTATCTGTAATATTCACAATGTTTCTTTCATAAAGTTACAATTATTATGTAGAGAGAGAACAATGCAAACAATTCTAGTTAAATTTGAATTAGGAGAATATTGTTTGGAGTTAATAGTTAAAAGTTTTTGGAGATTTTAATTAGACCATATGAAATAAACCATTTTATATTCACATTTCATGAGTCAACTTTTCATTCATTCACAATGATTTTGAGTTGTTTTCTATAGTTCATAGCTTATAAAAATAATTATCAGAACATTTTTGAGATATAATTTGGTGATTAGTTTAATGAGATATAAAATTGAAAATTTGTGGGAATGTAGAAGGATATATAGATAATTCCATGGTATGAATTTCATAGTCGTTTATAGTCTTCCAGAACGACTAAAAGTGACACTTGGGTCATTTTTAATAGTTCACATATATTCTAAAAATGTGTATTAGGGATTTTTGAGATATGTCTTGGAGGTCAAACTAATGTTATATATAGTTTAAAATATTTGGAAATTTAGATGAATGAAAGCAGAAAATTTTTAAAAAATAATCACCCCCATTCAAAACTTTATGAAATATAATTTCACTTTTAAAAATGAAATGTTAACCATATTTTGAAAGACCAATACTTAACCATTTTCACAAATTTCTATAAACTAATGCACAAAATAATTAAATGAACAAGACATCAAGTGGAAGTTGAAGAGACACACCCATAACCATTTGGTTCACATTCCTCATCCCTTATACTTGAGCGTATAAATATGTATTGTAATGTTGATGTATAAAGATACTGAAAAAATATAATGTGATGTAGGAGAATACATTATTTATAAGTGGAGGTAACTTTGTGAAAATATAACAAAGTTAATGGGGTAATTTTAAAAAAATATAATGAAGTTGGTTCAAATATTAATGTAAATGAGCTTCATTACTCTATAATATTTAAGGAACATTTCAAAAACATGGGACCTATTTATGTCCAAAATAAATGAGACTTATTATATATAGGTGATTAGTAATGTTATATATAATTAATTGAATATTTTAATAATAAATAATAGTATATATTTTTAATAATTACTTAATTAAATTGACAAGTAATGATTATTAATAATATAATATTAATTAATTAGTAAAAATAAAAATAAAATAATATTAAATAATAATAATTATAATATTATTAAATAATAATAAGTAGCTAATTTGAAATAAATAATATGTAAAAGTGCATTTAAAAAAAAAAAAGACTCATGGAGCCTCAAAATGAAATCGAGGACCTATAGGTGTGGGAGGAACCATAAGAGATTTGAAGAGGATGTTGATTGTTGCCTATGTGGGCCCCTTAAGAACTTAGACAAATCATGTAGCTGAAGGTAAGGCAAAATTATGGGGCATCCAGCTTGCCTCTAGCCTTAAGATAGAAAAAATTATTGTGAAGGGGGACTCCTTCAATATCCTTAATGCCTTGAAAGGGAAAATAACCTGCTCCTATATAATAAAAGATATAATTGACAATGCCAAGTATAATTTGAGGGGGTGACACAATTCCACATTGTCCACACTTATTGTGAAGGGAATGGGGTGGCAGATCTGCTTACTAACATAGGAGTAGACCTCCCTCTTTTAACCAACTGGTACACAGAATTCCACATCCCTAAAAGTGTCTCATTAGCCATTCATAATGAAAGTACATTGGGATGGGATTGAGATTGGGTAGCCACATGCATGAACATCTCTCATCAAGATATGGATATTAAATTTTATGATCCATCATTATGAAAATGTGAGGTGAATTTATTGCATAAGGTGGGAGGAATCATGTCTTTCAAGTATTTTTTAAATCATTAAAACAAAACATTTCCAAAATTTGCCAAACTTCTTCCTTGTGTCGATAAACACTATGAAAATGGGGGGTGATAGGGATCATTTGGAACCAACTTCCTATTTCGAAGTTTGAGGCATAAAGAAAGTATGGAAAAATCTCCACTGGGATGGGGTTACTAAATTGATATTGAGGATAACTGAGCATGACATAGATGTAGCGAGGGATTTTGTTACCAAATGGAATAAGAGAGTTGTGGAGAAGAGAGGAGTCAACATCATGGTCATGGAAGAGTTTATTGGACAAGCTATAGGTATGCCATGTGATGGAGTGAAGGAATATAAGGAACAATAAAAAATTAGGATCTACTTCAGAGGTTCTTCTACACTTATGAGTTTGTTAAGATAGACAAGAAGGGCTTCCCTCATGCTAACCTCCCATGCTAATGGTCTGAGGTGTGCTTTCAAGTTATGAAATACTTGACACTTGAAATTAAGCAAACTTTAATTTTATCCCACCACTTTTTATTGTTAAATCACTTCTAGTTGTATAAAATTAGTCTCCTTTTTTATCTCATAAAGTCCCTAGAGAGCACCACTCTCACCCATCAGGTTAATTATACCAACTCTATACTACACCAAGGTCTCATCCTACTTATAGTAAAACATGGATAAACCCTATAGGGTAGGGAGGTTCCTCTGATGGGGTCCTCCATTGAGGAGGACTCCCCTGAGGAAGACCCTATCTTAGTATCCTACCATCCATCAATCAGTACCCCCAAGCTATCCCTCCATTTAAAACCTCTGCTAAATACCCACCTCTGAAACTGATTATCCATAAACCCAAATTGATCTTACTAGATGAAGGTACATCTAGGGAGGTGGATGGAAAAAGGAAATTTCCCTTGACATAAGAGATAAAAAATAATAAAGAATAGTTGAAAATTTTCAACAGTAAAATGCATGAGGCTGGGATGAATCTGGTGAGACTCATACAAGAATGAAATGACTTGAATAGACAAGTGAACAAAATAGTCCAATCATTTACCAATTATACTAAGGTGGACATGATCCCTGAGAAGTAAGACAAGATGATGGTGGAGACCCCCCATCCTAAGATCCCTAACTAATTCCCATTAAGAGGACCCTACTGCATGAATAAGTATAGAAAAGACCACATATGATCTTACCTAGAGATGACACTGAAGGGCCTGATAAAAGAACAAGGGCTAAAGTTTAAAAGAGCAATTAGGGTGCACCAGAGAAGAAGGCTAAAGAAGAGAAGGAACCATCTGAGCCCCCCTATCTTGAACTATTTTTTATTTTTTGTCTACTATTTTGCCTCCTGAGGGGATAGTTAGCTAGTTGTTATTTCTTTTTACTGTTCTAGCCCTTGGGGCTTGCTACTCTAATTTATAACTCTTAACTATGGTTTCTAGAAAAAGACTAGGTCTT
This sequence comes from Torreya grandis, assembly GCA_037957365.1. Classification (NCBI taxonomy): domain Eukaryota; kingdom Viridiplantae; phylum Streptophyta; class Pinopsida; order Cupressales; family Taxaceae; genus Torreya; species Torreya grandis. Next base: position 1,941,543 of record JARHVA010002449.1, read on the forward strand.
TTACCCTATCAAAAAAAAAAAAAATGGACTTATTTAAATAAAAAACTATTTTTTTAACAATTGAATCTAGACCTCAGTATATTCTATATGCATTTAACTAAAATATCATAATGTTTTATCTTTTCATAAAAATAATCCTAATATTATTATCAAATTTTGAATCGTTGAAGTCATTTCCACACTCCCTACTAAATTTAACTTAATCGAGATTTGTGCTAAAATCATAGAGTGCAATCAGTATGTTTAAATAAGTGTAGGCATAGAAATTTCATATTCTCCACCTAAAAACTTAGATCTTATTATTATCTTAACATATATACATTCCTATTCTCTTCACATATTTATCATAGTTATCCAGAAACATTACTTCCATTTGATCCCAAGATGAAACCAACATGTCTGCGACATTGTATCACAACTTAAAATGTGCATATTTGTGTGGATCTATATTTCTCTTATCAAAATCACATCATGAAAAAATTATTAAAATAAAAAATTAATATCATCTAACATACATGGGAAAAAAATAATATTAAACTTTAAAATTTATAAGTGCACTTGTGATTTTGTTCAATCATAAATAAATCCTACAGTTATGAAAGATATAATGCTTCTATATTCCATAATAATAGAGAGAGATTTTCTAGGTGACAGTTGCTGTAACCCAAAAAATATCTATATCAATCATATAATCCTTATGTTTTAATGTTATCTATTTGAAATAACATATGTTCATAACATCACCTAAATATATCATTACATTTTTATATTGGTTATGCACTCATGTTAAATATTGATGTTTTGATTATTGCCATGTTTTATAGGTTTTCTACATTTATTAACTAAGGATTATATATTATAAAATAATCTATTGAAATATATATAGACTTTGTCAAAAAATTCATATTCATTTCCATAGCTAAAGTTACCCATGATAGAGTCTAATAGTTTTGTGTATTTGGTTAATACTTCTTTGTGGTTGTTAGAAATACATTTATTATGCACCAACTTTGACACCAAAAAAACTTGTAATTTTCAATATTGAACTTAATAAGATGATTCAATAATTCATGGAACTATACCTCTTGAATTGATGACCATAGATAAATGTTTATAAATGCCCTAAGAGCTTCATCAAGTATTTTATTTGCATTATGACGAATAAAATATGTTGTATTGTCAACTAAATAGTATGAATATATTTTAATAAAATTTCATCCTTTAAATAGGAAACCAATAAAAAATCACCGAGAACAATCATGAGTAGTTTCTTAGATGCACTGATTTCTTTTTCCATGTCTGCAAAATGCCAAGTAAATTTTATTTATTTTTAATTCAAATGAATTAAAAAATAATGTTTATTCTAAAACTGTAACTATAATATAAATTTCCTCCTAAAATTTTCTTATTTGTTTGTATTTATATTATTTTGATAATAATAAAAATACAAAATATATTATTAAAATCTCAATAGACATTCCTTTAATTGTGATTTTTCTTATAGTTTTGTAAACACAATAATATTTTTATTTATTTCAAATATTAATATATCTAATGATAGACATTGAAAAATGGAATAATTTTTTTGGATATTAATGAGAAATAATAGTCACTCGAGCCACCTATTTTAGAAAGTATCATTCCATCATCTCTCCACACCAAGTATTTGTTATGTAAAATTAGTTTTGTCAATTATTTTTGACGCATTTGATGTAGCTTTAATGGATCTCTTCTCATTATTTTTATTCTATCTTGAGATAAAAAGTTTTTGATTACTATTGTAACATGGAACATTTTGGTTTATTAGATCTTGTCACTATAGCTATAGTGATTAATATTTCATATCATACATTGAAAGATATTAAATACCAATATAAAATATAAAACCTTTATTTTTTCAGTGTTATATAAAATAATATTTTAAATTTTTAAAATATTAAAAGATACATAATTTAAATATTATACTCTTAAGAATTTCCCAAATTTGAAATACATAAAATTTAATAACATTTAAATAATATTACATATTTCAAAGAATTAGGAAGGTTTGCTATATAGTTATTTACATTAGGGATTGTATATAATTATTCTAAATATGGTAACAAAGACTTGCTCAACTATTTTTTTTTTGATAAGTTAAAATTTTATTACTTGAAGATAGATAAGTATAGTGACAAGATTCCAAAGGACACGAAACTAGCTAAGCATAAACTAGCTCCAACTGAGGATCCAAGAAGTCTTATTACATATAACCTAATACTATAAAGCTATGCCTAGAGGTAAAGGACACCAAGGCTATGGGGAAGTTCCTTAGTTATCCTCTTCTTCCACTATCTCCTCCACTTGATAGATTTTTTGGGCTATATGGTTTTGAACACAATGCTAGTAGTGTAGGTGCACCTTCATGCTCACCATGTCTTTTGCTATCCTAGTCAAGATGTTTTTCATGATTTCAATCTCATATGTATTAACTTGGATCATGGTCAACACTTGAGTGTTGAGTCTTTATTCCTTCCCATTATTTTACATGTGATTTTTAATATGATTTAAATTATCATTCACTAATTCTGTCATATTGTAATATGATTTAAATTATCCTTCTTGCTCAACTAGACATATTATTTGGACTTCAAAAACTCTATTTTCAACTATCTAATTATTTACATCACCATCCTTACACCTTTTTTAGAGTATTAAATAATTATTGTATTGTCTAAAATACTTGGATATTATTTATAAACCTTTTTAAGAGGTTCAAGGTATTATTTATGTAGAGGAATATTTGAATATTTGTTTTGTCAATATTTTCACAGTAACTTGAGATCATTCAAATATAAATGTTATCCATTTATTTAAATCCCTATTCAATTGATTTATTCATATTTTATTCTTGCATCATTTATTTTATGACCATATGAAACATATAAATACATTTATGAGGAAATTCCACTAGTCTAGGAATTTTTTAAATCAAATTATCTTTACATATTGGTCTATATTGACAAACAATAAGAAATCCATTTAGTATAATATTTAAAGTTTATTTCTTAAGCTTCCCATTATTTCTACATAACAAACATATATTTATTTTAAAATATATTTTATTACTATATTTAAAAATTTATCTATCACATGAAAAAATTATAAATTAAAATATATTATACCTATTATAATTTTTTTGGTGATGGGTGCAAAAAATGGATGAGTTTTTTATATCACCATTTATTTCCATATCCACAATATGTCTTTAAATTTTGTATATTTATACAAACATCATTCTCCTATTTAATTATAAGAGTTGAAGTCTGTATATTTATAATCTTGTCTTCATGTTTGCATATTGGATATTCATAACCCAAATTTCCATACATTAACATTTATGCACAAATATTATGTTAATTATATAATAAAATGTTAAGATAATAAGCTAATTTTAAATTAAATTTCATAATGATAAATAAATTTTATAAATTTGTACACTTATTTAGGGTATATATTTTTAATTTATAGATGATTCAATATTAGTACTCTTATATTTATCTAAGAATTAGTTTATTTTTATTAGATACAAATCAAACCATATAAGTTTTTAGAAAAAAAACCAATCATATATTTTAGTTTTAATTTTATTTTTATTTGTAGAACGTAAAATGATAACATATCATTTTACTTGAGATGTTAAGAGAAATCTATTACATTTTTTTTTTCTTTTTCACATTTGCATTGAGATATATGCATTGGGTTTGACTATTCTTATTAATCAAGTGGTCTATGTTGTACATTTTAGTATCATTGGGGATGGTCTTGAGTCAAAGAGATATGTTATCTTATCTAACTGTCATGATTGAATTCAAATTTATATAGATTTTACTCATTACCATATGAAAATATTACAAAGACATGTTCTTTTAACCAAAGTTTGATTTTTATTTCATATAGTTTTTACTCATTACAATATGAATATTATGAAAATATATTATTCTAACATTATCAATATAATTAGAGATAACATAATTACATATTTTATACATACAATATTTTTAAACTTTATCAATTAATGATGCTTTCTCTCTTGCAGGAATCCATCGAGTCTCAATCTCTTTGAGTGCATGCCTTAAATGGTCCACCAAAAAATGGGTGGGAATACCATTGGTGCTATGCAAGATTGTTATCCTCTATAAAACCACTTGAAACCAACACAAACCTCTCATATACATTTACATAAGCTTTAACACCTCCCTTACACACTCCTCCAAGTAACTCACCACCTCGAATAGTTCATACCTAAGGTAAAACCTATTTTTATCATTTACCAAATAAAATCAACCTGGGCTAACCCTATTCTTAAAATATAAGTATGTTATAAGATTAGGTCAGTCTTAGCTGACCTATTATGAGATCTAACTACTTTATTTATTAAATAGTAGGGTTAATTAGGATAACTCTATCAGCTAAAACTTTAGAAGATTTTAGGGTTATATCTAGCTATATAAACATATCCTTTTCACCATTTTCATTAAAGAGAGATATAGATAATCATTTATTTGTGCATATACTTATCCACCATTTTACTTGAGGAGCTATTATTTAGGGTTTTATACTACACTTGGAGAGAAGAATCTTGTCTTATGGGAGAAATATTTTGGATGCATATGAGAAGTCATGTAGCCTAGAGCTGACCTATCTTTATTATCATTACAAACTACAACAACCTCTTGTAAAACACCATTAGCCAAGGGAGAGATTGAGGCTCAATGGGTTTGCCTTCAAGGTAAGTATTCTTAACTCTTACTCTAATTTATTAAATTAGATAGGATTTGCATTTGTTAGCTTATGAATATATTTCCCTCTCCATGTATTAAGATTACCTCTACATTAAATTGAGTAGAGTTATTCTTTGCATGTTTAATTTTATGTTTATTACCCCCATTTTGTGCCACATACTTTGGTGAGAACTAGATTAGATTTAAGAGACACCTTATGCCATAAGAGAAACCTTAGTTAGGTCTAGTGTATCCATATTGGTCATGACTTCAATTATCTAAATGTACCAACAAGTAAAAGGGCTAGTTTTATTTATCTTCTCCAAGCTAGGATTGATTTGTAGATAAGATTCACTTTCCCTTGTATACATTCTGGTGAACCCAACATGAACTAACCCTTGTAATTTTTATTTCACACCTTCATTTATTATAAATTTTATTTTTATAGCACTAGATTGAATTTATTAACTCATTATAACATTATGTGCATAAGTTTAATACATAATCACTCTAATCTATTAAAAAAATCTAGTTAATGATCACATTATTTGTATAGACTAGTATAAAATAATATATTATTGTGTATGAGAAAATAATGTGAGTTATTTGGTTGGTAAACCAATTCATGTAGCTAGGAATTTCTAGAGAGAGTTTAGAAGATAAGTTTGTGTGAGAAAATAAAAGTGGAGAGAATAATGCTTAAGAGTTTAGTGGTATATCTTGATAAGCCTCATCTCCTTGTTTATAGGAAATGGAAAGGCTATAAAATGTAATCACTCTCATAAATTATATATCTTGAATAAAATATATTTTAGAAGAATATTATTTGCTATGTGAGTTGATTATTCAATTTTTAATTTGTCAAATCAAAACCAAAAATAATATGTGGTATCAAAGTAGGTCATTCAAGGTTTGTGTAAAATGGTAACATAAAAATCATTAGGGGCAGTCCCATGTCTTTATCCTATCTCAATTAATGGAGATGATTAATTGTTAATGATTCTTTGTAGTTTTGTGAGTATTTATTAGAAATATATTTATAATGTGATGGAGATTTAATTTAAAGGAATATAGAGATTAGTTTATGCATTTAATCTCTATGCATATTTGGTATAACCTATTTTAATCTCTATGCATATCAATTTTTACATTTAGAGATTAGATTGGGACATTCAAATATGAATTGATATGCTTACATAAACTCTATCAGATTGACACTTCTAGCAGTGGATCTAGTTTGAATGATAGTAACTTCAACGTTGTTCCTTGACTTGTGATCTATGTGGAATGAATAGTTTGTATGTTATATTCATTTGGACTCTCCTAAAATGATTTTAATATTCATTTGGTCTACATTGTAGTGCCTGATCCATGCATGTTAAACACTTGAATCCCATAGTTTGGGTAGTATCATATTATGTTGATTGCTTCCTAAAAACAACATAATCTTTCTTGTTACCTTCTCTAAATATAGGTTGATACAAATTGGCTCTATTGGTTGGGTCAACGAAGATATTATACATAATGACATTCATATTTTAATATATTTGTAATCTTCATCCATAATGTGCTTGATTTTTTATTTGTATATAATTGAAATCAAGTAATGTGGTTGTTATAAATGGCACAATAAAATCTAAAAAAATAGATTTGGATGTACAATAGAGTCCTAGTCTAGAGCAAAATCAAATTGATAATAAGTGCCACATGTGGAGTTACATATGATGAGATGCTCAATCAAAGTGCATCCCTATTATTTCACCAACATAGATAGGAAACATAAGATGATATTGGATTTCTCAAAATCTTCTTGACTTTAAAATTATCACTACCATTTTTTAGTGCATCACCATTTACACCAAATGTAAGGCATAAGTTCTCCATCATCTAACATAGATTTTGTTATGACTTCCATCGATGTCATGTAAAGTTCCAATGTATCCTTTCCTCCTAAGTCTCATACTCTGCTAAGTTATGTCAAAATATGATACAAGTTTTAGGTTATAAGATTATTTGTTATTAAGATTTAGTTGTCTTATTTAGTTTAACCATTTAAGTATATCATGACCTTGAGGATGTTCATAGGGTCAATATTATTAATTCATGATTAGTATCATTTAGTTGTTTAATCATTAATTTAATTATAGTATTGTCTAAAATTATCCATTGATATATATAATGTCTTTATCTTTAAGAGTTGTATCTTTTTTTTAGCATTTTAAATATTGGAATTTATGTGCTTATTTAAATTATTAGTTTTATTGTTAAGACAAGTTCAAAATGTCTCTTTAATATGTCAAAAGATTCAAGTTAAAAAATTTAAAGTGTCTATATGTCAAAAAGAAATTCAAAGTTATTTAGGCTTAGGTGTCATATAGAGTCACTATAAAAAAATGTAAAATATAAAAATATTTAACTCATGAATGCATTTTTGCTTACACATGACATCCAGATCATGGGTGGGGGGATTTCTCCTCAAAATATTCATACAACTAAAGCTTCATCAACACATGTGATGAGTAAGCAACTTCACTTATTGGAAGATGGAGGAAATGGAGGTTTCAGAGCCTCTCGTCACTCATGAACGATGGGCCCTAGATGATTTGGTGACATATTTTGTGTGGTGTGTTTTTTCCTATGTTTGAAACTAAAGAAGAAAGTACATGCTTGTTCAAGTAGGTGATAAATATTTTCTATGTAATCCCTTGAGGTAAAATAGTGATGAGAAATAGAAGAGTACTGTAGCATCATGTGTTATTGGTTGTTGGTTAACCATGTGTAAAACCATCTGATGTTTGTAAGTTTATGGTTATTCAAGAGTAAAACCATATTTGAGGTTGTTGGATATCCTATAAAACCATCTCATGTTTGTAGGTTTGTGGTTATTCAAGAGTAAAACCATATTTGAGGTTGTTAGCTATCCTATAAAACCATATAGATCATAAGTAAACTCCATTTGTGGTAGTTATAGTACATGATAAGATTTTCCCCATGTTAGCACTAAGGGGGGGAATGTTAGGAATGTCTAGTTAGTGATCACATTATTTGTATAGGTTAGTATAAAATAATATATTGTTATGTGTGAGAAAATAATGTAAGTGAGTTATTTGGTTGGTATACCAACTCATGTAGCTATGAATTTCTAGAGTTTAGGAGATAAGTTTGTGTGAGAAAATAAAGGTGGAATATATTAATAAGCCTCAACTCCTTGTTTATAGGAAATGGAAAGGCTATAAAATGTAATCACTCTCATGAATTATATATTCTAAATAAAATATATTTTATAAGAATATTATTTATTATGTGATTTGATTATTTGGTGTTTAATTTATCACATTAAAACTAGAACTAATATCTGATATCAGAACAGGTCATTCAAGGCCTGTACAAAATGATAGCATAAAATCATTAGGGGGTAGTCCCATGTCTTTGTGTTGTCCTGATTAATAGAGAGGATTAATTTTAATGATTATTTGTAGTTTTGTGAGTATTTATTAGAAATATATTTATAATGTGATGGAGATTTCATTTAAAGGAACATAGAGATCAATTTGCACATATAATCTCTACACATATTTGGTAGAACCACTTCTAATCTTTATGCACATTAGTTTGTGCATTTAGAGATTAGATTGGGAGATTTAAATATGCATCAACATGCTTCCATAAAATTTATCAAATCAATGCTTCTAAAAGTGGATCTAGCTTGAATGATAGCAACTTCAGAATTTTTCCTCGACCTATGATCTATGTGGAATGAATAGTTTGCATGCTATATTCATCTAGACTCTCATACAATGATTTCAATATTCATCTGGACTCTCATATAATGATTTCAATATTCATCTAGATTACATTGCAGTTCCCAGTCTATGAATGTTAAACACTTGAATCTCATAGTTTGGTTAGTATCATAGTAAGTTACTTCCTAAAAACAATGAAATCTTTCTTATTGCCTTATCCAAATATAGGCTGATACAAATTAGCTCTATTGGCTATATCAATGAATATATTATAGGTAACATCATTCATATTTTACTAGATCTACAATCTTCATCCATGATGTGCTTCCATTTTTTATTTTTATATAATTGAAATCAAGTAATGTGGCTATTAAAAATGGCATAATAGAATCTTGAAAAATAGATTTGGATGTATAATATAGTCCCAATATGGAGTAGACTTGAATTTATAATAAGTTTTGTTAAAATATGAGTGCTAAATGTGGAGATACATATGATGAGACACTCAATCTAAGTGCATCCCTATTATTGCACCAATGTGGATAGGTGACATAATATTATGTTGGATTTCTCAAAATCCAACATCACTGTGATTCTCTATGTCAAAATTGTCACTACCATTTTTTAGTGCATAACCATTTACATCAAATCTAAGGCATAGGTTCTCCCTCATATGAATTAGATTTTGTTATGCCTTCCATCAATGTCATGCAATGTTCCAACATCTCCTTTCTTCATAACTCTTTTACTCTACTAGGTTATGTAAAAATATAATGCAGGTTTTGAGTTATAGGATTACTTGTTATTAAGATTTAGTTGTCTTATTTTAGTATAGACATTTAATTAATTTATGGTCCTTAGGATGGTTAATATTATTAATTCAAGATTCATATCATTTAGTTGTTTAATCATTATTTTATTTATAGTATTATCTAAAATTATCTTTTGATATGTACAGTGTCTTGATCTTTAAGAGTTGTGTCTTTTTTTAGCTTTTTGAATATTGGCATTTTTATGCTAATTTAAAATATTAGTTTTATTGTTAAGACAAGCTAAAGATGTTTCTTTAATATGTTAAAAGAGTTAACTCAAAAAATTCAAGGTGTTTATATGTCAAAAAAATGACAAAGTTATTTAGGCCTAGGTGTCTATAAAGTCATTGTCAAAAATTGTAAAATATAAAAATATTTGTCTCACAGATGCATTTCACTTGTAATTAATGTCTAGATTATGGGAGGGTTTCTCCTCAAAATATTCATATAACTAAAGCTTCATCGACACTTGTTCTGAATAAGTATATTCAATTATTGGAGGATGGAGGATACAGAGGTTGGAGGTTTTAGAGCCTCTCGTCAATCATCAATGATGGGGCCCAGATGATTTGGTGACATTTTTTACGTGATGTGTTTTTATATTATGTGTTTGTAAATAAAAAATAGAAGTACATACTTGTTCAAATATTATAATAAGTGAGCAATATTTTTATGTAATCCCTTGAGGTAAGATAGTGATGAGAACTAGAAAAGTATTGTAACATCATGTGTTATTGGTTGTTGGTTAACCATGTGTAAAACCATCCATTGTTTATAGGTTGGTGGTAAACCAAGTGTAAAACTATCTGATGTTTGTAGTTTTGTAGTTAGATGAGAGTAAAACCATATTTGAGGTTGTTGGCTATCCTATAAAACCATCAAGATCATGAGAAAGCTCCATTGGTGGCAGTTATAATATAGTTGTAGTATAAGATAAGATTTTCCCCATATTCGCACTAAGGAAGAGAATGTTAGGAATATCTAGTAAGTGCTCACATTATTTGTATAAGATAGTATAAAATAATATATTGTTGTGTGTGAGAAAATAATTTAAGTGAGTTATTTAGCTGGTAAACCAAATCACATAGCTAGGAGTTTCTAGGGAGAGTTTAGGAGATAAGTTTATGCAAGAAAATAAAGGTGGAGATAATAATGCTTGAGAGTTTAGTGGTATATCTTGATAAGCCTCATATCCTTTTTTATAGGAAATGAAAAGGATATAAAATGTAAGCACTCTTGTGAATTATATATCCTGAATAAAATATATTTTAGAGGAATATTATTTGTTTTGTGAGTTGATTATTTGGTGTTTAATTTGTCAAATCAAAACCATAAATAATATTTGGTATCAGAGTGGGTCATTCAAGGTCTATGCAAAATGGTAACATAAAAATCATCAGGGGGCATTCCCATGTCTTTGTGTTATCTCAATTAATGGAGATGTTTAATTGTTAATGATTCTTTGTAGTTTTATGAGTATTTATTAGAAATAGATTTATAATGTAATGGAGATTTCATTTAAATGAATATAGAAATCAGTTTTTGTATTTAATCTCTACACATATTTAGTATAACTGCTTGTAATCTCTGTGCATATTAATTTGTGCATTTAAATATTAGATTTGGAGATTAAAATATACATTGATGTGTTGTCATAAACTCTATCAGATCGTTTCTTCTAGAAGTGGATCTAGCTTGAATGATAGTAAATTCAACATTGTTCCTCAAGTTGTGATCTATGTGGAATGAAAAATTAACATGATATATTCATCTAGACTCTCCTAAAATGATTTCAATATTCATGTGGAATAAAATTTAGTGCATGTTCCATGCATGTTAAACACTCAAATCTCATAGTTTGGGTAATATCAAAATAACTTACTTGCCTCATAAAAATAATGCAATATTTCTTGTTGCTTTCTCCAAATTGGCTTTGTTGGATGGATCAATGAAGAGATTGTAGATAATATAATTCATCTTAACTTAGATCTGTAATCTTCATCCATAATGTACTTGCATTTTTTATTTGTATATAACTGAAATCAAGTAACGTGGCTATTATAAATGGCACAATAAAATCTATAAAAATAGATTTGGATGTACAAGAGTCCTAATCTAGAGCATAATCGAATTGATAATAATTTTTTTAAAATCTAAGTGCTACATTAGAGCTACATCTAATGATATTCTCAATCCAAGTACATCCTTGATATTGCACCAATATGGATAGGTGACATAAGATGATATTAGATTTCTCAAAATCCAACATCAATGTGATTCTCGACTTTAAAATTGTCACTACCATTTTTTAGTGCATCACCATTTACAATAAATTTGAGGCATAGGTTCTCCCTCATTTGACTCAATTTTTTTTATGTCTTCCATTCCAACATCTCCTTTATTCATAAGTCTCATACTCTGCTAAGTTAGGTCAAAATATAATATAGGTTTTGAGTTATAGGATTGCTTGAAATTAAGATTTAGTTGTCTTATTTTAGTGTATCCATTTAATTAATTTATGGTCTTTAGGATTTTCATAGGGTTAATATTATTAATTCATGATTCATATTATTTAGCTGTTTAATCATTAGTTTATTTATAGTATTGTCTAAAATTATCCATTGATATGTATAGTGTCTTGATATTTAAGAGTTGTGTCTTTTTTTAGCTTTTTGAATATTGACATTTTTATGCTAATTTAAAATATTAGTTTTATTGTTAAGACAAGTTCAAGATGTCACTTTAATATGTCAAAAGATTCAAGTTGAAAAATTCAAAGTGTTTATATGTCAAAAAAAATTCAAAGTTATTTTGGCCTAGGTGTCATATAGAGTCATTGTCAAAAATTGTAAAATATAAAAATATTTGCCTCATAGACACATTTTTGCTTGTACATGACATCTAGATTATAGGGGGGTTTCCCTCAAAATATTAATATAATTAAAGCTGCACTTACTAGAGGATGGAAGAAATAGAGGCTGGAGGTTTTAGAGCCTCTCATCAGTCACCAATGATGGGGCCCAAATGACTTGGTGACATATTTTTTATGGTGTGTTTTTTAGCCATGTGTTTTCAAATAAAGAATAGAAGTAAAATCCTATTCAAGTATTATAATAGGTGAGCAAGATTTCTTATGTAATCCATTGAGGTAAAATAGTGATGAGAACTAGAAGAGTACTATAGCATCATGTGTTGTTGGTTGTTGGTAGGTTGGTGGCAAACCAAGTGTAAAAATAATAATGAAAATTGGATGATGTAAATGTAAAATCATATCATATATCTCCAAAACCAACCTCATCATGTACCATGGGGAATTCAAAATCATAATGCCCCTCCACCAACCTTAGGGATTCCCATAGTAACCTCATACAATAACCTCCACTTATCAACAAAAACATAAAAAATTTACAAAATAAACCTCTAGTACCTCAAATTACCAACATTGACATATGAGGTATCACTCCCACCATCACTTACAATGGATATACAGATCCTACTTTACATCTAAAAACATTTGGTAACCTTTGCAAAGATTAGGTTAAACTTAATACTTTCATTGAAACTAAATTATTAGATAAAACACTTTCAAGAAATGATTTAGACTAGTAAAATCAATTAAAAACCCACTCTATTACTAGCTTAGAAGACTTGGTCAACTCACTAGTCCAAGAATTCCAAACTAGTGATCTTCCGAAAAATAGCCTAGCTCATTTTAAAAATTGTAAACAACTTGAAACTAAAACAACACAAGTCTTCATCAGATGATGGAAAAATTTGTCTAAAAAATTGAGCATAATATGGTGGATGACAACCTCTTCCACTTATTTACCAATACTCTCCACCATAAATTACAATATCATGTTAAGACCCTTTCTCCAAAAACTTTGGAAGAAGATCTTAACCAACCCAAATGATAAGACTTCCTCATGATTCAATTTGAACCACCTCAACCTACAATGGGACCTTGCATGCTCATAAATATTAAAAATCATAATGCAACTAATGATGGTGTTATTGACACTTATGAAACCATACACACCATCTAAGCTATTACTCCAAACAACATCATGGAGCATGTTCCTCCCCCTAAAAACACTTCTAATCACACTCCCACATTTTCTCAAGACAGCCATACTAATGTTCACAATCCATTGTCCCTAACATAAATTAAAAAATGTCTTCCAAGACCTCTACCACAAGATCTTGACCCCACTCATCATATGAAATCATGTTATGATCCAAATAAATTTTGTTGGTTTCAAGAAATTTAGGGCCATTTTCATGAGAATTACAGATAATTAACACATCTTTTTATGGATTAAATTCTTGGTCCTAACTTTGACTATGAATCCCTTATCTAAAAATGTTAACAAGCTTATGACATAACAGTTAAAGCTCATGAGACTCAAAATAAAAATCAAACTTTAAACCAAGCTAATGCTCATTTAGCTATATACAAGGATCCCCTTCCTAACCATCAAAATAACATTAAACAACCTATCCATATTACTAATAACATTGAAAGTATTATAGACCTTAACACCAATGATGAAAATGTGGTTAATATGACTAATATGAGAAGAGTAGTTTCTTATATTGATTCAAATCTAACACCTACACATCACACCTCTCCAACATTCCACATAATTTGAGACACTTCCCCATCCCATCTAATGGAATTGGGGAAAGAGGAACCAATACCCATATAATCACCACTTCCAAAAATACAAATTAAACATACCTCTAATACCATTTATATAACTTGCACTCTTTCCTTAACTTCCATACCAAAAGAAAACACAACTCAAAATTCAAGTAGTATTTCTTCTACTCAACCATAAGAAATACATCAACCAACCATCACATCACCTAAATTCACTCAACCCACTTAAAACCAACCTAAACCAACCATACCCTATTAACAAAAGTTTAATTTTACCTCAAAATCTCTTTCTTAGGAGTTCTTGCAACACTAGTCACCTATATCTAACAATCCTCTCATGAGTTATGATGAATGGGATCCTATTGTGGAAATTTCCCATCTCCCATATTAAATCCCCTTCTTATATATAATGAGAACTTATCCCCACCATTGTCATTACCTAATGAAATTATTATTCTAAATGAACTTCCATCATCCTCCTTTTGTAGGGTAAGAAGCTACCTTATCTGGATTCAAAGATAACATACTTCAACAACATGAAGAGATGCCTATCCATGTTGATGAAATAATGGAAACTTCCCTCTCACTTAATTTTCCTATCTCTTCTATGATTCCTTACAATATATTGCTTTATGTGGATGATCATCCTTTATTCATTATCATCTGAATAGGTGATATCCAAGTTAAGCATGATTTTATTTATGAAGGTTCAGGCACTTATGTTGCCTCCCCTAACTTTATTAAAACACTTAGATACTTCAAATGCAATATTAAATCCACATGTAGTACATGTAAGGTTATGATAAAAGATAAATTCCTCCTCTAGGTTGTGTTTGGCTTCCCATTACCATTCCTCCCATTACCTTCCATGTGAAAGTCATGATCTTTAACTTTACACTTTTTTACAATATCTTACTCGATTGACTTTGGATTCTTTGCATAAGAGTAGTCACTTAATCTACATGCCAATGCATCAAATTTAATCACTATGGTGATATCTATAAGATCCAAGGGGGAAAAATCCCTTGGAATTTGGTGTCTTTAAAATACCCACCCTTGAACCCTTACCTAGTGTTCCATTTTGAGAATCCCAACACTTCAACTATCTAGTTAATTCCACTCAAGGTTATAATGGTAATCCCAAATTAATTAGGAATATTCCACCTAACCTCTTAGACTCTAATGATGATGAACCAGATGAGATAAGACTAAAGATCAAAACTTTCAATTTTTCCCCTTGTATCATCACTCAACTTACTCCTCTTCAAATTTGATCCCATCAACAACCTTCTGATGATATACTGGTTACCTTAACCAAAACTAGACACACCATTCACCATGCTTCCTCAAATGATAAAATAATTCCTAATATACTATAAACTTTCATAAACTTGATTATGATGATGGTTATGTTTTAGATGATCCATTTTTATCTAGATTCTTATAAGCTATAAATTCTAAAGTTCTTAGATATCGCTCTTCTTTATTTTAGTCTTTTCATTCTTATTCTATCATTCCTTCTTTTATAGTACTAATGATAGTTTTTCAACTACTATTCATAGGGTAGAGATAGAGGACTCATGCAGTTTGCCTCTAGTCATAATAAATCCTCTCAAGAGTATGCTCATAGATCATGCCATGACATGAACTTATCATTTTATAGATATCATGATCCTTGTAATTTGCTTCAGATTTAACCACTATGCTTAGACCCACTACATAACCAACCTTACCTACTAATGAGATGAGTCTGATTTCCATTCTAACTCTCCATTCCTTAGTGATGGTATTCTTCCATTACCTTAACTTGATCCCTTACTCACATAATGGACATATTAATCTTATTTCAATATTCATAGAGTTTCTAGTCATTGCACCAAAGATTACCATCTATATCAGCAACCTCAGGCTCCTCCTACTCATTTAGTTAGTATACCCCCACGGTCTACTAATAGAAATATTTGTTACTTTATTAGGACAAATAACCATTATTTTACCCACTACAAAAAATTTAGGCAGTACATCAACATATTTCAATGAATCAATGCCCATCCCAGAGACAAGACCATACCTCCTCCCAATCCACTTCTAGATTACATCCCTAAATATAGGGAATTATATTTTATTTGACATCAATGTTATACATTTCATACCAATCGATGCCAAGTGCTATAGTAACATTTACATGATTTACCATAGTCAAAAATAGTACCAATTACTCCTTCTCCTATAGGTTGTCCACAAATGAAGGTTCTTCCTTTGCCAGTTTCACCTTCTCTTATCTCCATAGATACCATTCCTATCAAGACATCCATTCCTTAAATTGAGTATCCTACATAGGAGGTACCACATGAGCATTAATCTTCTCTTGTGACACCTAGATTTTCAATTGAGATGATACAAAATGAAGTCTTTTCATAACTTTTTATGAAGATTAATGAGACTCTAGCTAACATGAAAATTCATCTACATAAGATGTTTTAGATGTTATGAATAACATTTTTGGTCAAATATATCAATATGTGTGAATGCAACATGGTGTTATTTCAAATTATTCTATTTTATGATTTGGATTGGATTTGTGATTCATTTATATATCTTATAATTTTGAATATCTATTAAAATGATTTCATGTATACAACCTAAATTGGTCAAGCAACCAAACATATCATGTCTTTTCATAGCCCTTTCACTAGGGACTCTGACTGGAGAATATGAGTCTTATTCACATCTAGCCATGTCTTTTTGTCTAATTTACCTTGTTCTTGTTTTATACCCTAGACACCTTTGTGACCATTCCCAATCATTTTTAGCCTTCCAGACTTAACCCTTACTAACCTAGGTTACTCTTTCAATGATTATTCCACCCCCCCAAGTCTTAGACCCTTTAGACAATAGTGCCCAAATAGGACTATAACATTGAAACCTATGGTGTCTAGTTTTTGGTGCTATTGTATACATGCAAATTTGATTCCAACAATCACTTTAACCTATAATACGAGTCTTACCTCTTTCCTCTACTTTATTCGTAAGTTTTTCAATGTTGACCAAATACAAATAAAACTCCCAAATTCAAAATAATGATTCTACTATATAAAGGACTTCGTAAGGCATTTTATATCTAACACTTACTACTTTGACACATTAGACATAATAAAAATTAGTCAATAGTATAACTCAACTTCTCTAGATCACACATAGACTTGCATGCTTGATTAAGGAAGGGCCTAAGTGAAATTCATTCTTACATCCATCATGCACATTGATTACTCATGTTCACTAAGGGATAACTACATCAGATTTGAGACCCTAGCTTGAGAGTTAATGTAGGCAAAAATCAGAATAATAGGGGTTCTTGATTATGTGATCATTCTTACCCTAACCCAATTTTCCCCCTATTACTTTTGATGTATTCATTATTTTCATGTGTGTACATGAATATAGGTATTGAAGATTGAAATAGACCTACAATGAGCTCTAATGACTTCTAGCCCCTAAAACTTGGTACACAGACTCACATTAAAAAAAAAAAAAACCTATAAAGCTTAGATCCTCAGGAAAATATCAATAGGAAGGACTATAGTGAAAGACACCATGGTTTTTATTTTTGGTGCTCTTATCCAATCAAAAAATGGAACCTAGATTTAGATTCCTGACAGTGTCTCAGTCTTGCTCTTCAGATTCCAACCTCAGAGTCCTTTATTTTAGTTCAAAACTAGATAAATTTATTTCTATTTCTCTTGCATAATTACATATAAAAATCTATATTTTCCCCTATTAGGCTAGATTTTTCCTATTATTATAGACACTTATTATTTAGGATCTAAACACTAGATTACAAAAAATAATAAAACATTTAGTGAACCTCACTTACTTCAAATAAAAATTTAAAACTCTAAGTACCCTTAAGTTTTTTCCTTCATATTTTGTGTAAAAATTACTTTAAAAATTTATAATTTTTATGCAATTATTCTATTTAAATATATTTTTAAAATTTAAATTATAGCCATAATTTAAATTTTTTTAAAAACCCTAGCCCAAAACCCTAGATTTCCAAACTAGGTCCTCAAACACCAACTTTCCCTCACAAATTTTAGAAATTAATTTTGAAATTTTTGAAAATTGTTTAGTGTGTGAAAAATATTTTCAAAATTTCTAAATTAGTAGTTATTTTTTGAAAAAATTCAATTTCAAATTGCTGATTTTTGTATTAATCTTTGTGCAATTATCTTGTTCAAATTAATTTTAGAATTTAAATTATAACCATAATTTTCAAAAATTCTAAAACCCTAGCCAAAACCCTAGATTTGAAAAATAGGTCATCAAACATCAAGCCTTTCCTCACAAATTATAAAAAACAATTTTGGAATTTTTGCAAATTGATTACCTTTTCAAAAATAAATTCAAAATTTTAAAATTAGTAGTTTCTTGTGCAAAAATTTAATTTCCAAAATTCTAAATTTTGTATTAATTTTTGTGAATTTTTAATATTTAAAATAATTTTTAGAATTTAAAATTATTTTATAATTTTCAAAAATTCTAAAACCTTAGTTAAAAATCTTAGACTTCCATACTAGGTCATTAAACTTCAAATTTCCCTCCCTTACAATTTTTAGAAAAATAATTTGAAATTTTTGAAAATTGTTTGGATTATCAAAGTAATTTCAAAATTTCAATGATAGTAGTTATTTGTACATTTATTTGCTTCATAGTACTTTTTAAAATCCTCTTTAGTGAAAGACATAAAATAGCCACTAAGGCACTACTTCCCTCTCACCCCATAGACAATTTTTTTAATTTTTCACATAATTATGATAACGAGTGGACACATTTGAAAAATTGCACATTAGAAAAAATATGGAAAATGATTTTATTTACAATGAAGATAATTACTATTGTTGTAATGAGGAATATTATCATGCATATGGAAGTGATAGTCGAGAAAAAGTAGATACATCTTCTCCTCTCAAACCTATCTCTTTCATCCTTTCTTCTAAAGAAAATACCTTTGATAAATGGAAAAAATACTTCTCACCTCATTCTCCTATGCATAATGCACAAAATGAAAAAATTAGTCATGCACTTCCAAATGAACCTCTAATAGGTGATAATTTTCTTGAACATGAACTTAATCTCTCTTTTCCTTTTGTTACTTCTTTGTTCAAATTACAACAATATAAAATCAAATTGCCAACACATAATTCAAATGATCAATCTCTTATTCTTAACTCTACATATCAATCAATGGAAATTGAATGGAAACATGATATCTCTCTTACTCCTAATTCTCATGTTGCACATGAAAATAATACATGCATTCCATCAAAGGATAATATAGATGCACATAACATTCCAATTTCAAATGACAATTTATTGAATATTAGAAAAGAATTAATATCTTCTCTTAATCCTCTCCCTAGTGATAATGGAAGTAATAATGAGTATGATAGTCAAAATGCAAATGAATATGAGAATGAAAATGATTTCAAAAATGATACTTCTACGTCTTCTATTTCAAATGCACAAAATTTAGAATATAATGATGAATGGAATAATGATGATTATTATTCATATAGTGAAGAAGAAAATGCATCTCCTACTCCTCTTAAAAAAATGCATGTCAGAATATGGATCCTACTTCTATGAATGATTATATTTCAAATGATGCACATGCCAATAATAATAATACATCTTCTATGCATTTCAAATGTGATTCACTAAAAACTTAAGATACCAATGAATCTCCCAAGCCACCCTTTACTACAGTAGCACCAGTGTCTCACCCATCACCCAAAAAAGATGGTACCTCATATCCCTCCAATAAGGTCTAAGATATCATTCCTCCAAAGGTTCAAGTGAGCACACCCCCTTTATATGATCTAATTGATAAATGTAAAGTAAATGATCAAATTTAAAGATTAAACGAACCACTTCAAGATACTAATATCCCTTCCTAGGATATTATTTCATTGATGCATGTAGTTGGTGAATTACAACACTAAGTACATCTCCTCACCATGGAAAATAAAACTATAAGTCTTGGATAGATGCTAATGATCTACATGGTAACCCTATTCTAAAGACATTCATAAAAGCTTCATTACATAAGCATTTCCAGATACCATCATTACCTCACTTAGATGGAACCCAAGATCCATTTGTACACCTTCAGGCCTTTTGAAAGGCTCTGCCATCTTATGCAAGCCTGTTGATTCTAATTAAGTTATTCCAGTAGACATTAGTGGGGGAAGCACAAAATTGGTTCTTTAATCTACTCCAAATAATTTCATTGCACATATATGATGACTTAGAGGAGGTATTTATCAGATATTACATTATAAACACGGGCCCTCATGTTTCATATGAGAAACTTGCCACACTACATCAAAATTCTTTAGATCTAGTTAGTGAGTATATCTTAAGATTCAAGGCTCACATGTTAATATTGATATAAAAACTAGTAGATCTAGAGATTCAACATATCTTTATTAAGGGGCTTCACAAACCTCTACTTGAGGATCTAATATATTAGACAGAGTCTTCTTTTAGACACTTGTGTTATATAGTTTTATTTTTGGAAAATAAATTAGAATTGATTGAGGTAGATTCAGTTGATCGGATCACTCTATATTTTAAAACAACATATTTAGTTACAGCTCTTAACATTCAACATCTACCATGTCTTAGAAAAGATAGGAGACCAAAACTAGAAAAGTAACCAATCAAGAATAAAGAGCCAGCTTCTAGAGCACAACCTATAGTTTATACTAAAGAAAACAACAACAAAACACCACTATAGTTTTATTTAGAGTGGGATAGTCCATATACCATATTATCAACACTACTAGATAGGATGTTAATCACATTACATACTACTCATTGATGATATCCATGTCTCTTACATAGACAACCACATTGGCCTTTTTGTCACTATAATTGTATCCGTGGACATAGATATAATGACTATTTTGGACTCAGAGATTTCATTACTATATGTGTTGATAATGGTATCATAACATTCACACAGGGGCATACATATCTACTCTATTATGGATCCCTAGACCTTATTCCTCCATGATTGAGTCATCCTAAGACATTCCTTTATAGGAATCATTGGTCACTCATCATGAGCAAAATATAGGTTTTAGGATAGAATCTCATAAGAGATCTCCTATTTCATTACCTCAAAAGGTTTGAAAACAAGAATAGGAACAACAACCTAAATATAGCACCATAGTTTGAGGGATACATAGTGCAATTCCATATACATATCCGACAGAGTCAGAGGCATAAAAACAAAGTACCAGTCATGAGAAATATTCACTATAGCTATATTTTCAGGGTCCTGTCTCACATAGTAACCCACTACAATTAAGACTAGATGAACCCCCATCACATGTCATAGTTCCATCTCGATCTATTGCTCAGGCATATACATCACAATAGAGGCCACATGGTGTTATTTAATTTAGAAATACACTATGATTGTAAATAGATGAGCCTCCTCCACAACATCCAATTTTAGTTACATGACCAATAAAGTTTAATTTTGTAGAATCTTCACACACAACAATAGTTAGCACTCAAAAAATAATATCATATACAAAACACATTCCTACATAGCATGAGTACTATGGGCACTTGTTCAGTTTGTTGATAAGGTTTGGATAGTGATACAACACAAAATAATATAATGTACAATCATACTATTTTTAGTTCATAAGCTTCACTTAGCAAGGCCATAATGGAGCCAAGGGTCTAGCTACCCTTTTTATTCTTGAGCCACTCTTAGGGAAGTAATACACACATAGTGCTATCTTACATCCCCCTACTAACAACTAACATTCCTAATTCCCAACAATTATCCTATTCAAACACCAACCTATCAAAATCTAGATATTACCAACTCAACCTATCCAAATGCTTTACCAATATTAAACCCAATCAACTCATTCAAATATTTAACCAATCTCAAACCATCCTATCAAAATCTAGATATTACTAAATCCTATTTTACCATTATTAAACCTAATCAACTTATCCAAATAATTTATAAAAGTTAAATCCAACTCAATTTATCCAAACAATTTATAAATTATAAAAACCATCAAATTTTTGCTTACAAATTAAAACCTAACATCACACTTCAACTCATCAACAATGCATTTAAACAAAATATTCCAAGTACCAAACATATAAAATCTAAACATCAATGCCAAATCAAACATTTGTAATGAATATACCAATATACTAGCACACTTCAAATCCAATAATGAAATAAATAACCATCAACATAAAAAAAGTATCTATATATATATCACAAAGTTTTAAAAACATATACATCATGTCAAGGTACAATCAATCATTAATGGGGGTCAATCCCTCACTATCAATCTCACTCTCTCTTCTAGTGGTATTCCCATAATCCTATCTATCACTCAATGACCCTGCACCTCTTTGAGCTCTATAGTGCCTCTTGTCCTAACTAACTCACTCCAATAGCCGACCATGCTCCTCATGCAAATATGCATATTACCACTAAAGATATATATAGTCATCCACAATCTTTGTGCTCACCATGCCATAATTAGGTGAAGGCATCCTATGCCTATCTAACTTATCTCTAATCTCATCTCTCTCTCCTACTACCCTAACATATATAGTTATAGCTATACCAAACCTATCAAACAAATAAGCATAAACACCAGCTATAATTTTCACTCACTCTATCAAACCCTCCTCTACCACATCATCAGGAACATGCCACATGATCTCTCAGAGTGTCAAATCAATGATGGTCTCCTATAACTCATCATCTCCCCTCCCCACCCCAATAGGTGCCTAATCTTGTACACCTCCCACCCCACTTGCACACATAAGAAATACAACACGACATTAGATATATACTTTCAAATACAAACAAATACAACACAAACTTAGGTACAATTCAAATACAATCACTGATTACCTCCCATCATTTAGATAAGCTAAAGATCCTCATATGTAGGAATATCCACTCCATCAATAGGATACAATGGAGCCTATCAATGCCCAACCCACCATGTAGTATATGCCTCAATACATACCACATCATCTCATTAGGAACATCTATAGCCACATCTCATGTATCTAAGGGTAATGGTTCCAACTCAACCTTAATAGGTCTCGCATGAGCCCCTACTCTCACTAGTGCCTATGCACTCCTCAACCATACCCATGCCATAGGAGGGATATCCTATTGAACTCCAAACTATCTAGTCATGCTATCATACTAAAAGTGATCATATAATCCATCCAATGATCATGTAACTAACAACTAACCCTCATGTACCATAGTTTCTCTCCATCCTCAGGCCATCCAAGGAATGCTCTATAGGGCCTCCATATGATATCTTAGGCCACCAATCTATCTAACATCCTCCTATAGTGATCTATCCCAAGAGATTAGATAGTCAAATCACTCATCCATCACTCGCTAAAAAGATGTAGATGTGCCTAACTCACCCTTGATAATCTAATCAATCACACAACTACTATGTGCTCATAATCCTAACAATGTAATAAAGTAGCTACACCCACACCATTGTTGAATGCCTCCTACATAAATCTATATAAATATCTGTATAAATGGGCAAGCATAGTCTTATTTCATGAGAACATAGTACCATACATCTTGACACTATGAACTACCCTATGAATATTTTAAGCAATAAAAACTTTGCTACCATCCATTACAATAAATGAAACCAACAATACAACTAACCACTTTTATAGGCATGGAACACTTGACTACATAATAACTGACAGTAATAAATTGCTATCACTACCTATCTGATGTGCACCTAAAGGCATACTAGTAAAATATAAGGATGCACAACTAATGGCATCAGCACCCATATCATCTTACAATTTCATCTATCACCCACTAATTGGCAAATGTAGAATTTGATACACATCTTCCAAGGGTCACAATGATCTCCCCTATAGGAAGCCAAAATGTACAAGCGTCTACATTACACCTCTCACATAAAGTGGTGATCAAATACCTATCCCAATGTACCATACCTAGGTCACATACATGACCTAATCCTACTCTATCTATCATGACTCTCTCATCAGCTAACAAGGGCAACATCCTCAATGTCTCCATCACTTGGCCTCTGTAAAACTCTCTCATCTGCACCTCACCTTGAAAATACCACAAAATAGACTATATGTTAGATAACCATGCTAGGAAAAACAACTAAGAAGTTCAAAAGTAAGAACAACTTAAAAATTGAAAAAACCATCCACATTGGATAACAACACTATAAAAGGACACTAACATTGGATAACAATGCTAGAACTTGGACAATAATGTTGCATCCTGGACAAGAGCACTGACTCTAAGATAGGAGTGCTAAAACTAGTAAAAACTTTCCTAGACTACTTTAAATAGATCAAAAATATCCAAAATAGGCTTCTAAATAGGTAAGAATCAAGTGTTAAGCTTACTCACTAGGCTAATCTCTCCATTGGCCTAAATTTGGGCTACCAACTGCTCAAAATGAGTCATAGAAGGTGCTTATCTCCTAGGTATTTTTTCACTCTAGAGCTCTAATATCTCAAACTAGTCACTGTAGAAATGAACCCAAAGTCAAATCAAATTTCCTATATCAACTAAATTTTCTATTCAAAAAGCAAAACACTATTTTACCCATAACTAGAGCCCCATGTCTCTATTTTACAAACCATTTGATTTAATAGAATCATGACAATGATACCTTCAACATCACAAACCCTTACTCTCTCACTATGTCATTTACCTACTATGGTATACACACATCCCCATACCTCTTTTCTACCTTGACATATATAGTGCTACCTACTAATCAAAAACATTCATTCAAAACATTCAAACAACCTAACTTAATTGATCAATCAACTTTTAAATCCATTCGATCAATTACTACCTCAATTACCTACCATGACATGAATATTTATATATCTCTACTATACCCAGATACAAGCTTTGATCCTAACTAATCAAAGACACATTCCAATCCTAATATTTCAAATCTCACTAATCAAACAAATAACTTCTCAATCAATTCAAACTATAACAACCTTGTTACTATTCATAAGCCACTAGTCATTACTTTTGGTTCAACCTCCTCTATCATAGATCTCATCCCTCTCCTTAAAATGGGGCATCATTCATACTATCTCTAAAAATTACCTAGTATCACTATCCACTTCTATAGGTAAATACAATTTGATTTTCACACCTCCAGTAGGTAGATTATCAGACTCAATATAGATTGGTCAAGATTATACAGTGATTCAGACTACAATGGGTCACTCAACATAGTTTTTACACCTCCAAAATATAGATTATTAGCATTACTCAAATTATATTGGTCAAGATTATATAGTGATTCAATTTATGTGAGTCACTCAACATCACTTAGACATCCAGAGGGATATACCATCAGTTTACAGATACATAGACTATTCAAATATAGTGGTTCAAATTATATGGACTCATAGTGACTTTGATATAGACTCAAAATATGATACCAGATTTGAGAGCATGTACATTACTACATGTCTCATACATACAACTTCATACAACATGACATAATTACATGACTAGATAGTAGATTATAGGCATAGTGCATATCACATTATTTTGATCTA
The DNA here is from genome assembly GCA_037957365.1 of Torreya grandis. NCBI lineage: Eukaryota > Viridiplantae > Streptophyta > Pinopsida > Cupressales > Taxaceae > Torreya > Torreya grandis. Next base: position 1,967,203 of record JARHVA010002449.1, read on the forward strand.
TAGTTTTACACATGGGACGTGGCACAATAGATCATGGCACATATGGTTATATAGATTTCCAGATTATCCAAACACATCACTCACATACTAGATTTGGGGGCATGACATAGATGGTCATGTTCTTTAGCATCCAATATTATACAGATTGGAATGGTAAGACAAGCCATTTTTTTCTTACACATTTTATCAGAGTTTTTAGATTATACCCAAGCATACCCAGTTTATCACTAGGTTGGATCGTATGATCATCTGTATTGGTTGGTCCATAACATTACTCATACCCAAGAGTTTATATAGGATAGAGGGTAGATATTGGTTTTGGACCTCTAAGCATTTCTCATTTTTAGTTTATATTATTCAAAGTGGGGGAATGATAGATCTTGATCTTCATAGCATACATATTCTATACACACATTCCATATTACATGAGTTTATGTGGGATAGAGGGTAGACATTGGTTTTGGGCCTCAAAGCATTTCTCATTTCTCATTCAGATTCAATATAAGGGGTATCTATTATAGATATTCCTTCTTTCTCTAGGTACTATACAGATTCAATATAGGGGAATCCATTTTAGGGATTTCTTATTTCTCTAGGCACTATTCAGTTCTCCATCCACTTCTTTGGTCAAGAAGTTGACCCTTTTTTTTAGCACACTTATCTCCACATAGGTAAGTTCAGGTACACATTTTATTTCTTTCTTTTACTCTAGTATTTCATTTCATTACATCACTAGATTAAAAGAGGGGAAAATGTATACACCCTAAATTGTTCAAGCAATCACACATATCATGTATTTTTGTAGTCCTTTCATAGGAGACTTCGACTCAAGAATATGAGTCTTATTCACATCTAGCCATATCTTTTTGTCTAATTTGTCTTGGTCTTATTTTATACCCTAGACACATTTTTGACCATTCCCGATCATTCATAGCCTTCGAGACTCAACCCATACTGACCCAGATTACTCTTTTAATACTTATTCCATCTCCCTAAGTCCCAGACCCTCTAGAAAATAACACTCAAATAAGACTACAATGCTAAAACCTAGGGTGTCTAATTTTTGGTGCTGCTATCCAAGTGCAAATTTGATTCCAACAGTTAGTTTCTCCCATAAGATGAGTCTTACCCCTTTATTTGCTTCATTCCTAAATTTTCTAATGTTGGCCAAATACAAATAAAACTCCCAAATTCAAAATAATGAGTCTCCTATAAAAAATACTTCACAAGGAATTTTATATCTAGTACTTACTACTTTGACACATTAGACATAATGAAAATTAGTCAATAGTATAGCTTAGCTTCTCTGTATCACACATAGACTTGCATGCTTGATCAAGGAAGTGCCTAGGTGAAATTAATTATTACATCTATCATGTGTTTGATTATGCACATTCCCTAAGGGAAAACTACATTGGGAGACCCTATCTTGAGGGTTAATGTAAGAAACCATAAAAATAGTAGGGTTTCTTGTTTGTGCAATCATTCTTCCCCTAACCTAGTTTTTCCCCCTTTTAATTTTGATGTATTCATTATTTGAATGTGTGTAGATGAATATAGGTATTTAAGATTGAAATAGACCTACAACAAGTTATGGTCTCTTTCAACCCCTAAAATTTGGTACATAGGCTCACATTGACCAAGCGAACAAAACCTAGAAAGCTTAGATCCTCAAGACAACATAATTGGGAAGGACTATAGCGCTAGAAACTAGGGTGTCCTATTTCTAGCACTCCTATCTAATAAAAAAAAGAACCTAGTTTAGATTCCTGATAACATCTCAGACTTGCTCTTCAAATTCCAGCCTTAGAGTCCTTCATTTTAGTCCAAAACCAGGCAAGTTTATTTCTATTTCTCTTGCATAATTACCTATTAGAATCTATATTTTTCCCTATTAAGCTAGATTTTTCTATTATTTTAGACCCTTATTATTTAGGATCTAAACACTAGATTACAAAAAATAATAAAACATTTCACTTATCTATTTTGCATGAATTGCTATATTATGCTTTGTGTTTTACATGGTTTTATTCTCTTTCAATCCTTTTTATGGATTATTCTCATTATTTTCATGAATTCAAACTTATGTTTATGATTTTACTTATTTCATGGATTCCTTTATCTTCTCTATAATAATTGTTTGCTATCTTTTACACTCAAATAAAGATAATTATTATTGTGACTTAGTTATACAACCCTGAATCCCTTAGTATTTTATCTCTACCATATGATCAGTTAGAAAATAAGACTTCTCATAGTAATAATTATATACATAGATCTATTTTGATCTCCTTTCTTACCTTAATTCACTTTCACATACTAAGCATACATACACTTGAAACTTGAGATTATATATTTGTTCATAAGTAAGCCTAAGTTGTTTAGTTAGTCATATATATGATTACTTAGACTCCTTTAAACCAAAGTATAAAGCTCATTTGTGTGTATCACTTTTATCACTCATTTTGGTTATTCTAAATTTATATGGAGGAGGAATCATAAAATCCATAAAAAATTTAAAAGCTAAATCATTTAAACAAAAGGCAATGATTAAAAAGGAAACGTACAATCCAAAAGTCTAATCACATCAAAAGACATGATTTACTATCTTTAAAACATCTCCTATTTCTAATCAAAGCTCAAACTCCATAGTTGGGATCATGATAGAGTTGAGGTCCATTGGGGTATGGTAGGTTAGTAGATTGGGATAGGAGAACAAAAAAAAATCTCCACAAGTACTACCTACTTTCTCACATAAGTATCCAATCTTCACAGTATAATGATGGATCTGTAAGAGGTCTTGAGGAATGAGAAACATGTTGTGGGAAGGTAGGACCATTTTAATTTCCTTGTTCACATAACCTTCATGATTTGATCTTAGTATTCCACCTATTTTCTTTTACAATTTTGTGCTTTTTTTGAGCAAGTATCCTTTGTATTTGATGGTCACTAGACTCTTAGTGTATTTTATTCTCACCTAATATGCCTCATGTTTATTAAGATTTTCTCATCAATGCCTATGTCATGCTTTTTACATTCCCTATTTAATTATAATAATCCAAATATTTTCCCTTGATGAATATTTTTTTGTTAACTGATCATACCTCCTAGGGTTTCCATTTTTGAGTTACATTGTAAGACCATGGATAAGACCAGGCATTTCTCACAATTTTTTTTAAAATTTTTCCCCTTATTACCATTTACCTCATTGGTGTTCATCTTATGAGTTGTAGTGTAAGACCAAGGATATGACTAGGCTCTCCTAAAAAAAATACCACACTATAACACCTTTAAATTATTTCCACATTTATCTCCACCTTATTGGTGTTCTTTTTGTGAGTTGTAGTGTAAGACCTTAGATAGGACTAGGCCCTCCTCTTAGAATATTATAATAAAAAGTTCATATTATAACTAAGTCATAATAAAATTACATTCTTCAAATTTGAGATAATTTGTGTTACATTATGATTTACATGTTATTTACATACTTTTAATCTTGATTTAGTATGTTTTGTGCTTATTTCATAAACACTTCACTTTTATATTCTTATTTTATTATTGCATGTATGTTTACAACCATTTTATTAAATTTATCATACTTCCCATCTTTATTTAGTAGGATTAATTTGATTTATACTTATATTTTTTTTTTATCTTCATACTTCCCATCTTGATCTAGTATGATTGATTAACTTTATTGTTTATTTATTTTTATACCATTGGTTTTCATGTGTTTTCCACTTTATTAAAATTTTTAATACTTCACAACTTGATATATATGAATTATATTTGTTTTAATTTGGTGCAATTTTTACTTATACATTGTTTGAAAACAATTATTACCTATTACTTTACCATTTTTTTTGGTTTAATCATCTTTTGTTTTTACACATTTCCCATTATGATATAATGTGTATTATATTTTAAGATTATTTATACTTTTTCAAATCATTTTAGTTTTGTTTTTAACCATGCATGTGTATTACATAATGCTATAAAATAAAATATACATCACATATTTCCTATAACATATACAAAGAAAATAAAATACACGTGTTAGAAAAGAAATACATCCACACATCTATCCATAGACAAATAAAAATCATAGACCAAAAAATATCCATTTCAATATCTATAACATGAGTTTGATACCATATAATACAAAAAACAATAGCTACAACTCTAAGGATGTACTCCATCATGTATATATTATGTTTGAGACATGCTACCCATGGATGGTTGTGATTGACCCATTTGAATGATACACTAAAATGAGGTAGTATGAGATCTCAAGTCATCGATCTATCCATATAAATTGGCCACGTAGACCTATACACATCCAAGATCTCTGGTGGTCACCATATGGGTGGCTACCTCTTGTGCCAACACTTACTAAGCTTAGGCCTCTCCTTCTCCTACTCCTTCAAGTGGATTCAATCCATCTCTTCACATTTACAAATATTGAACAACCTCCCCCACTCATATAAACCAAATAACATAAGTTGTGATAGATGGTACCACAGGGTCTACCAAAATGGATGGCTCATAATGTGATAACACCCCATCCAAAATATCATGGTGTGTAGCCATAATCATGGCTCCCCATCTAATCTCCTCCCCTACAGTACTTATAAAACAAAAACCAAATATACATTAGATCTCATGTATGTATATCTCAAAACATATATCTATCATTAAATACATAAAAATAAGGTAACTAGTGATCTATGTCAAAAAATTAATAAATCAAAACATTTCTCACTAGTGCTAGTATTGCCAACCATGATCTCCCTATCAAATCAACTGCTAAGCACCTATTTTATCAGATACCTCTATACAAGTATAAAACCTAGAGTCACCACTTAATCACATCTTGGCTCCCTCCTCAGTGGCCTCTCTATCAACTAGCTGTGTCTTATAGTGGCCATAACATTACCATATATAACTACTCACACTTGTGTCCCCTCTTACCAATAGTGCCTCAATTCCTATGAGCTAGATGTGGTCACTATCACCCCTAATATGTCTCTATTATTACATTGTCACCCTCAACATACATAATAATAACACCCTCTACACTAGGCCTCATTGTCTCTTTCTATTGCGCTTGATGTGTCCATGATATCACCCACCAATGCCTAATAACATACATTCTATAGGCACCCTTGAACCTCCTCTCCATGTCATCTCTATAGCATGTTGTGATAAATAATCAAGCACTACTAGAAGGGCCATCAGATGTGGTAGGCCTAATTGGATGTGTAAATGAGATACTAGATGTGGTTCCATCCATGAAGTACATTAGACCATGATATGAACACATGCCAAAATAGTGGAAATAATTTCCCAAATCAGCCATATGGTAGTAATATCAGTGTAAAGCTATGACACTATTTTCCCTCATGTCATAGTCTACAAATCCAAGACATGGGGCATGTCATGCACTACATGATCTTACCTCTATTATACCACCCAAGGTAACCTATCATTGATCACATGGGGAAACCTAGCTAACTGATACATAGGGAATCTATTATATATCCACACACTTAGAAAAATGATGGGGCCCATCATCTTATACCCCTAGGGCAACATACCATATCTATCATGTATGAGATATACCCAAATGATAGGGCCTAGATCATATAATGAACCCTATTATAAGATGTATTAACATAAGGCTACCATGTAAAATGGTACCTTCCCATCTAACTTATGACACAACACATGTGTTATCATAAGTTATATCAAAAACTTATAGATATCTAAAATAGTTAAGATATACACATCAAATAAACTAACCTACAACCCTAGATAAATACTATCTGAGCATGCCACCCAAGAAGCTATGGATCACATCTCATCCTTTATCTATGGAATATCACATATCACTAGAGACCTGATAATGAGAAGTCCAAGAAAGGTATGGACATCCTCTAAGGTAATGCCCTCTTCTATGATATCCCCCTCCACCTCCTATCAGAAAGTGTTGGTCATTCACTTTCATGCTTGTAAGAACATGATGACTAGATAAACACTAAGTGGGATCCTCCTCATCTCCATGATGCCTCCAAATCCCAAGGTAACCAACTAAGCTTGATCTATATTTGATAATCACTTGAATAAATCTAGTAGCATGGATGCATCAACTAGGCACCAAAATCTCCATTGCCTCTACAAAATATTAAACAACTAAGAATGTGTTAGATCTTAATGTCATAATAATAAAATACATTCTTAAATATTCTTAAAATAATAAAAATTAACTGATTCATCAACATGTTTCTCTTATTTCTCCTTTTTCCTACATAGTCAACCCTTTTAATACTAAATTGGCTTTGTCACCTCTTTTCCATACTAAGTTAGCTCTTTGCTATGTAGTCAAACCATTCTTGTAGACACTGTCAGTCTTTTTAATACTAAATCAACCCTTTCTTATCCTTTACATACTATATCATCCCTCTACCATGCATCTAGCCTCCTTTAATATACTATATCGACCACCTATTAGGTATTGCATTAGCTAGAAAGTACTATGCCATCCATATCTATTTTTCTAACTATGTTGGCCCTCTACTATGCAGTCATCCAACCCTATTAATACTAAGTTAGCATTTTTATATGTAGTCAACCACCTTGATTTATCTTACTTCTTCCAACTGAGTCAATATGGTTGACTCTATTCTTAATTTATGATGACTTTTCAATTATTTACCATAAATGCCTTATGTATTTATTGGTTTGATTCTTTCCTACCCAATATCTCATTTAACCCCTAGTTTATTTAAAAATTTCCTAAGGCCATTTTTGGTATCTAAATTTTTCCTAATATCTATTTTTCTATATCTAACTTAATTTTAGATAAAATTAACATTTTTTTTGAAATTAATGCATCATTTACTTGAGTTGTATTAGCTATGACCGCTAGGCATCCTCTATGTTGAATCTATCATTGCCTCACCATGGTCACTCTCTAGGATCAATTGGGTCTCTCAGAGCAATATTTTATTAGAATAGTAAAAATAACAAATGAATTAATTTTCATCTTATTTATATTTACTATTCAAAATTATTTAACTATCAATTATTTACCAATAGATTCTATTTTTCACCCATAAATTTGTTTCTACAAACTCTTTTTCTGAACTAAAAGATGTTATATAATCCTAATGTCATAGAGAAAATTTCCATAATTACATGTATATTTTGTAAAAATTACAAATCTTCACTTGTTTTATAGATTCTCCTAATGTTCCTTACATTGGACACCTTCACATTTCTCCCACTTATATCCTTTTCTATAAAATTAAGGTAAGTAAAGGTATGTATTTTTCAATTCTATCCTTTCATTTATCCTATTCATTTATTACTAAAATTTACTTAGCTTAGCATTTTGTGTTACTATGTCTTTTTATTGAAGCTCCATCCCATGTTGTAACTACAAGACACATGATGAAATTCAAGTGGGGCATATGTATACAAATAATATTTTAAAATTTGATCAATTATTGATGTTTTCTCTCTTGCAAGAATATATCGAGTCTCAATCTCTCTAAGAGTACACCTTAAAGGGTACATTGGGAAAAGGGTGAGCAGACCATTGGTGCTTTTTAAGATTATTGTCCTCTATACCACCACTTAAAACTAACACACACCTATCCTATATATTTATCTAAGATTTAAAACCTACCTTACTCACTACTCCAAGTAATTCACCACCTCAAACAACCCATACCTAGGCCAAAATCTCTTTTTCTCATTTACCAAACAAAGTCAGACTAGGCTGACCTTGTTCTTAAAATATAAACATGTTACAGGATTAGGTTAGCCCCAACTGACCTAGTTTGAGACCTAATTAATTAATCTATTGAAAAATAGGGTTGATTGGGCCGACTCTATTGGCTAAAAATTTGGAAGAGTTTAAGGTTATATCCGACTATATAAACACATCTTTTTCACCATTTAATCATTTATATGTGCATATACTTATCCACCATTCTACTTGAAGATCCATTGCTTAGGGTTTCATAATACCCTTGGAGAGAATAATCTTATCTTTTGGGATAAGTATTTTGGATGCATAGTTGAAGTTGTGTAGCCTAGATCTAACCTATTTGTATTATCCTTAGAAACCATAACAACCTCTTGCAAATCACCATTGGCTAAGGGAAAAATTGAGGCTCGATGAGTTTGTATTCAAGGTAATTATTCCTAACCCTTGATCCTCTTTATTAAAGAATATATATTTAAATTTGTTAGCTTATGAATATGTTTCTATATCCATGCATTAGGATTACATCTACATTGACTTGAGTAGAGTTATTATTTGCATGTTTAGTTTTATGTTTATTACCCCCATTTTGTGCCACATGTTTGAGTGGGAACTAGATTAAATTTAATTTATTTTTTCATTTAATTTGATAAGAAAACATAGGACCTATCTAGGATTATTGTGTGGTATTGCTTGACTAGAGACATTGGAACCCTCTCTAGTGATATTGTGTGGTAAGAGACCCCTTAGTTAGGTCTAGCAGATCTATATTGGTCATGACCCTGATTATATAAATATACCAACAAGTGAAGGGGATAGTGTGATTTATCTTCTATGAGATAGGATTGATTTGTAGATTAGCTTCACTTTCCCTTGTATAGACATCTCACTTCATTTTCCAAGGAATTTTTACATCCTATTAAACATCAATCTCATTAGGTTAAATACTTGCTTGGTATTTCCAAACACATAAGGGCAGATTTTCATTTACACACTTGGTATATACATGTTTCAACCATGATAATTATTCAAATGGTATATTTTAAGTCATTTTATGATGTTATACATTTAGTCCTATAAGGACACAAACTAGAAAGTGTATAATATGACCAATTTTTTTCTCGAGTTGTTATAGCCTCTTTTATGCTCGTGTGACTGAATATTATCAATTATTAAAAAAATTTTGGTCAGGAAGTAGTTCCATTTATCAATAATTACATGTAAATATTTAAAAAAATGAAAACCTATTAATGAGTCCATTACCTTCTCCTTGAATTTTATGATGAATGGTTATAGATGGCCTCAATCATTTTGGACCATTATGTATAAAATTTTAGTATGGTTTCTCTATTCAATCATGGGAAAAAGTAACTCTATATTTTTGAAATCATGTTAGGGGTGAATATAATTTTTTCCTTGATATCATGACATTCATTTCACACCTTGTGAAAATATATTTATATATATATATATATATATATATATATATATATAAGCATACCATATTGTGAGTTTCATTTCCTTAAATGTTTAATTTTAACTTATAAGATGATTATGGATGCATATCAGTTTATTAAGAATGTTATATAAATTTATTAAATAAATGGGATTGGATTATATTGCTTTTGGTGATAAAGGATAAAAATAATTATAGCCATTTAGTCTGAGAAGTGGGATGATGTGTGGTATATGAAAAAAATAAAGAACATGAATATCCCTAAAACAATAAATGAATTGTATGCAAAAAAAATGATATCGTGTCATTTAGTCATACTATCAAGTAGGAAGAATAAATATTACTTCCCATGCTATCATACAAATCATATCCATATTTCCAAAGTTATATCAAAAGATAACTACAACTAGTATAGTTCAACATATTATACCAATCATTTTATAAGAATTTTTAGGGTGGAGTTTATCTTTCAACTAAATTTAATACAAATGAAAAAATAACACGATTTAATACATGTTACTCTAATGTACTAAAGACCCATTTCCAAGGGAAAAACCCTAATAACCTTGGCAACCTTATGACACTTTTATATTAACATTTTCAACTCATTAACAAGACTACTAAAGCATATGTATACAACCAAATGATATAGTGAAATGGGTTTCCATAATATCAATCTCAAATATTACTAAGAGGATCACAACTTAATCATCATGTATTTGCATTAAATACAAATGAAAAAATAACATGATTCAATTCATGATCCTCTAATATCTTGAAGAGCCATTTCCAAAGCAAAAAACCTTAATAACCTTATCAACCTTATGGAAATTTTATATTATCATGTTAAACTCATTAACAAGACTACTTAATCCTATGTATACAACCAAATGATATATTGAAATGGGTTTACATAATCTCAATCTTAGATAGTATATAAGAGGATCACAACTTAATCATCTTGCTAAGGAATTCAACACAGATTCATTAAAGAGATATTTTAGTAAATGAAAATTCATTACATTATATTTCAACTCAACCATAATTATATAGATATAAACATTCATTATAGTTAGGTGTGGATATCACCCTTCATAAGTTACAAGAAAGTAATATAAAGTACATGATGGTAAGCTAAGGGGGATTTCCAAAAATATTGTTACCTTCATCCAAAGAAAAAATTTTGGGAGGTGTATTTGACTTGGGAGGATAAATTTGGTGATGCCATTTTATAATATAGAATAAAACATAACAAAATCACACCATTTTCTATCTTAAGATTTGAACTAATATACAACATGCCATATTTATCCAAGGAAACAATGCTATTAAAATTTGGATAGAAAGATTCTTTCTTCACCTCAAATCATTTTTGATGATATATATAAGTAATTGTGATTTGATACTCAAAACTAATTTAACCAATGTATATTATAGTCACACATACCAATGGGTTTTCCATTCATGCAAAAAAACTTTGAGGGGGTGATGATGAACTCCTTATTGGGACTAGATTAGTATTCATTTTTACATATTTTATACATGGCATGAGATTAATTAATGTTAAATAATTTAATATTTATAATTTTAGGACAAGGACATATTCATATAAGGTAACATCACTATTTATATTTATAGTGGATAGATGGATAGGTGAGTAGTAAATACTCTTGTGACTCTTTTAAGGTTGTAGCCTATATAAACTTGTTTAAGATATATAATCAAGAAAAATGTAGTGGTTCCATTTTTGCAAGATATTGTACATGTTTAGATAATATTAATGAAATCTCTCTTTCTTATTCTCACATTGTGATAAATTATGATGTGTTTTTTATATTTTTATTCTTATTTATGTCTGTAAATAGTTAGTTTTCAAGGGTCTTGAAAGTGACCTGTTTCACCATTGGGTGAATTTTTGTATGTTTTATGATAGATTTTTATTAGAATAAAGGTATTAATGGATCAACATAAATCAGGCTAAAATTTTGGTTCTATTATCTAATACCCTTGATGAGTCGATACATTACAACTTTTTTGATACCAACACTACAGGTTATTGATGCATTGATTGACCATAAAACTTTGGAATTTATTAATCAAGAGGCACCATGGGGCATTGATTAAATAAATTGGTGTGATAATAAATAATATGACTACTTACAAAAAGTGTTCTTTTATGAATTTTCTAGCATTTTGTATGATTAGATCATTGCCTAGTTGAAAATGAGATAAAAAATACATAACCAAGAGATCACATGGATCAAGGAAAATGTCACAAACTTAAAAGACCAAGATATAGTCTAGAAATGTGTGGTATATCTCTTTGTCCAAGGTTAGGTCAAAATTTATGTGTTAGTGTTAACAGTTACCACTTATCCTCTATAGATAAAATAATGGATAAGTTTTTGACTAGTCCAAGGAAAAAGTTCATCAAACTTATGGTGTTATGGGTAAACATGTTGCTCATCAATAAAACTATGGAGTGAATAGGTTTTGAGTATACCCATAACATGCATATTAAGGTCTAGGTAAGGTAGGAGGCTGAGGAGGAATGCACCAAAAATGAGTAATACTATAGTGAGATAAAATGATGAATGTGGATCCTATGACAAAATGCCATGAACAGTGAGATCAATGTTGAGACCTTGAATTGAATATAAGGAGGCATGAGTAAAACATAAGATGTCACATGATCATGTAGCACATCCAAAAAGTGATATCTAGAAATGAAAACTAGGTGACATCAAATGAATGTAAATACGATAAAAAAGATGAAGAAAAATAGATAATGGCTACACAAGGGAAAGAGAGATGGTGAGGGATCTATTTACACAACTATAAGACATTTATGAAACTAGATCCAGAGGTAATGAGTTCATAGTCCTACTTAAACCAAATCTTCATGCAGAGTTTGCACAATTAAAAAGATCATTGAGTGATTTGATAGGCTTGAAGACATGAGATAAAATGGTCAACATAAGTAGACAAGTAACACTAGATCAAGTAAGTTTGACTATAGATGAGTTAATAGAGACACATGCATGATAATTGGAAAACAATCTAGACCTTACATTCTAACACAATAACAAATTGGATGAATTTATCCAAAATATATGAGGAGATATGAGCACAACCAAAATAATTATGACTAATATGGAAATTAGGGATAAAAAAAGAGATCTACTTGTATAACAAGTGATATATCTAATCCCCCCAATTATAAGGAGTGATGAAACCAATGAAAACAATTCAATAGGTGGTGTCTCCTTCAGTGGAGCTAGTAGATCATTAGGTAGAGGTAGTGGTAATACCAAACCCCATCTAATATGTATAATGGTGGATTATATATAACTTGTAGTTGTGGGAACAATAATTTAAAAATGGAATAGACAACTCATGATCTACCATCTTATTGGAATCATCCTTCAACTTCTTCGTTATAATTTTTACCTAAGTATCACTTAATATTACGTATCATCCTCATATATTAAAAAGTGCTACTTGGGGTGACATATTAATGGAAATATGATTATTTTGTATCATGTAAAGTTTGGTTTGGGTTCCACTCTAAGTTAACACATGAACTGACCATGGCTTAAGATTTTTGCTCATCACAAATGTGTGCAACTTAGCTTAGATCATGTTGGTGTATGGGTTTATCACCTATGGGTTCATTAATTATATTGTAATCTAGAAGGATATCCACATGATTTGTATGTACAATAATTGATATGTTTTAAGAATGTAGATTTAATACTATCAAGTATAATTTCATTCATATTTTCACTTTCTAGGATTACAAGACTTTGGTCAATAATAGTATATAACTTATCCAAAATTCCTCTTTTCCAAGGATGGTCACATGGATGATTGAATATGATTGATTATAATGAGGACTATAACATCACACCATTTTTATCTAGTCTTTCATCCCTACATCCAACCTCACTATGACAAACATTAATGTGATAAGCTATCATGCATGAATTAGAAATCTATTAGAATGATCATGTGAGTGGATCTATCCCACATAGATCTATGAAGGTTGATATGCCTGAAGTTGAATATTTGTACCACCTCAAGTGGATATTGAATAAGGTAAAAGTAACCTATAAGAATAACATAATGCTTCTCTTGAATATTATCTCACTAGATAGCCCTCTAGGCTAAATAAGTAAACATAGGTATCGAGGACAAACTAAAGATTGCAACCATTAGGGATTACTAGTATGAATAATAAATGGATAATATGATTGAATTACTCAAGAAATATGGTGATTTATTCCCATGTGGTTATCATGAGGATAAGATAATTCAACCTTATTTGGGCAAGATGAAAATTTGGTTGAAGCTCTAGGTGAAGCTTAAGAATAAGTTTCCTTAACACTTAAACCCCAAATTTTGGGTCAAGGTTGAGGGAAAAATTAAAAATGTGTTGAAGGATAGCATGATTATCCCCATTTATGAACTTAAATGGGTTATCCCCATTGTGATATCCATAAAAAATGATGGTCATATATGCATATGCGGTGACTATGAGGCTTTGAATGTTACCTACATTTTAAATCCCTTCTTCACTCCATTACTTAAGAAATCTTGGAAGGTTTAGTAGGTCAAAAAGCATTAAACTTTATTGATGGGTTATTAGGGTACCATTAGGTGAAAATTAGAGAGGAAAATAAATAAAATACAACATTCATGAGTGAGTGGGGGTCATTCACCTATAATGTCATTCCTTTTGGTATTAAAAATGCACTTTTAATTTTCTCCCAGATTATGGTCATAAATTTCAAATAATTTATCCATGACTTTCTCTAAGTATATTTGGATGATTTTACTTTGTACGGCCTTATATGTGATCATATTGATACCATGAAATTTATGTTTGAATGATGTCACCATCTAAAAATCATGGTCAACCTCAATAAATTCATCTTTATGAATCCATTTATAACCCTACTCAGAAATGTTATCTAAAATAATGAGATGTTGGTTGACCAAACAAGATTACAATTATTCTTTAGTTAGATGTTATAGAGACACATAAGTACACACCTTCTTAATCCATTCTAGTTAGTACCACAAGTTCATTCATAATGATGCAAAGATTTTATCCCCACTAGAAGAATATCTACACAAAGGTGAACCATTATTTTTAGGGCTCAAGAAATAAATGGCATTTGACATCTTGAAGGATAGATTATAATTTATGCCCATTCTTCAATTTAAAAGCTAGGATAAGCCATTAAACATACATATGAATTACTTATCTATAACCATCATAGATATATTATCACAACCCAAAAAAGGAAATCTAGATCAACTGATCTATTTTTATAGACATAAGTTATCTTTTATTAAATGTAATTACACATCCACTAAAAGGGTAGTTATTACCATGGAATATGCCTTGTAAAAGTCTCACAAATATTTAAATTTTTATTTAATCATCAATAAAACAAATATTTATTTAATAAGTTGATGCTTCATGGACACATATTTTGATGGCTCATTCTAATCCAAGAATTTGATTTTAAGGTGGTCATTAGACCAATAAACATCATGTGGGCTCTAACCACCTATCTCAAATTGATAATAGGGAAGATCTCAAAGTTATGGTGGATTATGATCTCTTGGATACCAAACTCTTTCAGATTGAAACCATCCTTAAGGAGCTTGAAGATATCACCATATTTATAACTTTAACATGCACACTTAAACATTTCACCAAGGTCTAATGTAAACAACTAGTTATATCCATGTGGCCCCATTATAGCTAATCAATTCATACTTATATAATATGGGACTCAATGAAGTTATTCATTTATACATTTCAAAACATGAGTGTGATTCTATACTCTATAATAACTATGAAGGAATTACTAGAGGACACTATGTTAGGAAAGATGCCACCTTAAAAGTCTTGTAGTTTAGGTTATGGTGGTAGACACTTCTAAAATATGTGCACATGCATGACTACACCTGTGATATTTGTCAATGCATGGGTAATTTTAATTGGTGTGATGAGATGGCCTTAATTATTTCTCTAATTTGAGATCCATTTGAGTAAAGGGACCTTGAATTTATTAGTCCCATTAACTCACTTGCCAAGAAGATTAATGCCTATTACATTATCATTGCTACTGATTATTTTACTTGCTAGGTGGAATTATGACATGTGATTGCACTATTGAAATTATAACTTGATTCATCTATGAGAACATCATAAATTAACTTAGTTTCCTAATCAAAATTACTAGTGACTAAATAAAACTTTTTTATACTAAGACTATGTAGGTTATATTGAGTTAATTCATGATTTAACATCATAAGAATTCTCCATACCATCCCTAGGAAAATGGGACTATGGTTTTTTTGAATAATATTTTTTTATAACATATTTATCAAGGTTTTTATTTTGAGGCATATGGATTGGGATGAATATTTCCTTTCTATCCTTGGGCACATCAAACCACATTCAAGTGACTCATGTAATAGCCCCCCTTTTAGCTTATTTATGGACACAAAATGGTGGTCCATGTTGAGTTTTGATTCCAAGCTTATGCATTTATTATACTTTCTGCTTAGATGATGATTCTTTATTAAAAACCCATTTGGTGGATTTAATTATGATAAAATAAAAATGGTTGATTTCTAAATGGAGATAGAGCATAAAGAAGCAACTTCACAAAGCATGACATGACTACCACATCAAAGATAAATTATTATCTATGGAAACCCATGTTCTCATGTATGACATCAATTATAATAACATATAGGCAAGTTATAAGTTCATTGGATGGGTCTCTTTATGGTTTCTTAGGTATTGGATAATGATACAATAAATTTTGTTTATTTGTATGGTAACAAAGCTCCAATTTATGTGAATGGAACTTTGATGAAGGCTTAATTCCTTCTAGAAGCTTTAAGCCTTATTTATTATGATTTTTTACTTTTATTATTTTTATTGAAGTAGATTCCAAATAAAATTCTCCTTATATATCTTTGGATTTGAGAAAAAGATGTTTTAATGCATATATTATTCATATGCACGAATCACCTTTCTTAGGATTGAACTTACAAGGATGCAATAGAAAACCTTTCCTTTGAAATAGTTGGTTTTGGTAATTACCTTCTTAGTATATGGCACCCCCCACATTGGTTATTGATTTTCATTTATTCAAATATTTTTCACTTAGGAAATATGATAATCATTGAATACATGATATAATAATACATTAAAGATTTTGTTTCATATAACCACTTACAACATCTGATGGGAGAATCAATGTATAAGTCATATAGGAAGGAAATTTGTTTTGTATCCCATGACATAGAAAAAAACATGATGGTATGGTTGATAATACTTTTGAGGTAGAGGATTGTGGAAAACCTAAGATACTAAGAAGCATAGATATAATGTACCATTAGCCACTAGAAAAACCACCTTAGGAAAAATAGTTTGCATCCACCTAATTGATTATATGATGGGTGAGACAATTGGAATGTGACACCAGGGTATACTTCACAACATGCCTAAATGGTCACTTAGTTAGCTGACACATGAATTTATGGTAGAAAAGGAATATAATGATGCTCAGAGAATTATTATTACCCATTTATACCTTTTAACTATTAAATAAATTAAAAATCTAGATTTGATCTTCTAATTTTGAAAAATTCACTTGCAAGTTTGAAGTGAAAGTCTATGCTTTAGTGTTCTTGTATAAAGTGGAGAATAAGTTTATCTTTAAGTAAAACAATGTGTGAAATTGTGTTAGTTTTAATTAAGTGTGAAAAATTGTGCATGGGAAAATGATATGAGCTATCAAGAATGTGTTTCAAATATTGATATAAAACATGCTTCTAAAGAAGAGAAAGGCTATCACAAATAAGTAAATTGTGTGTAATGAACCATTACACTAAAATCCCAAACTTTTAGTGAATCTTCCAACCAAGATCTTAACACCCCACCATGCTTCTAAAAATCTTATCTTTGAGATGGGTGTGCACCCTCACACTCATAGAGGAGCCCTAGGTGTACACTGCCATACTATTATTACCACTAGAGACCCAAGACTCAAACATGGGTGGGCACTTTGATACCACATGTAAAAAGCCATTACACTAAAAGCTTAAACTGTTAGTGAATCCACCCACCAAGATATTAATAGTTTGATTACCCTTGGTGATATTTAGTTAGAAAAATTATTGCCTTTACATCCTTGTGAGGTCTCCTTGAGTAGCATATATTATTTTCATGGTTCTAAAATAATGGGAGATAATGAAAACATTGACCTAATTCATTTTTTTTCTAGTTTCATGGTGTTTGATGATCTATGGGGTCAATTTTAATATTTATTGATTAATGAATATAATCACTGTACCCTTTAAATTTAGGAATGAATTTGTAATCCCTATTTGCCAATCCTAATAGTTATGTCCTTGGTAGTCCATGGTTATATATTGAATATTTTGATGCCTGTTATGTCACAAGTGTTTTGTCTTTAATCGAGTCACATTACTTTGTAAAGGCACAAAAACATGTCTGGTTATCACCCAACTCATTCCACCATAATGTAATCCAAACTAAATAGGAATTATTAGGTTAAGTAAATGGATTGTGTGAGAATTAAATATTTAATTCAAATCAAACTTGCATTGTATTAATTAAAATATAATAAATATTAAAAATAAATAGGCCATAGAGTAGATATTCACTTCATCTCCTATGATTACTATTCACCTTCTACTACATGATAAAAAAAATATCCTACACCTAGTATTAATAAATATTATATACAATAATATTACATCCCCCCTTAATTTTTAAGGTTTATATTGAGAAAAAACATGCCTCTAAACTATTTAAATTTCACTCTTCCAAGTGAATTTATTATAATATATGCTAGTTGTTCTATAGTTAGATAATGTAGTGATTTTACACTATCCTCTTTCACATAATGCTAAATAAAATAAAATTTTGTGTTGATGTGATTGGTTTGGTTGTGAAAAATAGTTTTTTTCCATTTTATTTGTGTAAATATTTTCAACCATGAGTGGTGTTGATAAAACCTATGTTACCTAAAAATATTTAAGAATCCTTTTGAGCCATATTATTTTACTTGTTGCCTCCAAAGATACCATATTTTGAATCTACTAAAAAAATGGCTAGCACTGAGTGTTTCTTGGACTTCTGAGATATGACTATTGTTCCTAAATTCATTAAGAAACATGAAGTAGACTTTCTATCTTCAAAATAATCTACATAATTTAAATCTAAATATCCAACTAGGTTTAAATCCACTATGGTGGATTATTTGAGCCCATAATTTTGTGTTCCCTTGATATACTAAATAAATATATTTTATTCTATCTAGTGATTTTCTTTAGTTTTCTGCATGAATCTAAAAAGAGAACCAATAAAAAAATAAATGTCTAGTGTAGTTGTGGTTACATAGATTAGACTTCCAATGAGTTGTGTATACTAAGTTTCATCTTCAAAATCTATAGGATATTCTAATTTTAACTTCAAAATTTTCTCCATGGGCATATTGATTGGTTTATAGTCTATCATTCCAAATGATATCAAAATTTCATCAGTGTGCTTTTGTTATGTGATAAAAATATACTTATATTTTTTAATCACTTCAATACATAAATAGTATGAAGGTAAACTAAATTTGTCATTGCAAAATCTTTCATAAATTTTACTTTGATTTTTGTAGTTTAATTTTCATTTTTTATTGTGATGAGTAG
Organism: Torreya grandis; assembly: GCA_037957365.1. NCBI lineage: Eukaryota > Viridiplantae > Streptophyta > Pinopsida > Cupressales > Taxaceae > Torreya > Torreya grandis. Next base: position 1,986,189 of record JARHVA010002449.1, read on the forward strand.
ATCATCCACATAAACAACTAGCAATGCAACTATTTTTCAATTGATTTGAAAATAAAATCTACCTATTTATATTCAAAACACATGAAATTCATGCTCAATAGGTGCTCAATGAGATGTTTATACCATAATTTTAGGGTTTGGTTCTATCTATATAATGATCTTACCAACCTGTACACTTTGTGTTCTTGGCTATCAATTGCAAAATATTTTGGTTTATTCATGCAAATTATTTATTTGACATCACCATTTAGGAAAAGAGTTTTCACATCCATTTGATGAATTGTCCATATGTTTTATGCTGATAGAGACAAAAAATCCCAATTAGTAATCCACTTTATTATTTGTGCAAAGTATCATTATAGTCTATCCCTTATGTCTGGGAAAATACAACCCTATCTATAGTGAAATGTGAAGAAATGTGACCAATATAAATAACAGGTCCAACCATCTTGAGAACATTTTAAATTACCAATTATAATAAATAAATATGTTTTATTTTTATGGACAGGTAATAAATAATTTATTTCTTATTATTTATTTAAATGAGGTTGTTAATCCATGTTAATAAATAATAAATCATTATTATTTAATTACTTAAAATGTGTTAAGGGTCTTATAATTTCACCACTTAGACATTAAATATTCTAACACTCCCCCTTAATGCTAAGTGAGGATAAATAACATAGTCACCTTGAAATAAATTATGTTATATACAAAATTGAAAGATTTAAAAACTTTCATCATGCTAAATAACGTCTTTTGAAATAAAAGGAATTATAATCCATAAACTAATCAAAATTAAATTTAGGCTAACATGATTGTGAGACTACATCTCATAGTTTCTCATGAATAATCACTAAGCATATTTTGATCCTTTTATAACATAATGATCTCCATTACAAAGTATGATTTTAGTATTAGGGTACAAAATTAAAATTTCTTCATAAATCTTACTTAAATTATAAAACTTCCATATAAAGTTTAAATGTTTTATAATAATAAGAAGTATAAAGAAGGAGAAAAAAATCATGGCCATTAGGAAGTGGCATTGTCATGCATACTCCCAGTTAATAAAAACTTTGAAAGGTCCAACATTTCAAAAACCTATTAAAACTTGGTGTCACCAAGTATCTTTATGAAGATATCTGCCACTAGTTTCTTTGTAGGATAGAATTGTAGATCTATATCACCATTGAAGACTTTCTCTCTAATAAAATGCATATGAACTTAAATATTCTTAAATTCTTGGTGTTTTGCACCTAATTTTTTTTTAACATATATCTAAAAATATATTCATGATAACATAGTATGGTTAGCATCACAATAACCATATATATAAAAATATGACATGTTTCTATGGTAAAACAATTTAAAACAATCAAGTCTTATTTTAGGCAAACAAGTTCACTACTTTGATTAAAAATTTAGTGAAAAAACATAAATTATAATATGAAATTAATTATTGGATGTCTCCAATACTAACAAGATGAGCATCCCCAATTATCATACGATGCACATACAATAATTTACTAATAACATGTTACTAAGTTTAAACATTAGATATCATATTATCAATAACCCATTTTATCATTTGAGTTTTATCAAAACTTTACAAGTTTAATATGTTTCAATAAAATATTAAGGTATGACCTCTCATACATCAAATATGGATAATTTTAGCATGAAATTACATCACCCAATCAAATAAATATGAGACCAAAATAAATAAGTTTAGAGATATATGAATAAAATGTAGAGTAAATTAAATGATGAAGAGTTAATAATACAAAATCCATTTACACTTTCTATTTCATAACATATCTTATAAATAAATGAAGTGTATAATATGTTAGCATAAAAAATTAAATGATAAAATAATCAAATGAGAGCATCTAAAGATAATAACATAAAATCATCCCATTAATCAAATAAAATCATCTTAATAATTGAAACATAAAAGATTCAAACTTACTGAGCAAGATATTTTAACCAAAATGTAATAACTAAACATGATCATTTTATCAAATTAAGCATGATATTATGAATATAATGAATTTTTATGTAGACAAAATGCAAATATTAAATAAATATTATATTCATAATATTGATAACATTATTCATGGCTTCGGCTCATAGGAAAACTAGGAGAAATATTTTTTGAATGTAATATTATTCTATCCATCTCAACAATGGTGTAATTTTTCTTTCCATCAATACCATTTTACTAAGGGGAATAGGGATTTTTTAATTCACTTTGAATACCATAACTAATGCAAAAATAATCAAACTCTTTACTAATATATTCATCACCATTATAATTTCTTAATCTCTTAAAATAAAATTGGATGTATTTTCAACACTAGCTTTAAATTTCTTGAATAGACAACACATCAGATTTATTTTTAATAAAATATGATCAGATCATTCTAGTTTAATCATCAATAAATGTAATTAAATACAAAGAATCATTAAGAGATAGAACTTCAAGAGGTATTATAATATTACTATGAATAAATTATAAAAGATGTGAGGAATTCACATCATGCTTTTTATGAATAGGGTTAGTATGTTGCTTACCACATAAACAACCCTCATAGGTTTAATGATGAGAGGGGATAGAAGGAAGTCCAAAAAATGATTATTTTTAAACATATCACGTAAAATTCTAAATTAATATGTTTAAATTTTTCATGCCATAATTTAAATTCATTTTTATTATGCAATAACAGAAAACATGCATAAGAAGGAGAGAAAAAGTATAAGCCATTATTTTGAACCCCTTCAACAATTAGAGACCCATATTAGTTTTTAATAGATTATATATTTTTTAAAAATGTTATAATAAAATCATTAGTAAGTTGTGAATAAAATAACAATTTATTTGTAGGCTTAGTTACATAGATAAAATTATTTATAATAACATTTAAAAAATTATTTTTTTCTTGTTTAGTTGTTTCTAAGAAAGAATTATCTCCTAAGTAAATATATTTAGAGATATCTTTAGAATCACACAAAATATTAGGCAGGAAATTCATATGGTTTTATGCACTAATATCTAAAATCTACACATTTTCATTTGAAGTAAATAAAGCAGCTTATGAAATAATAACATTTTGATCTTGATTGTTATTTTGATTAGGGTTTTGATTTTTTTACTTGTTTTGATTAGATTTCTTCCCTTTGTTATTTTTATAAGATTTATTGTTAATTATATACCTATTTTAATAATATTTTTCCATTCTATGACCAAATTTACTACATAGATTATAATTTTTATTAAACTTAAGTTTATGATTCATATTGCCAAATTCTTTGTTTCTATTTTTTGTCAACAAAAGAATTATGGTTAGATTTATGGTTTAAATTATTATTATAAATAAGTTTAAGAGTGAGAAGTGCCTAAGTGGTATTATCCTTATAATTAAAATTGATCATAACTTGCTCTTCTTGAAATATGAGAGCAGACAAGGTGGTAAGGTTAGGGATATCTTGCTCATTTTGATACTTAGAATTTAAAATTGAAATGAAAATTTTAAAAATTTCATGAATATTAAATTAAATAATAAAATAAATAAATTTATCCTAAATCAAATTATAATTACATCCATGTAACTGAGTTTTGATGTTTTTAATTTTAGCAAAAAAATTGACAACCTTTTCATCACCTTTCATAGGTGTAGTTAGCAATTCAAGGATTAACTTAATAAATTTTGAGAGGTGAGTGAATTCATGAATAAATTTAAGGAGTTTATAAGAATTTATAGGAGACTCCTAATTATTAATGTGAAGAAGAAATTTATCCTTAACACTCCACAATATAATAGACATAGCTTCCTATGATTTTTTGTTGAAATGCATTGGTAAGATCAGAGGTCACATATACTCTAGATGGGGATTTTGTAGTCCCAATGATAATATTCCATAAATTTTGATTTATAAATTCAACTTCAACATAAATTTTCCATATATTATAGTTATTTCCATTAAGCATTTGTGATTTATCTAAAATAAAATTAGGTAAAGCCATAAATTCCCTTTAAAAATGATAGTAAATAAATGCTTAAAATGAAACCTTTTTAGTGTGAATTTTAAATTTTTTTGAAAGTAAAATATAGATTTAAAGTGTAAACACATAATATTTATTCAATTTAATGCTAGATAAATCAAAAAAATTACAAAAAATTACAAAATATTACAATAAAATAAGGTGTTACAAGTGTCATAAAAATACACTAGTGTAAGCACAATTGTTGGAAAAAGAATTTTTAATGAGTTTTTGAACTATTTTATAATAATAAAGTGAATCACACATGAAACTATACTTAATTACATAATTTATATGTCAAATAATGAAAAAAATAAATTAAAATTGTACTAATCTAGGTGTCAAATGAGTTGCACTCAAAATAACCACCTAGACATTATTATTAAAAAAGTTACAAAATTAATAATAGAAGGCTTAAAAACATAAAATAGACTAGGTAGATGCATCTAAAATATGATGAAACCTAAAGATCAACTGGTTACTATTGACCAAATTTCACCATAAATCAAATTTAATCAACTCCATACATTTTTAAACTTTTCATGGGGTCCTTCTAGATTTGAAATGTTCACCATTGTCCTAGATAAGGTCTATTTATAATTTTGGGGTCATAAAATATATTTTAAACTTTGGTCACATTTATCCATTTTTTTAAAGTGATTTTATGCCATATTTTGGCCATTTTAATGAATGATATGGTTTTACACAAAACAAAAAATGTGTCAAGAATCAATAAGATATACTTCATGTCAGGGAATGCCAGAGAATAATTTTAAAACTAAAATACTATAGGTTCAATGTAGAAAGAAAGGAAATCATGTGTAAATTTTTTGTTTTAGATAGTTGTATAGACTCAAGTGACTCATCTGGCATGTGTGATGCTTTAATAATGTGTATTGAGATCCCCATTGATCATTTATAGGATTATGTGGCTTCAAAATATCCAAAATTGAGTAAAACAAGTTTTTCTCTCCTATTGCTCCCTTGGATAGGTCAAAAGGTTTCAACAATTTTCACTTGGTATGGATAGGATAAGAAGATTTGAAGTGAGTGAAATTGGAAAATGTTAGGGGTCCATATTTAATTCCATTTCATGATAATAGTTTCAAGATTGATGTTATATACTATATGAATAATCATTAATATTGTTTGCACCTCCAAACTACCTATACATTCCCAATGGCTTAGTTTCCTCATCTATTTGCATTGGTCTATGTGAACCAAGTGATGCATATAGTATTGTAGATCATGTTCATAATTTTAATGTTAATTTTAAATGGTTTAACTTGTGTGTCCATGGAGGGTAAGAAAAAGTATCTCATTATGCTAGAATTGAACACTATTGAGAGTTGTGAATAGTGTTTTGATAATTATAGAGTTTCATCTTTCTGTGAGTGGCTTCACAATAAGAATAACACACCTATGTTCAACCCTTTAGATCATGAAAGTTATTTTTTCCATTGATGGTTTAATTGAAGATGTCTTAAAGGTGACAATCTAATATGGGGCACATAGTTATAAGTGGACACATGGTCTCCATACCACTATGCTTATCCATAATAAGAGATTCAACAAGTAAGAATTATGGGTCTAATCACAAGGTATATATCAAATCTACTTGTTGATATGGTGAGATATCCTTAGACCTCAACCTAAGATCAAATACCTTGAAATCAATATTCAAAATATTGGAAGAAAGATGCAAATTTAAGGAAGTTGAAAATGGGAAGTTTTACCTTAACTTCTTTGAAAAAGGATTCTTCTCTATACAATGTCATTCCATGGTGAAGGTTTATGAGATGTAGGTAGGCCTAACAGTTTCATCCTTGTAGCCTAAGCCTAGAGGTAGTATATTAACACAAGAAGGAGATTTTTTGGTCAAGGGAGAAACATGGTTTAATGGTTTCAACTCAGTCAAGTTTACTCTAAAAACACTTAGAGAACTACAATATTATTAGGCTAAAGTGAACTTGTAGAAATATAGCTTGCAAATAATACCTAGTGCATTAATAGTAGCATGGTATCAAGGAAAACATGAGCTCACCAATGTGTGCAATGTTTCTAGTGACCTAAATAAAAATTTAAAGTGAAAATTCAATGCTCAAATACATATCACTACCTGCAAGAATCCCTTATACTCCTAAATAAGCACCTACAATTTGAAGGGAGGACTGCAAACTATCCTAGGCTAATGAAGGTTACAAGTTTATTTAGTAGGTAGAGGTTTAAGATGAAATAACGACATTGAAATCAATATAATATTGATGACATAAAAATTCATGTGATTTTTAGAGGCAAAGGAGGCAAAGTGAAGATGAGAAAACTTGTTTCTAACCTCATACATAGTCAACCCTACACACAGTCATAGACCTATAAACTAGTTTTGAGAATTTGAAGTGTAGAGAGATATTGAAGCATGGTAAGGGATTGAAACTTGATACAGTGTGTCATAATGAATTAATAAATATATCCATATTATCATTTAGGTCAGACTAATAAGGGAAGTGTCCACTATTTTATCTCAAATTTGAGGCACTCCATAGTCAAGATAGTTTATATACCTAATACATGAATGGTAAAAGAATGGAAGGGAGAGCCAATAATGATTTTTGTATGATTTATAGGGTTTAATTGAATGTGTAAAAGGTTTATAATGTCTTACATTCATTGTGATCACTCATAGTTGGTCATATACACAAAAACACAATCTATATAGACTAGGTCTAAGAATTAGGCATGAACCATCATGTGCCTAAATTCACTCATATGATCATATGATACTTAAAATAAATTTTAGATACTTAATGGGAGAGTGTAATATTTATTAGACTCAGTGGTTTTTAGAAATAACTTATAATTAGGCATTTTGGCCTAATTTTCTCTCAAGGGTGTCTAGAATGCATAATAAGAACTTGAGAAGCATTTTATTTCACTCATATCTATACAAATAATGTCCATGGTGTCTCAAGAACTTATATATAGTTAATGGAATTATTTAACTCAAAATTAATGGCATTGGTTTTAGGGTTAAGGGCTTAACCTTTATGAATCATTGTTAACAACGTAAATGACCTAAAACCCTCCTAAAACCCTTATAAGAGCTCGATGAGAAATATATGAAAAATAATGCATCCATAAGGGTTAAATTTATCTTAAGGATGATTTATACCTACTTGAAACTCTCATAGGATCCCTACCATTCAGTTTTTCCATACCATCACTAGTATGAATGAGGTAAATTATGTGTTTTCTATAAGTTTGTAATTTAAAGGTGTAGAAGGGAATTGATAGGTGAAATATATTATGGAAGGTGTATGGAGATGTATTTAACCTCATAAAACTCCATTATCACCTCATTCATACATGTAAACACATATACTACACTGATTGTTGTAGACTATCTTGAATAAAATAGTGAGCAAGAAGGTGACTGCCAAGTTGGAGATGAGGAGCATGATTTTCAATATTATTGAGGTCTACTTGATGGAATAGAATAAAAAAATGATCTAATGATGTGTATCACATATATATAATTAAATTTATTTAACAAATACATTCCATCATAGTGACAAGTGTGTGAATTTAGGCCTAAAGGTCTAGTGAACAACTACAAAGAAGTGAAGAACAAGTGTCAAAGAGAAGGTTATCAGTTATGGAGCATATAATGACCTTCACAATCATGTTTTCACCTTATTAAGTTAGATGATATGTGAAAATGACTTCCAAGGTATTTATATGAATGTAAGTGTATTCCTCATTAATAAGGGTGGTTTCAAGTAGGATAATGAAGTGTCCATATGGTAACTTCAAAGGAGATGTCATGTTTGTGATTAAAACTTGTTAAATGAAGCTTCATGACCTATTTTATAACTCATTATATTAAATTTTAACTGTATTTCAAGAATTTACACTTGTCATGGTGACCCTTCAACATCACTCTTTTTCTCTCTTCTCCTATGCTCTATATATTGAAGCCATTTTGGCATTATAAAGAATCCACAATTGGTATGATGAAGCCTTGCTAGTTTGACATCTTGTTTTGAATTTGTATAAAGTTTTTAAGATTATTTAGTCTCTTAAATTATTACCTAAATATGTCAATTAGTCTATTTTGATGACAAGTAATGAATGCTTTCTCTTTGCCTCCATTCTACTCTTGTATGTATTGTGTGAGTAATACTTCTTATAATAGTTCTCATGAAGTGTATATGTTTTTTAGGTGTATTTTTAAGTGTGAGAGATTAGAAGTGTTTGAGATAAGACCTCATATTCACCCACCTTTGGATATGCATAGTAATCTACCTCCATGTAGAAACACTTATGCTAGAAGAACATTGAGTTGAGATCAGTTTTAGTAGTCTGCCTTCTTAGTGAAAATGCAAGTATGTTTATATAGATATATTTGGTGTATCACCTCTATTAGTGTAGGTTAATTTTATGTTTCCATTTTCACCCCGAAATAAGTGATTATTCTAGTGTAGTGTGTGGTCCTAAAAGACAGATCAAGGGAGTTATCTCATAATCTAGAGATCTATCTCTTGTAGCAACTTGTATATGTGTAAAGATAGTTCCATTTTATCCCAAATTTGAGGTCTCATTGACTTCTCTAGTATGAAAATTTGGGTTATAATAGTTTTGGCATAATTGGTGGGACATGAAGTCTAAGAAGGTTTTTCAAGGTGGTGTTGGTCTTGACAACAAGGAGGTGGTAATAATCCACTTCATGCAGTATTTGGTGACTCCAACATTTGATTCTTGGTGGAAAACTAGTGCATTATTTCATGCCTAAGGTAAACACAAGATATCTTACTAAAGGCATTCCTTTTGAATCATAAGAGATTTTTCATTATTCATACAAATAAAATAGATATGCTAACACCCATCCTTAACCAAAGAGATCCTACCTTGCTTACAAACTATAAGAAAGTTTTTGATTAGCCCATTTTTGCAAAGTCCTAAAACTACCATGGCAAGAAACCTAACTTTTATTACCTTAAATGGATATAGTCCTCTAATACTTGCCCATTATGATGAAATTCCCATATATACCCTAAAATTTTTTCCCTCATACATTGGTGAGACTACTATTACCCCTATGGAACATATTAGAAACATTTCTAACTTCTATAATATACATCATATCATTGAGGAGAAAATATCAATTATGTTGTTGGTTGTCTTTTTCAAGGGTAAATCTATTAATTGGTATGGTATATTGGCCCCTAAATCTATCAACAAATGGGATGAGTTGGGAGATGCTTTGAGGAGAAGATTTGAAGACAAGATTAACAACTTATCATTGACTAAGTAGCTGACTAGCGTAAGAAGAGAACCTCAAGACTTTATCTAAGAATTTAACACAAGATTTTAGAATACATGGGATAAGATCCCAATCTTGGTAAGACTTAATACACACCGTGATTTCATTTACTATCTTAAGGGTTTTAATAGTGACATTCTATGATGATACAATCTATGGGATTTAAGCTAGGAAGATTTCCCCAAGACCTCTCATGCCTCTATTCCATAATTTACAAACCCCTACACCTATTTTGCTCCCATTCCTATACCAAAACATAAGCCTGCTAACCCTAGTCAACCAAGAAAATACAATGAATCAAAAAGAATGAGATCTCTTGAACAAGAGATTTTAGGTCTCAATAGGATCATACAATAACAAGTGAGGAATTTTTAAATCCACTATTATCATAATCAATCCTATCCAAAGTATCAAGGCAATAAACCAACCTTTCAAGGTCATGTTCAAGGTTAAAAGAAGATAGTTCAAGAAAATTAATGGATATAATCCTAATGCTCCCTCCACCTCAAAATCATTAGTTCCTACTCAAAATAACCTTTCCCAAGAGCATGATGGTCATCCTTCATGGGATAAACCTCATGATCCATCTACTTATGTCAATGAGTCTTTAAATCAAGCCTTCATGGTAACTTTGGGAACAATGCCAACCATGACTCAAGATGAGGTACCTTATGGAGGGGTGAATAATGGGAAGAGTGCTCAAGTGGGTTATAATTTAATAAATTAGCACCAAGATGACTCATGTGCTATGAATTACCAAGGGCAATCAAGAAAATATTCAAGTTGTATAGCTATAAACACAAGGGTAAAGAGAAAGACAATTTAAGAGGTTTGAGGGGCTAGAAATGGTTCATCAATGAGTTTTCAAACATATCAAGGGTTAGGTATGTCTAATGCATCTAAAAATGCACAAGTAGATTAGAAAAATTTGAATTCTAAGAGCTATTTCATACCTCAAAATTCCTAAGGTATAAGAAATACCATTCCTACAAGTAGACAAGATAAGGTTAGTGGCTCTTTCACTAACATTTAGAGAAAATGAATAAGTCTCATGTGAATTTATCAATGTGGGATACATTAAAAATACTTAGACAAGTAAACCTACTACAAGAAGAAATGTCCAAATTTAACATGACAACTAAGTAACCTAGTGGGAAGGATACAACCTTGATAAACACTTTGAATCCTAGTAAAGGACAATAAAACAAAGTTGAGAAAGTAGATAAACCTCCTCAATTCTATCTCTCTATCATCATTGGATATTCCTTGGTTCAAAAATAATTGATTAATAGTGGATCAAGTACTTATGTCAAGCCCAAACAAGTAGATAATAAGTTGAATTTGAAGTATGAGCCTCATTCTAAGGGAGTGCTACAACTAGATGGGTTAGCTACCAAGATAATTGGCATAATCAAACGTTTTCAACTTATTCTTCATGCTTGTCCTACTTTCACTATTCCTCAAGATGTTATGGTTATAGATGTGTCACATCATTTTGCCCTTTATTTGTCAAGAGAGTTTATTGCTAAGATTGGAGGATATTTGACTTTATATTGGTTTTATATGGCATTTAAGACTAGGTATGGTGCTAAGGTGTCAATCAAATATGAACCTATATCTAGTTTTTTTGTAGAACCACATGTGCCTTATAATTCTAACACGAATTTCAATATCAGTGATGAAGAAGATCATCTTAGTGATAAAAAACCTCTAGCACTTCTTGATAGCATAACTAAATTATACCTGGATGAATCGGGAGTTGAAAAATATGGATTTGAAGAAATAGGTCTTGGTACTTATATCCTCTATGAAGAATGTGATGGATCTCTTAAGGTAGATTATGATGACACTCTAGAAAAAGTTACATGGGACAACTACATTTTGCACTTGGATGATGATGTTAGTATCCCATCTATATCAAATTATAATATTCCTAGTGAACATTGAGTTATGCTTGTCAAAGAAGATAATGTTCATGATCATGAACCTCAAAAATAAATAGATGATATGTGACAACAATTCAATGCCATAGTGTAGGAGTTTGAGGAGGTAAGCAAGTTTGTAACTCTTCAAAAGAAATATATACCTAATGATGAGGTTAACCATGCACCTAATGAACACAAGGAATAGCATGTGGTATCTATCAAGTAAGAAACAACTTTGGTAGACCAATAAGTGTTTGTAAAATAATAAAATGGCCTTGATGACTCCCAACATCAAACATGTCATGACTCAAATGTATTTAAAGTTGGGAAAGGTTTCATAACTCCAAATGAATAGATTGAGGAATGATACTTGAACATGATAAATAAAAAGTAGGTTGAAAATTCAAACAAGACTCTAGGAGCGATAGATGGAGCGTTTATGAGATCTCTAAGTGATACATTGTAGTTAGTAGAAACCCCAAAACTAGTAAGTCATTTGACTATCTCCATAAACAAATTTTCATTGACAAACATGTATCATATGATGGATTATTTTCATGGAGTAGAAATGATTCTATAAGAATTGTATTTGACCCTGATTTAAGCAATAAAAAATATGTTTTTCACCTCAAGTGTTTTGAGGTCTTGTACATATTATGATAGGTGTGTGTTTTCTATTGAGTTGTTTATGTGTTTTCCCTAAGTGTTTAGAGAGCACAAGTGTGTGTCTTGGTGTTTTATTTTGTGTGTTTTTTCTTGTTTTATTTGATGTGAGTTTTTGGTCTTTTCAAAGGAATATTAGTTTCAATTGAAGAATATGGGTGACTCTATTTCCCAAGTATAGGATAAGGCAACTAGTCTTTAACATAGCAGGCATGCTACCCCTTAAAAATTACTAAAATATTAACCAAATTTCACCATAGGTCAAATTTAGTCAACCCCCCTACATATTCAATTTTTTCATAGGGTATTAGTTTTGAGATGTTCACTATGGTACTATATGAGGTCTAGTTATAGTTTGAGGGTCATAAAATATGTTTTAAACATTGGTCACATTTGTCCATTTTATCAATGTCATTTTATGCCACCTTTTGGCCATTTTAATAAATTATACGATTTTACACAAATGGAAAAATATGTAAAGAAGAAATATAACATAATTAATGTCAAGGAATGTTAGATAATAGTTTTGAAACTAAAATGATGCAAGTTTAATGTATAAATAAAAGAGATCATATGCAAAAGGTTAGTTTTAGATAGTTGTACATATTGAGGTGACTCATTTGGCATGTGTGATAATTTTGAAAGGTGTATTGATATCCCCAAAAATAATTTTTAGGATAAAGTGGATTCAACATTTCCAAAATTGAGAAAAAAAAGTTTATCTCTCCTATCACTCCTTTGGATAGGTTAAAAGGGGTTAATAGTTTTCACTTGGTATAGACATGAGAAGAAGAGTTGAAATGAGTACACTTGGGGGATGTTAGGGGCCCTTGTGTACGTACATTTAATGATCATAGTTTAAATATTTATGGTTTTTTCTATATGAATATTCATTAAGATTGTTATCACCTCCAAACTACCTGTGCATTCCTAATGGCTTGATTTTCTCATCGGTTTGCATTGGGTTGTGTGAACCAAGTGATTCATTTAGTCTTATGGAGCATGCTCATACTTTTCATGTTGATTTTAACTTATTTATCATGTGTGGCCATGGAGGGTAAGAAAAATTATCTCATTGTAATAGAAGTGAACACTATATAGAGCTATAAACATTATTTTGATAATTATAGAGTTTCATCTTTTTGTTAGTGGATTTAGGACAAGAATAACACATCTATGTTTAACCCCTCAGAGAATGGAAGTAATTTTATCCATTTAGGATAACATTGAAGAGGTATTAAAGGTGATAATCCAATATGGGGCAAATAGTTATAAGTGGACACATAGTATCCATACCACTCTACTTATCTATAACAAGAGATTCAACAAGAAATAATTCTAGGTCTAATCATAAGGTTGATCTCACATATACTTATTGATATGGTGAGATATCCTCAGACCTTAGCCTAATATCAAATACATTTAAATAAATATTCACAAGACTAAAAGAAAGGTGTAGATTTAAGGAAAGTTGTAAATGGGAAGTTTTACCTTAACTTCTCCAAAAAAGGATTCTACTATGTATAATGTCATTCCATGGTGAAGGATTATGAGATCTAGGTAGGCCTAATATTTTCATCCTTGCAACCTAGTCCTATAGGTAGTATATTTAAACAAGAGATTATATTTAAAAATGGTCAAGGGAGAAGGATAGTTGAATGGTTTCAACCTAGTCAAGTTTCTACTGAAAACACTTAGAGAATTATAGTGTTATTAGGCTAAAGTGAACTTGTAGTAATACAACTTGAAAATAACACCTAGTGAATTGATGGTAGCATTATATCAAGGAAAAAATGAGCTCACCAACATATAAAATGGTCCTATTAACCTCAAGATAAATCAATAGGACCATTATTGTGATCACTGTGTTTTCACTTTCAATATATTTCAACTCCTATGGTCCTTTTTTACAATTTTTGAGGTAATATGAAGGTGCATAAGGGAATTGATAGGTGAAATAAATTATGTAATGTGTATGGAGATATATTTAAAATCTTAAAAATCCATTATAATCTTATTCATTCATGGAAACCCCTATTCCATACTAATTTTTGTTGGTAATCTTGAATAAAATAATGAGAAAGAAGGTGACTGCCAAGTTGGAGATGAAGAGTGTGATTTTGAATATTATTGAGTTATAAATAATGGAATATAAGATAAAGAGGCTCTAAATATGTGTCTCACATATTTACAACAAAATTTATTTAACATGTACATGCCATATTAGTGACAAGTGTGTGAATTTAGGACTAAAGAGCTAGTGAACAACTACAAGGAAGTGAACAACAAGTGTCAAAGAGAAGGTTATTAGTTATGTAACATATAATGAACTTAAAAATAATGTTTTCACATTTTCAATTTAGATGATATGTGTCAATTAATTTTGATGTAGTTCTAGGTAGTTAAGTGTACTCCTCATTGAAAAGGGTTATTTCAAGAAGAATAATGAAGTGTCCATATGCCAACGTCAAGGATATGTCATGTTTGTGATTGACACATTTTCAAAGAAGCTTTATGATATATTTTATAACTCCTTCTCTTTCATTGTAACTAGTTTTCAAGACTTGACACTTAGCATGATGACCCTTTAATGTCACTTTTTCTCTCCCCTCTCCTATGCTCTATTTATTGAAGCCATTTTAGCATTGTAAAAAATCCACAATTGGTATGGTGAAGTAATACTATTTTGAAATTTTATTTTAAATTTGAATAAATTTTTGAAGATAACTTAGGCTTATAAATTCTTTCCTAAGTATGTCAAGTAGTCCATTTGGATGACAAGTGATGAATGTTTTCTCCTTGCTTCCATTCTAATCTTGTATGCATTGTATGAGTAATACTTATTCTAATAGATCTCATGACATGTATATGTTTGTTAGGTGTATTTTTAAGTATGAGAGAGATTATCAGTGTCTGAGATTAGATCTCCTATTCACCCACCTTTGGATATGCATAACAATAAGATTTTATGTAGAAATAATTATGCTAGAAGAACCTTGAGTTGAGATCAATTTTAGTAGTCTGCCTTCTTAGTGAAAATACAATTATGTTTATATAGATATATTTAGTGTATCACCTATAATATTGTAGGTTAATTTTATGTTTCCTTTTTACATTTTAACTCCCAAACAAGTGATTAGTCTAGTGTGGTGTGTGAGCCTAAAAGATAGATCAAGGGAGCTAGCTCATAATCTAGAGATCTATCTCTTTTAGCATCTTATCTATGTGTAGAGATAGTTCCATATTATCCTAAATTTGAGGTCTCATTGACTTATTTAGGGTGAAAATTTGGGTTATAAAAGTTACATGACTATGTTTGTCTAGGTTTTAACTAGGTCAAATGTCAAAACAAACTTGATAGATTAACTAAGGTTTTAAACATGTGAATCTTGGTTTGTAAACCAAGAATGAAATTAAAATTATTTTAATTTAAATTTAATTTGAAAATTTCCAAAAAATAAATAAATAAAATTTATAGGTGGATTTGAACACATGATCTCCTTGGATGCAAGCTTTTAACAAAAAGAAATTAACCAACTCTTCTATACTAGAGTTTGAAATAATACATGCAAAAAATTATATATATATTTTATATTATAAAATTGAATATATATATATATATATATATATATATATATAATAAATTTCTTGTACATGTAAAATTAAATTTAAAAAAATTCCTTTATGTAAAAAAGGAACGTATAAAGTGTGGGAGCCACAAAAAATTGAAATATATTTTTTAGAAATTAAAAAATAGATTATTTTTTAAATACTTTCAAAGTTGTTACTAACCTTTATAGTTTCTTGTAGTAGGCATGGTCCTTAGGTGAAGCTTTAAGGAAGCGGAAAAACTAATTCAAGCAACTAAATCTCTTGAAAATTTGTCAAGCTTCTTCAAATTGCCTACTAATGATGAAGGAAAATAAAACATTGCATTTTGGTTGAGAAATGATATTTTTCCACCTTCTAGGCTACACTATGGCACCCCACGTAGAGAAAAAAATTCTTGGTGGTTGAAGAAGCCTTCATGGGTTCTAAAAATGCTTCCAAGTTGCTTCTATATTAAACTTGATCTCTTCCAAAAATAAATGGGGATCAAACAATGTTGAAATATATTTTTTTTAAATTTTTTTTTGAGCATTGAAGTTTTACAAAGCCATATAATAGCACTTGGGAGGAGAGAGAAAAAATAAAATCAAATTTACCAATCCTTATAGAGTATACAAAGGATATTAAATGCCTTATCTTTTTGATTTATCCCTTCCAAACCATACAAGGATCAAAGGAATGTGCAATTTTTTTTTTGAAGATTTCTTC
This sequence comes from Torreya grandis, assembly GCA_037957365.1. Lineage (NCBI taxonomy): Eukaryota > Viridiplantae > Streptophyta > Pinopsida > Cupressales > Taxaceae > Torreya > Torreya grandis. The sequence goes on from JARHVA010002449.1 coordinate 2,002,459, forward strand.
CTATCATAGTGCATACAATGGAATCCTTGTAGTGAATAAAAAATTATAATCTTCAAAGAAATGCCTCAGAGTCTTTATGAAATTTGTGGGAGGCTATGATAATTATATTTGATAAATTTAATGCAAAACCAACAACAAAAAAACTTGAAATTAATTTTTTTTACCAAATTATCAAGTAGGAGGCCTACTATAAAATTAATGGAATTTTAGGTAGATGTTTTTTGCTTAAAAAATAATCTCTAGGATATTTGAAGAGAGATCTTAGTTGTTACAAGGATGAGAGTTCACAAATCTAATAATCCAACCTCCATGATGATAAAAAAAATATTCTTGGGATATTTTCTTTGTCCAGACCATGTTGTGCTATTGCGTGAGATAATTGAATTTTTATTTTATATATCCAAAAGATAAACTTACCAATCAATTTAAACCAATTAGATTTGATTACATGAAATATTTTTAATAATGCAATTTATAAGATCTAGGAGAGAAATTGAATACAAATCATATTAAAATCACAGATCAATTCACATAAAACACAAGTATTTAAAGTGGGAAAACCTCAAAGAGGTAAAAAACCCACAATTGATATTAAATGATTGAGAAATAATAATAACCCCCAATACAAATTCTTTTGCCTTCTCACTTATTCAATAAAATTCGCAAAACTCTTTGTTCATGTATAATTCATGATTCATAATATAATATTTCCACACACATTCATAGTAGGGGTAAAACCCTATTTGTAGTGAAATGTGAAGGGATGTGATCGTTGTAAATAATGGGTCCAACCATCCCAAGAAAATTTTAAATTAGTGATAATAATAAATAAATATGTTTTATTTTTACCAAAAAGTAACAAATAATTTATGTTTTATTATCTATTTATCGAGGTTGTTAACTCGTGTTAATAAATAATAAATAATAAATCATTATTATTAATTACTTAAAATATACTAATGGTCTTAAAATTTCACCACTTAGACATTAAATGTTCTAACAACAAGAAAACTTGTTTTATGTTTGTCAAGTGATCCATCTAATTTATATATATTTTTAAATACTCACTTAGAAACAATGGGTTTATAACTAATTAGAGGATCAACTAACTCCCAAGTTCAATTCTAACTAAAGCATCATATTCTCTTTTCATTTATTTTATCCATATGTTGAGCTTTTTATCTTGTTTGAAGGAAGTAGGTACATAATAAAAAATAACCTTGACTTATTATTCTGGAGGGTCATCCAAGGCAATATTTTCTATTTTATCTTAAATTTATTCTATGAACTTGTTTGATTATTTTTTGGATCTATGCTCACTTTGATTATCTATTTTTACAACCTCATCAAGTTTAACATCTTTAATGTTTATGTGGCCCATTTTGGCACCTTTTTTTAGTTTCTTTTTGAATATTTGGAGATTCATTTTATTTATATAAATCTCCTTCATATTATGACATACAACCACCTTCTAATGAAATTTAATTTTATCCCATAAGGGAAGTGTTGTATCTTGAAATTTTACATTTTATGACAAAACCTCTAATTGCACTCATATAGGAAATTATAAGCATTTAAAGATAGGGATAATAATTTTTTTTAGAATGGGAAGGATTGGGTCACATACTAATATTTGATTATCATTCAACCTTATAAATGGTGAATCATTGATTATTTTTAGAGTAATATTATGGATGAATATGCATTTGAAATGAATATTTTAGTTATCCCTAATTCAGGAGTTTGGAGTCATAAAATTGAGTGTGTTGAGGCTATCTCAACAATTTTTCTTTCAACAAAAGAAGGTGAGAATTTAAATTGAAGCCTAAGGTATGGAAACATATCAAAAATTATTGTTTCATTTTATGTCATTTCAAGATTATTGTCTTATTAGAAAACATGCTACAAATGGAGATAAAATCAAGGACACAACTTACAATATAGGGTATTAAGGCTACTCTTTCATAAGAGATCTGAGTGATATTTTGAGGGTAAAAGATGGTAAGAGTATTTTATATCACTTTTGAATTATTCATCTTTTACATCTATATAGAAAGGAAGTTCATAAGGGATCATATAGGGTATTTTGTGAATTCTAGTGAAGTTGTGAAGGATTAGTTCTCATGATTCATAAATCATACCTTGGAGTTAAGTTCAACACTTGAAGACACTGTTCTAGATGATGTTATAACTAGATATTTATAATGGGATGCTTGATTCTAAATAATGCTACATACATGTTTTCCATCCTTGGATGTATGAAAGAAGATTCACAAAGGATGAGATCAAAATAATTCATGAAGTGGTATAAATATAGGTAGACTCAAGGAAAATTAGGGAAAAAGTGAAAATTTTCCTAAGTCTATATTTGGTGGGTTTTAGAGCATGCCATACACATTATCAAATCCCAACTCATTGATAAGTAGACCCAGTATAACCCACCATGTGTTTGAATATACTGTGGAACATGTGTCTAAGCACATGTCTGACTTCATGCCCTATCTAAACCTCCATTAAGTCATGTCTCCCTACCAAACATCACCTCAAAATTTATCACTTGTATAGGCACACCAAAAAATTTGAGCCTTATAAACAAAAGTATCTAAACCCAACTAATTTCTATACATATTCTCAGATCTTGATCCTTATTTAAATACCATTTAGACTCTGATGTATGTCTAAATAACTCATGAACTACAACACAATGCTATATACCCCTAAAGATCCTAACCTTTGTTTGACACACTATAAAATCTACCCTCTATTTGGCACACCATCAGACTTAAACCACTTATCAGACACACTCTAAGATTCCATAGTCTACTCAAGCACTCTTTAAACTCATTTTGTACATGCATACTCTAGAATCCACTTTTTGATTTAACAAGGCCAAATTTATGTCTTTATTTACAAGGTCATTTTAAGTTATGATTTTTCTCATAGTAGGTGATTTTAATTAGATGTCAACATTTAAGACCCCAATCAAGGAGACTCTCAAAAGGAAAACTTTAAAAAATACCCCTCCAAAAAAGAGCCTCCAATTGGAATAAGACACAAATATGAAGTATTAGTTTCAAGGGGTTGTTCCACTCTCACATATAGAATAAAATTATGAATAAATAATATATACTAATCTACGTCACATCCATATGGAAAAATTATAGAATAGAATCAATGGGGTCCATAAGATAGATTATGGATAAAAAATACATGTAGTGGATTGGCTCAAGTAGTAGCATTTTTTATTTTAGTAAAATGTCTAGAACTATTACTAATAATGGCTAAGCACCATGATGCAAAAAATATGGAAGTTAAGAATCCAAAAGGAGAGTGTATCTTATTATTAGGTCTAGATCATAATGATCATCTACTTCAACTACCTGATATTTAAGCATTTGTCAATTTCACTCCCTCATTTGATCAATTATTTTAGGATCCCAATACTAGTTCCTATTGTAAATGGGTCAACAAATAGTGGTTGACAAAACCAAGGCATACATCAAGAAAGCTTCCTAAGAATATTTCCAAATTCAAATTCATGAATGAAATAAATTTTAAGATCACACTCTTACATAGAGTAGTGGGGAGCCAAGTTGTAATAAATTTCAAAACATGGATGTACATATACATATGGATCATTCAACAGAATAAGCAATACATCGATTCGGGATAGTTGAACAATGATTCTATTCACAAAAAATTTACAGAGATTAATACCACTTCCAAATTTTATATGACCTCTTATCTTATTTATGATGGTTTCAAAATGATATTCTATAATGATTTGAATACAATAGGTGATATGAAAACTACAAAAATATATGATTTATATAGTAAACTCTCATTAAATGAAAGTGCAAGTCATTTTCATAAATTAAATGATGCATTTTAAAAATATGCAATTCAAATGTTTAAACTGGAACCACAAATATGAGTATATCAATTAAAGCTTCCAAAAATATTTACAGATGGGGAGCTTGGTTCATACAGTTCCCAACTTTCACGTACTTAAGCATTTATGGTTGTGTAATTACTTTGTACCTGCTCTTGAGGTATGTGGATTATAAATGGGATTTAATGGAACCAGTAAGGTAGTTGACTAAAACACACAAGCTTATATATTATAAACACAAATCTAGATTAAATTTATTATTTATATTGGTCATTAAACTTATGCCTCATTAGCTAAATCAAAATTGATTGATAAAGTAATGACTCGAGTCACTATTTAGTCATTTGAAATTATACCTTCATTTGATACTAGAGGATTAATTCAAAATATTCTTGGTTCTTCATATCATGTACACCACTTTAAATAGTATTTAATGGATTGTGATTATTAAAAAGATGTGAGAATCCATTATTATTGATGTTTCACTTTGGAACACGTTATTGTATTTGACATAGTGGAGATCAAGAAAAATATAGCTGATAATGAAGATGCATTAGACACTAAATATGAAGAATAATAAATTGAATAAAAAACTATTCCAAAATTAGATTAGCACAAGAAAGAATCTACTTAACTCATTGATGGAACCCAAGGTGTGCTAAGTAAAACTATCAAATGGTTGAAAATCAAAGGCATCAATATTGATAAAACATGATTTCCTCCTCTTAGGAAAGATACTGAATTAGGAATTGGTCATTTACAACATCAAAAAAAAATAGAAACATTTTAAATAGTACAAACTAACAAGGATTAAAAATAAATTGAAGCTAAAAAATAAGTTAAAGCTATCATAAAATCTATTCCAATGAAAAATTCACTCAAGTTTAAAATAAGAAGACTAGGTGAACATTTTTAGGTACTTTAAGCATTTCTATTTCATAATAAATTCCTCTTGATAGTATTTCTAAGCCTCAAACTTTGGTAGCTAATATTACATAATAATTTCTAGCCTCTGACACATCCTTGCTATTTGATTCTTCTATTCCTTCTCATCCTAATAATTCAAAACCATTACATCTTGCTCAAAATGTTGAATTGCCTATTGAATCTTCTCCTAAAATCCCAATTGGCATATTAGGAAAAGAAGAAGTTGAAATTGTATTGGAAAATTATCAAGTATTGTAAACTCCTCTCCCTTATTTTGAGACTCAAAAGTAATATAATATTGCTCTTGTGGAATGATCTCCTAGTGTAAGAGTTCCTTATTAGCTGAATGAGATAGAAAAGAAAAGAAATAAAATATGAATAACCACAAGAAATTGATTTTAGAATTTTAACAGTTGTTCATCCTCGTGTAGCCAAGAAACCCAAAATATTTTTTAGAATAATCATTGATAAAAAATGAGATAGATATGCAAAATTTATAGTTCCTCCCATTTAAAAATATAAATACACCATTAAAGCCTATGATTATCAAAAGATGAATATCCATTTGGAAAAAACTATAGTAGAAGGTATGAAATAAAACATTTAATCTGTAATTGGCATGTTGTTCAATAAAATGGAATGAAATAAAGTAACTAAAGATTAACTTAGAGAAAAGGTTAAATAATTGGCATCAGTGGTTCAAAAATTGGTAAGGCCATTTAAATCTTCTCATTCAATTATTCATCAAATTTATGATACAAAAAATTAGATGTTATGGAAGAAATTGGTCACACGAGCAAGGCAATAAAAGAATGGTTCAAAAAAATATTGCAACAAGGTATCACTATCATTCAAAAAATGATGACCATGTGTTCTTAGATTTAATTAGAATATGATAAAATAATTAAAGCTAAAAACAAATATGATTGAGAAGTACATAAATGGAGTGGATTTATTTCTAAGTTGGAATATTTTTCCTATACTTGTCCAGATGATCTTATTCAAGAAAAAGTTATCCAAAAGAAGAAATTATGTACCTTATTGAGTTTTTGGGAGATTCCAAATTTAGGGTCTATATTGTCAAATAAATACTTAATAAAATAAATGAATCTAAATCAATGGGAGGTGATTCTCTCCTTGAAATAATGGGAGTAGGAAAATTGAAATGTAGACTCACTAATGATAATGGGAAACTAGTTTCTGAAGAGACCATTGTCGATCAATTCAAGAAGAATGTTGAGGAAATCCAAAATCCCAAGTTTTCATTAAATTATGAGTCAATTTATATGTTGATTAAGTACCATAATAATTTAGATAACCTCAAAAAAATGCTTAAGAGAATGAATGGAACATCATAAAAGATGTCAGATTTATATTGTGATGCACATATAACTTACATATATTAAGATGGATGAGATGAAGATAAAGTGATAAATATCATGAATAAGTTCAATGTATTCCAAGAAAAGTAGCTATAACCAAAGGAATAAAATAATCAAATTGGTCTCAGTGAAAATGAACAAGAATAACTTGTCATTAAATTTTGACTTGTTTCCAGTCTTGAGCTTTTTGTGTCATTCAGTTTGTAAATTTCCATTTTCATAATTTTATAATGAATAATTTTCACATTATATACTTTATTTATAAATTAAAAGTCATGTAAATTTGATATTATGCCTTTTCAAGTTGTGTAAATTTTATATTGTACTTCTTCAAGTTGTGTAAAAACATCAACACATTTTTTCAAGTTGTGCAAATTGCCTAACATATTTTTACAAGTTTTAAGTTATGAAAATTAGTTAATTTGATTTTAGTATCCAAAAAAATGTAAAAAGGTGGTTATGCATAGTAAGGACTCTTTTTAACCTATAAATATGAGTTCAAAGTTCATTTATAGAGGTTCTTGACAGTTATAAATTTATATCAAGATAGAGAAAGGGTAAATTGTATCTAAAAATCAAAGAGAATCAATATAAGGAGAAATTTTAAAAACTTTGTGTTCAAATTCTCTTCATGGAAAATTTATGTGTATATATATTCATATCTTATTCTTTTATTTCAAAATTTTGTTGAAAATAGAATTGATTAGTTAAAAATATAGGGATTTTGTTGTAGAATTTCTAATTAAATATAAATTCATAATTTATATAAATAATGAGACCTTGGTGAAGTAAAATAGTATTTTTTAGTTTGTACAAATAAATACATGATATTTTTCACATTTTATTGTCATTTATAGGCAATTATTTTGTTTCATGTTGTGTTTTCTTATGAAGACATAATGTCTTTCCTATCCATTTTATCAGAGAGGTTTACTTCTAGAAAATATACCCACCTTCTTGACATTTTCACTAAGTCTTTGAGTTTGGCTTACTAGACTTGTTATTTTTATTCTATTTTAAACATATTTATCCCTCTATTAAACCCTCTTCATATTTTATTCCTGGTACCTTTTTGTAATTTATGGTTAAAATTACTACCATGCTAAAAACCATTTTTATTGTAAATAATTTTCTTTTTGTTATCCTTTTTAGTTTTCAATAAAAGTAGCTCCACATGATAATAGGAGAGGGGCAAAAACATCCATTTGTCTTCTTCAAAAATTTTCACACTAACAATTTTTGGTTACTTAGCTAGGGATTGAGGTTCTTTAAGCACATCATTTTTAAACATTTCAAGGAACCTCCTCTAGAATGGAGGTTGGAAAAACTCCATTGAGATGAAGTACCCAACGCCTATGAATTAATGATTAAATAAATAGTTTTGGTACACCCCAAACCTAATATTTCTTACGTCCCATAGGGAAAACATTTTTGGCCATTAGCTTTGGCCCATTATAATGAGTTACCATTAGGCTCAAGGAATATATTACTAAAGTTTTATAGATAAAATGGTCAAGATGTAGATAACCATATCCTATCCTTCACAGTGTCCTATAACATCTTAGGATTTATGTATGAAGATGTCACTATCAATATTTTTTATTGAAACTCTCATTGGATGGGTATTGAGTGGTTTTGGCACCTATAAGCAAGATGCATTATGAATTGGGACTCATTAAAGAATAAGTTACTAAATAGATTCAAATCAACTATGGATGTGTGTATATTGTTGTCAGATTTATTTCAAATCCAGAATTAAGATGATGAGCAAATGATAGTTTGTAACTTACTTCAATAAATTATTGAGACTAATTATTTAGGTAGATCAACCAATTCCCAAAAATCATTTTTTTGTCTTCATTAGTTCTCTACACCTAGAAATAAAATTAATCTTGATAAAGAACAATATAAATGACTTAAAAGCTGCACAACAAGAAGCTATTGAAATTTAAGATGACTTGATTCTATCTAGGATGTTGAATAAATAAGTTATAAAACATGATATAGCTTTCATTGGTGGTGATGAAGTAGTGGAACCTGATATAATCAAGAGCCTTCAATATTCACAAAAGAGATTCTAAAGGGAAATTACTAATCACACATTTCATAACATTAATAGAGAAAAAGAGAAACTATTTCCTATCACATATGATTGTTTCACTTTCATAATTATGGAATAAAGTGAACAATTGTAATAACTAATGATCAATCAGGGAATAAATGAAGAATTTGGATTCCACCTTGGCAGAGAAGAGAAATATTTCCTTATTTCAAAAGATTTCTCAAATCTCATGGTCTTAGAATAAAATGAGTTGTTTGAATAAAAATTGATTGTGCCATAAATAGAAAGGAGTAATAGTGCATATTATGATGTTATACCTTTTGAAGATGAATATATATAGAAATAATTTTTGGTAAAGAATAATATCCCTCTTGTATCAAAATGAAAGGATCAGTGATTAAAAGTGAAGATTCTCTTGGCACTTATTTTTCATGTTCTACTATAGAATATTTATCTAAAGGATATAAATCTAATGTAACCAATCCCACATAGATTGAAGACCATAATCATGACAAGTTTGAAATCCAATAAGATGTGAAAGTAGAGAAAAATAAATGGTGCCCAATTTGCATTTAAAGTGAAATGGAAAATATCAAGGCAAAATAAGTTGATAAAGATGACATTGATGATTCATTAAACAATGATTAGAATATCACTATTCATTAATTTTAGTAGATAATCATATTGTGGTTCTAGCTCAAAAACATATATACGACATAATTATTTCTCATTCAAATCCTATATATACCAAAGATGAATTCAAAGACATTAAAAAAGATATTAATGAATTCCATTCCTAATCAAGAATGATCATAAAATATTAGAAAGTTCACAATGATTCCATTCCAAAAATTGAAGACACCATTGATCTTTCTTCTCATGATCATCTCTATGTGAATGGTAATTATAAGTTCCTCTTCTCACCTACTTGGTCATTACTAATGAATATGTTTGAGCCTCATAAGTCAAATATTATTCCAAAATGGTAGGTATTTCTCATATCTATTAAATGGTTTTGTACAATATTTCTTTTTTCCTCTACTCCCTATAGATATTTTTTCTTTCCTTATTTTGGATTTTTTCTTTTACCATTTTTATATTGGTGTGCACATATTATTTTTAATAAACGTAACAACCTCTATGTTGTTACTTCTCTCCATGTATTGGTACTTTAATATTCACATGTTCATAGATATGATCTCTACCCAGTAACTATGAGTTGAACATCTCCAACCTCATTTCAATTCTATAATGAAAAGTTTCTTCAACATTTAAAATGACATGCAAAATAAAGCCTTTAAAGCATTTTAGTGAAGTGGGTCTCCAATACAAATGTTCAATAGTGTATTCATAAGATATATTTTGTAGTTATAAGATGGTGATATGAATATTGTTCCTCAAATGACAAAATAGATAGGTTTTCATGGATCTTTTCAAGTATATAGGTAGAAAACATGTAGAATTTTCATGAGCAAAGGATCCAACCTAGTAGTGCATGTTAATTTATAATGAAATTAAGATAGGTGAACTAGATATTAGTTGGTTAGATCAGGACATGTAAATGTGAGCTACATATAAGTTTTTAGAAATATATGATAATGAGGCACCAATCATCTAAGATTATGGAGTTTTATTACATTCCCTTTAGAAATGTGGGCCCATAGTTAGAGATAATTATTGCCATGAAATTTTACATTTCATGACAACATCCCTAGTTGAAATCATACATGAAATTATAGGTGTTTTAAAGACATAGGCAATAATTTTTTTATAATGGGACATCAAATCTATAGCCTAATTAACAAAGATTGGGTCACATACTAAAATCTACTTATCCTTTGACCTTCTAAAAGGTGAATCATTGATTATTTTTTAGAGTAGCATTGTGGATTAATATGCATTCAAAATGAATATTTTAGTCAACCCTAATTTGGGAGTTTGGACTCACAAAGTTGAGTGTATTGAGTCTATCTCAACAATTTGTCTTTTAATTAAAAAAAGATGAACATTATTGATTAAAGCATAAGGTTTGGAAAAACATTATAAAATTATTGCTTCATTTTATGTCATTGAAATATTTTTGTCATCATGGAAAGCATGATACAAAGGAAAATATAATCAAAGATACAAATTATAATAAATTGTATGAATACTACTCTTGCATATGAGATCTGGGTGATCTTTTGAGGGTCAAAGAGGGTAAGATAATTTGATATAACTTTTTAATTATTTATATTTTGCATTTGGATAGAAAATAAGTTCATGAGGGATCATATAGGGTATTTTGTGGATTCTAGAGAAGTTATGAAGGATTATTTATCATGATTAATAAATCATACCTTGGAATTAAGTTCAACACTTGAAGATGAGGTTCTAGATGATATTATAACTGTATAGTCATAATGGAATGCTTGATGTTGGATATAGTTACATTTAAGTTTTTCATCCTTAGATGTATAAAAGAGGATTAAAAAAGGATGAGATTAGAGGCATTCCTAAAGTGGTAAAAATTTAGGTAGACTCAAGAAGAATTAGGGAAGAATTGAAAATTTGCCTAAGTCTAGCTTTGGTAGGTTTTAGATGCATGCCAAACATATTATCAGATCTCAATGTGTGTCTAGACACATATCATATCCAAATACACTAGTAAGGAAACCTGGTATAACCCTCCATGTGATTAAACACACCACATAAATTGATGTTTATCCAAGCACATGTTGGATGTTGTTCCTTGTCTAAACCTCCATTTGGTCCTGCCTCCTAACCAAACATCATTATAAACTTTTTCACTTGTCTAGGCACACCATAAACTATGATCCATAAAAACACAAGCATTAAAACCCAACTAATTTCTAGACATAATCCCATATCCCACTCCTTATTCAAACACCCTCTAGACTCTGATGCATGTATACATAACTCATGGACTTTAACACCATGCTAAAAACCCATTGGGATCTTGACCTTTATATGGCATGGTACAAAAACATGCCATTTTCTTGGCACACAATCATACTTAAACCACTTGTTAGACACTCTCTTAGATTATATCATCTACTCAATCACTCCTTAGATTCCTCTTTCTATATATACACACACTTTAGAATCTATTTTTTGCTTGAACAAGGCAAAATTTTTGTCTTTATTCACAAGGTCAATTTAAGTTCTATTTTTTCTCACATGTAGGTGATTTTCATCAGATTTAAACATTAGATAACCTAATCAATGAGACTCCAAATAAAATCACTATGAAGAAGACCCTTCCTAGAGAGAGTCTTCAATTAGAAGAAGATGCAAATATGAATTATCATTTTTAAGGGGTTGTTTCACCCTTGTATATAGATTAAAATGTTAAAGAAATAACATATACTAATGTAGGTCACATCAATATACAATAATTATAGAATATAATGAATGAGGTCCATAAGATATATTATGGACAAAGCATCCATAAAAGTGGATTAGATCAAGTAGTTGCATTTCCTATTTTAGTAGATTATGGATTGGATAAAGTCACTATTCGATCATTCAAAATTAGAGCTTCATTTGATGTTAGAGGTTTAATTAATAATATATTGGTTCTTCATATCAACATGTACACCACTTTTAAGACTATTGTATGGATTGTGATGATGAAAAATAAGTGAGAATCCATGATTACTCACATTTCACTTTGGAACAAGTTATTGTATTTGACATAGTGGAGATAAAGAAAAATATAGTTGATGATGAGGATACATTGTGTTGGTTGATTATTTTGTCTATCAGTGTACTGGTAAACAAAATAGGTCTTATCAGCCAAAGCAAGAAGATTAGTCATCCTAATGTGTAAGTTTATCACATCAGAAGGAGACTTCTCTCTCCTCTCATCAAGGGGAGGTTCCCTGTGGATATGCTATGTATATATATGAACAAAAAATAGTACTCAAGGGTAGGACCAGACATCCATCTCTCTTTCTTTAGAGATGATGTATACAAAACAAAGGAAGAACTCAAGAGAATGGCAAACATGACTCCTCTTCTTTTAGAAGAACTGTTCAACCAGTCATGAGAATACTCCTAGAAATAAAAGTAGAATATGATTAAAGTATGGTAACCAGCAAATCAAGACACAACACAAAGTCTGTGCAAGAAATACTCAAGAATGATATACGAAGAACAATGAAAGCTCAAAGTCTTTCCAAAGTTCTTTACATAGCAATGAAAATACAAACACACTGAAGGTAGCTATAGGGGTGCAAAGTCTATCCATAGTTGATTCTCTAGGACACCTTCTTGACAAATTTACTAATTTTGCTTATTAAATCAATGAAACAAATAAGATATCATAGCACAAAGTCTAAAAAAGTCCCTTGTTTTCATTAAAAAAATATGATAAATAGACTAAGCACAAAGTCTCAATGATGCCTCTCAATTTCAGCAGAGTTTCGTTCCAATTATCAAAAGGAAGATCCCTATTACAATAGAAGAAAGTCCCTTATATAGCCTCTTCAAAAAGGACTTGGGAATAATCAATACATCAATTTGCATTGAAATCTGTTAAGGAGACACGCTAGAATTTAGGGCACTTTACCCATTTGATTTTATCAATGCAAGGAAATAAGTCGCGCTTGTTGAAAGTTTGTAACTTCCAATGTTCCACTTGGCAATCTGATCTTATCTTCATCATTCCTCCTTGTTCGGCTAATTGAATCAGGTCCTGGATTTAATTTGCTGTTCTATTTCTTCCCTACTTTTTACTGGTCTTGGCCTTGAAAATGTGAATGTATTCTATTCTATGGATCAAAGGATCAACGGCTATTTTACTGTCTCTGAAATTGACGTTTACATGCCTGTCACTGTGTTTCCAATGGCTAGTTGACTGTGTTGAATTTGACATGTTCGGGCACATCATCCCTTGGTCTTCTTTTATCTTTCTTGCTTGGCACCTTTCCCTTTTATCTTTCCCACTTGGTGCTTTTCTAGATTAGACTTTGCCCTTTCGGGCCTTGAAAAATGATCCTTCAGAGTCTTTTGGCCCTTTGCAAATTTCCCCCAGGCTTAAATGATCCTTTGGCTTCATTTTTTGGCCCTTCACAAATTTTCCCTGGGATTTTCCTTAGGCCATTCACTTTGAACATTCCTGCAGACATTTTCCCTGAGGAAAATTCCCGTGGGCAAAAAGTCTGGGTGAAATTCCCTGGGCAAAAAGTCCAGGTGAAATTTCTCGAGCAAAAAGTCTGGGTGAAATTCATTTTGCCAAGTCTTTTTGAAAAAGTCTAAGTGTCCTCTGCAAGGACACTTGTCCTTTGAAAAATTCCTCTTAGCATTGAACCATCCCTTTGAACCTAGTCAATGAACCTTTGTTGAACCAGTTCAAAGGTTCAATGAAGCGTGCCAAGCCTTTGAAGCAAAGCTGATGAAAGCGTTGAACTACTTGATTGAACCCACCTTTGAATTGTTTGAAGTTGAACCAAAGGATGAACTAAATGTTGAACCTGCTGCTGATTGTTTGTTGATGAAAATTTATATAGAAGTCATGAAGCTCATTGAACTTGGATGTTGAACCATTTGATTGAACCAATTCAGAGGTTCAATGAAGCGCGCCAAGCACCTTTGAACCAAAAAGCGATGAACTTGCTGTTGAACCATTGAACCAGAAAGCCTTGAACCAACTGACAAATCAAATGATTGAACCAAAAGATGTTAAAATAAAGCAAATGAACCATCTAAGTGAAATAAAGCATTGAACTGCTTGGTTAAACTTGGATGTTGAACTGTTCCTTTGGTTGAACTAACTATTGAACCTTTGAATCCATTGAACCTGTTGAAGCGACTGAACTTTGAACCTTTCCCAAAAAATGAGTGAATGTTGAAAATCATTTCTATTGACTGAAAACCACCTACAAGAGTCTATAGATTTTCCTTTTCATACATAGTCTATAGATTCTTCTTCATGTTGAGTCCGAAGATTCAAGCCTGTAGAGTCCGTAGATTCAAGCCTGTAGAGTCTGTAGATTCAAGCCTACAGAGTCTGTAGATTTTTTTGAGAAGTTATAAAAATGAGAAATATAAATACCTAAGACAAATTTTGGAAATGGAAGATATTATTTTGGTTTGTAGAACCAAAATAATTCAAATGTTGTTCCAAAAATGACTATTATTTTTAGGAGACAACAACTGGCTCTAGTTGGAGAACTTCTGTCAATTGCAAAATGAAATTGAAGGAGTAGAATTCAGAATATCCAGTGTCTTCAAGTGTACCATTGGGATTTAGAGTCATGCTTTCCAAAAATGAAAGGAAACAAGGATGAAAACAAACAAAACAAAACATAAATTAAAACTGTACAAGTATACATACATACAGAGGTAAGGAGCTGACACTTCAAGAATTGAAGTGTTTCAAATGCTACCCATTATGGGGCAGAGAAAAGAGCGTGCCATCTTGGTATTTAAAAAAAAAGCTATTTTCACCCATGTGCTGATGAATTGTGAATGGGCCTCTCCAAAGGGAGTCAAACTTTCCATGCATCCCTTTTGGCTCTCTTTTTTTGTCCCACAACAGGACTTTATCTCTAATCTAAAAATCACAATTTCTGGCTTTCTGATCAAAAAGTTTTTTTATCAGATTTTGATGAACATCAATTATATCCACCATGGTTCTTTGTTCTTCTATTTGAGTCAGGTACATGATTATTTTGTCAAGAGAACTCTCATATGTCTGATCTTCAATAGCCTTCACCAATTTCAAGGCTGGTAACTCTAAAGTGATTGGTATTTCAGCATTAATACCATAGAGAAGTTGAAAAGGAGACATACCAATTGACCTTTTTAGTGTGATCTTGTCAGCCCATAGAGTGTCTACCAATGCTTTGTGCCACGTCCTTTGATTATCATTTGCAAGTTTCTTGATAATAGTTACCAAATTTTTATTACTGGACTCAGCTTGTCCATTCCCTTGCAGAAAATAATCAAAAGAATGAGAGCGTAATTCCATAATAAAAATAGAATTGTGTGATTTCTTGAGAGGTGAAACAAGTTGCATTATCAGTAACAATTTTGAGTGGGACTCCAAATCTGGAAATGATGTTCTCTTTCAAGAAATTGCATATAACTTCTGAGGTAGCATGCTTTGTTAGGATTTCTTCTACCCACTTAGTGAAATAATCAGTCATTGTAAGGACATAATCATGTCCAACACTTGATGATGGATTTATTGTCCCAATAAAATCGAGTCCCCACTACTAGAAAGGTTCCTCTATGATCACTGGCTTAAGAGACAGAGCAGTTAACTTCGGTTTTCCAATAAATTGCTTGCAAAGTTCACATTTTCTTACCCATTTATGTGCATCTTGAAAAAGAGTCGGCCAATAATATCTGGCTGTCAAAATTTTGTGAGTAGTCACAGGAGCAAAAAAATGTCCTCCACAAGCTAGATTATGGAAAGATTTCAAGAGCTGGGTCTGCTGTTCTTTATCTACACAACGAAGAAAAACTCCATCTATGTTTCTCTTGTACAGGCCATTGTCCCAAAGGAAAAAAATTAGCAGATTTCAATCTAATGGTTCTCCTCTCTTTGTAAGACAAATGACCAGGACATTCTCCATAAGTCAAAAAATAGGAAATATCTGAATACCATTCATTAGTAGTAGAAACAAAAAGGATTGTTGGCATATTGTCTATTTCAGCTTCTTCAAGTTGTGTATCTTTTGGCTTATTATTGGCCATTAATTTACAAAGACCTTTACCTCTAACCAGCTTTATTGGCTTGATATCCAGATCAAATTCTTGGATCTTTGCAATCCAATTACCTCTCTTTGTGCCAAACTCCTGTTGAGTTAATATAGCCTTGATTGTACTGTTAGGAACTAAGGTAGTAATATGTGAATTTAGAATATAAAAGTGAAAGTGTTTGACTACTTTTACCAAGGCATAAGCGTGATTCTCTATATTTAAATACTTTAATTCATGATTTTTCAGAGGGCAACTCATGAAAGAGATGGGAGATTCCATACCTTCTTTGTCTTGTTGGACAAGAATAGCTGAAAGAGTATGCTCAGATGCATAGCTATATATAATAAAATCTCTATGATAATCTGGGTAGACAAAGGTGGGGGTGTGAGCAATAACGACTTTGATATCTTGAAATGTTGCTTTGCCTTCTTTGGTCCAGTTGAAGGTATTCTTTCCTTTCATCTTATTTAAAATGTGTCTTATCTTCTTAGCAAATTCAGGGATAAATCTCTGTAAGAAATTCACTTTTTTGAAGAAAGAGTGAACAACTTTCTTACTTGCAGGTAAATTTAGCTCTTGAATAGACTTGACTCTGTCTAAGTCAATATTTATGCCTTGTTTGGACACAATGTGTCCAAAGAGTTTTCCTTCTGTCACTCCAAAAATAGACTTTTTAGGATTCAAAGAAATACCATTTTCCCGGCAGCGCTCCAACACTTGTTGAAAGTGGTGCATATGATCAGATTGGCGATTTGAAAAGATAGTTAAATCATCAAGATATACAACTATGAATTTTCCAATTTCATCTTTAAAAGCCATATCCATAGCTCTCTAAAATGTAGCACCATCATTTATTAATCCAAAAGGCATTATTTTGTATGCAAAAGTACCCCAAGGCGTGGTGAATGTAGTCTTGTGTTGATTAGTTCCAACAACTTCAACTTGGTTATAGCCTGAGAAACCATCCAACATTGATAACATTTCTGATCATGTTACTGTTTGGAGAACTTGGTCCATGATTGGCAAAGGATAATTGTCTTTTAGAGATGACTGGTTTAGATTCTGGAAATCTACACAAATGTAGATTTTGCCATTTTTCTTCCTTATAGGAACTATATTTGCAATCCATTTAGAATGATGGATTGGAAAAATAATTCTAGCATTTAACATTTTTTGAATCTTAGACATAATTGTACCTAAAATCTTTGGATTGTATTGTCTGGATTTTTGCTTGTAAGGCGTTGAATCAGCCTTGAGAGAAATATGATGACAGATTTCATCAGGACTGAGAGACTTCAGATCTTTGTATGAATATGCCAAGACATCAATGTATTGATGAAGCAAAGAAGTAAATTTGAATTTTTCTTCAGGTGTACAACACTTACCAATGTTGACCATTTTTGGATTTTCTTCATTGGTCAGATTCACTTGGTTAAATCCCTGAGAAAAATTTGAATCTGTCTATTGTTGCTTGACAAATCTATCATGCTTGTCAAACAAATTTTCAAGAGAAACCAGGCCTTTAGGAATTTTATTTCCTTTCAGCTGTATAAACTCTTCATTTACATCTGAACTAGATTCAAAAATTAATTTAGACTTCTGAGATTCACTGCCTTCAAAATATAGCTGTTTAAAATTGTCTTTTCTTTCCAAAAAGGCAATGATCTGATTATTATCATTGAAAATTTGCCAATGATCAGCATTATCAGGAACACTTGGCTTATAGATCAACTCAATGGTATATTTGGCTTCTTTAAAATTAGAATGTGGAACTAAAAGAGTTCCTGAAACAACAAGTGCATCAGCTCTATCATTGTATTCTCTTGGAATGGAAAAAAAGTTGAAAGCATCAAAGATTTCAATTCGATCCCAAACAAGATTATGGTAATGGCACAGCCTTTCATTCTTAGTCTGATATGAATTTCTCACTTGGTAGACCACTAATTCAGCATCCCTTTTAGCATGAAGACACTTGATACCTCTTTCTTGAGCAGCTTTCATGCCCAACAATAGCGATTCATATTCAGCTGTATTATTTGTGTTGCTAAACTGTAACTTATATGATGAAGGGAACATATCTCCTTGAGGAGATATCAAAACAATTTTATCTCTAGAACTAGAAGAAGAATAACTACCATCAAATTCTAGACTCCAAATCTCATCAGACACTAGCTTTACTTCAAACTTTCCCTCATCAAAGATGGAGGGTCTTTCTTCATGATCTGTATATAAAAATTAATTACCCATACCTACGGATTCAAAAAGGATTTGATCTTCAGGAGCTGACATCTTGGTGACTATATACTTTGCTTCCTTTTTAGGAAGTAATCTTTTCATCATGCCTTGTACAGGGATCCTTGCGTCAGATAGATCCATGTTTAGCTCTCCTCCCACATCCTTACAAAAATTCCGTCCAAGTAAAATACCATAAGATGCTGGAACTTTAGCCACTAATACAATCATTTTAATCCTCTTGTCTAGAAAGGCTGCAAATGCAAATTGAGCATCTTTGATCTACCCCAATTATGGCACTTGTTTGTTCTCCATGGAGAAACATCTACCAATTGTCTTGGTTAATGTGAGACCAAGAGATTCAGTGACTTTGGTAGGCATGACATTGTCAGATGCACCTGAATCTTTATACAATTACTCAGCTTGTGGCCATTGATTAACAGGGAAACATAAAAGGGTTCTTTTTTTGCAAAAGCAACTGGAGGAATAATAATTAGATTATTTGGACTAGGTGTATTTATTGGGGAATCAAAAGTCACTTTTTTGCCTTTTGCACTACAGGGATGGTCTGATTTTTAACATATTGGACCAACTTATTCAGTTGATCCAGATTGGACTACAAGTACTCAAATTTAGACATTTGTATTTTTGTCTTTTTAACATGATCAATTATGTCAAATGTTTGAATCAAACTAGGTACAGAGAAAGGTACTTTAGCTTTCTGAGTTTTAGAAGAGATGGGAGGTATACTATTTTGTGAATTAGAAGTAGAAGGGGAAGGAGCAACAAATGTATTTACCTTTTGAGTGATTACTGGATCTTTTGGTTGAAAGGGAAGAACTGTTCCATGCTTGGCAATTGTGACTGCTGGTTGTGATTGCTCTTCTATTTTTTCTTTATCAGCCTGCTAGACTAATTGATTCTTAGACCTATTAAACACTACATATGATCCATCTGAAGCTTCTCCTTTGCTTTTGAGTTCATCCTGATAATTCAGGAAACCAATGTGGAAGTTGCTAGCTGATTCTTCTTGACTGTCTTCAATGATATCATCATCATTTTCTTGATATAATTCAGGCTAATAAGAAAAATCTGATTCTATCTCAAGATATCTCATTGCTGAATTAGTTGGAAGAGCTTCCAAGGCAAGTTTTCCTTGTGGAGGAGGAAGACGATTTTGTTGTCCTTGGTTTCTAGCAACATTGCCCTGATATGAATAATTTGGGAATGTTTTTCTATATGTAGGATCAAAAGACATTCCTTGAGCCATTTTCTTTTTGAGGGTAAGGAACTCATTCACTAATTTTTGCACCATTGGATCTGTGGTGCTTGTAGATGCAAATTCAGATGATGATGAAGCTCTATTTCTATTGGGATCTCTTCTTATTTTCCCTGCTAATATGAGATCATCTTCTACTTTAGTGGCCAAAAGTTGAGCTGCCTCGAGATCTATTTGGCCAGCACATCTCAAGATGAAACTGACTTCAGGTAGCTGAGAATTAATGAAAAAGCATTTGAGATTCTCAGCTATAGGTCTGGAAATCATAGGAATTATGTTTCTTAACTTGTCAAATTTAGCTATGAAGTCTCTCATAGGCTCATGTGGCTCTTTTTTCATTTGTGTAAGTTGAGCCAGAAGTGTATGTGCATCTTCTATAGGTTTGAATCTGGCTTCAAACTTATCTTTTAAAGTATTCTAATCAGTCATAGATCAAGCTTGTAAATGGTAAAACCAATCTACAGTAGGACCTTGTAGTGTTTCAACAAAAAGCCTGACTGCTACATCTTCAAATTCTACCCCAATTACTCCACAAGCTATACTGAATGCTGTAATATGTTCATCAGGATGAACTTTCCCATCACTGTGGAATTTCAAGAAATTCTTCCTAGAACTGCATGGAAATTCATGTAGAGGAGGAGTAAGATTGAGAGGGCCAAAATCATTACCCTAGGGACCTTGAACTGCCATTATAGAGTACTGAAAAGGAGGTATAACAAATCTCAATGGGGTAATTATAGGCAAAGCTTTATCAATAGCAGAAGTTGATATTTCGTTTGGTAATGGAGATCTAGTTTTAGTAGGAGAGAAGCTCTTGGTTCGTTGCAGATGAGATGGTGAAGAAAATAGATCAAAATCACTTTGCTGTACTTGCTCAAACATAGGATCAATGACACCTTTAGCCCTTTGACTTCGTGTATATCTTGAATCTGCCAGATTTGTAAAACAAAATTTGAAAAGAATTGACTTTGCTTCAGTTAAAGCTTGAGGCTTTAAACTATGCGTTCTTTTCCTATGGTGTGGATGTGAATGGAATGGATAGACTATAAATGGATAATGGGTAATTCCATAGCGGAGTCACCAAAAATTATTGGTTGATTATTTTGTCTATCAGCATACTGGTAAACAAAATAGGCCTTATCAACCAAAGCAAGAAGATTAGTTGTCCTAATGTGTAAGTTTATCACATCAAAAGGAGACTTCTCTCTCCTCTCATCAAGGGGAGGTTCCCTATGGATATGCTATGTATATATATGAACAAAAAATAGTACTCAAGGGTAGGACCAGACATCCATCTCTCTTTCTTCAGAGATGATGTATACAAAACAAAGGAAGAACTCAAGAGAATGACAGACAACACTCCTCTTCTTTCAGAAGAACTGTTCAACCTGTCATGAGAATACTCCTGGAAATAAAAGTAGACTATGATTGAAGTATGGTAACCAGCAAATTAAGACACATCACAAAGTCTGCACAAGAAATACTCAAGAGTGATATACGAAAAACAATGAAAGCTCAAAGTCTTTCCAAAGTTCTTTATACAATAATGAAAATACAAACACACTAAAGGTAGCTATGGGGGCGCAAAGTCTCTCCATAGTTGATTCTCCAGGACACCTTCTTAACAAATATACTGATTCTGCTTATTAAATCAATGAAACAAATAAGATATCACAACACAAAGTCTGAAAAAGTCCCCTATTTTCATCAACAAAATATGATAAATAGACTGATCACAAAGTCTCAATGATGCCTCTCAATTTTGACAGAGTTTCATTTCAATTATAAAAAAGAAGATCCCTATTACAATAGAAGAAAGTCCCTTATATAGCCTCTTCAAAAAGGACTTGGGAACAATCAATACATCAATTTGCATTGAAATCTATTAAGGAGACATGCTGGAATTTAGGGGCACTTTACCCATTTGATTTTATCAATGCAAGGAAATAAGTCACGCTTTTTGAAAGTTTATAACTTCCAATGTTCCACCTGGCAACCTGATCTTATCTTCATCATTCCTCCTTGTTTGGCTAATTGAATCAGGTCCTAGATTTAATTAGCTATTCTATTTCTTCCCCACTTTTTGATGGTCTTGGCCTTGAAAATGTGAATGTATTCTGTTCTGTGGATCAAAGGATCAATGGCTATTTTACTGTCTCTAAAATTGACATTTACATGCCCGTCACTGTGTTTCCAATGGCTAGTTGACTGTGTTGAATTTGACGTGTTTGGGCACGTCATCCCTTGGTCTTCTTTTATCTTTCCCGCTTGACACTTTTCCCTTTTATCTTTCCCACTTGGCACTTTTCCAAATTGGACTTTGCCCTTTTGGGCCCTAAAAAATGATCCTTCAGAGTCTTTGGCCCTTTGCAAATTTCCCTCGGGCTTAAATGATCCTTCAGATTTGTTTGTCGGCCCTTCACAAAATTTCCCCAGGATTTTCCTCAGGCCATTCACTTTGAACATTCCTGTGGACATTTTCCCTAGGGAAAATTCCCACGAGCAAAAAGTCTGGGTGAAATTCCCTAGGCAAAAAGTCTGGGTGAAATTCCTCAGGCAAAAAGTCCAGGTGAAATTCATTCCACCAAGTCTTTTTGAACAAGTCTAAGTGTCCTCCGCAAGGACACTTGTCCTTCAAAAAAGTCCTCTTAGCATTGAACCATTCATTTGAACCTAGTTGATGAACCTTTGTTGAACCGGTTCAAAGGTTCAATGAAGCGCGCCAAGCCTTTGAAGCAAAGCCGATGAAAGCGTTGAACTGCTTGATTGAACCTGCCTTTGAACTATTTGAATTTGAACCAAATGATGAACTAAATGTTGAACCTACTGCTAATTGTTTGCTGATGAAATTTTTTATAGAAGTCATGAAGCTCGTTGAACTTGGACATTGAACCATTTGATTGAGCCAATTCAGAGGTTTAATGAAGCGTGCCAAGCACCTTTGAACCAAAAAGTGATGAACTTGTTGTTGAACCGTTGAACTAGAAAGCCTTGAACCAACTAAAAAATCAAATGATTGAACCAAAAGATGCTAAAACAAAGGAAATGAACCATCTGAGTGAAATAAAGCATTGAACTGCTTGGTTGAACTTGGACGTTGAACTGTTCCTTTGGTTGAACCGACTGTTGAACCTTTGAATCCGTTGAACCTGTTGAAGCGACTGAACTTTGAACCTTTCCCAGAAAATGAATGAATGTTGAAAATCATTTCTTTTGACTGGAAACCACCTATAAGAGTCTGTAGATTTTCCTTTTCCTACACAATCCTTAGATTCTTCTTCCTGCTGAGTCCGTAGATTCAAGCCTGCAGAGTCCATAGATTCAAGCCTGCAGAGTCTGTAGATTTTTTTGAGAAGTTCTGAAAATGAGAAATCTAAATACCTAAGACAAATTTTGAAAATGGAAGATATTATATTGGTTTGTAGAACCAAAATAATTCAAATGTTGTTCCAAAAATGATTGTTATTTTTAGGAGACAATACATTGGACCCCATATATGAAGAAGAATAAATTGAATAAAAAATAATTCCAAAAGTAGATTATAAAGATAAAAAATCTACTTCACTCATTGATAGATCCCAATGTGTGCTAAGTAGAACTCTCAAATGGTTGAAAAACAAAGGCATCAATATTGATAAACTAGGATTTCCTCCTCCCATAAAGGAGACTGAATTAACATATTCAATAAGAAGAACTATCAAGGATTAAAATGAAATTTAAGTTAAAAATTAGTTAAAGGTATCACATAAGCTGTTCTAGTGAAAAATCTACTCAAGTTGAAAATAAAAAGACTAGGTGAAAAGTTTTTAGGTAATCCAAGCATTTTTATTTCAAAATAAATTCCTCCTAATAGTATTTCCCAACCTAAAACTCTATTAACCAATACTACACAAAAAATTATAGCCTTTTATACATCATTGTTATTTGATTCTTCTATTCCTTCTCAACCCAATACTTTAAAACATTACCTCTAGCGAAAAATGATGAATTACCTATTGAATCTTATCTTAAAACCCTAATTATTATATTAGGAAAAGATGAAGTTAAAATATTATTGGAAGTATTTTAAAAACTTCTCCCTTCTTATTAGACTCAAAAGGAATCTGATATTTCTCTTGTACAAGAATATGCCAATGCAAAAGTCTTTGATTGGCTAAATGAGATAATAAAGAAAAGAAAAAAGATTGTACAACCAAAATAAATTGTTTCAACATTTTTACAACTATTCATCCACATGCAACCAATAAACCCAAAATAATTTCAAAAATAATCATAGATCAGAAAGGAGATAAATATGTGGAAGTTACAGTTCCTCCCATTGAAAAATATAAAGACATCGTTAAAGCCTTTGATTATCAAATCATGAAAGTCCATTTGGGAAAAAATACAAGATAAGATATGGAAGAAAATATTCAATATATAATTGGTATGTTTTTTAATAAAATATACCAAGATAAAATAACTAAATAATAGCTCAGAAAAAAGTTTGAACAATTAAAATAGGTGGTTCATAAACTGGTAAGGCCAATTCAATCTTCTCATTCAATTTTTCATTAAATTTCTAATACAAAATTATTAAATGTTGTAGAATAAATTGGTCATATGGTCAAGGCAAAAAAATAATGGTGAGAAAAAATTCTAAAACAAGATGTCACTACCATTAAAATAATGATGACTATGTGTTCTATGATTTAATCAAAATATGATCAAACAACTCAAGCTAAAAACAAATATGATCAAGAAGTACATAAATGGAGTGGATTGCTTCCCATGTTGGAATATTTTTCCTATACTTGTCTAGATGATCTTATTCAAGAAAAAATTATCCAAAAATAAGAAATTAAGTACCTCACTGAGTTTTTGATAGTTGCCAAATTTAGGGTCCGTGTTGTCAAATAAAGTCTTAGTACATTCAATGACTCTAAATCAGTGGGAGGTGATGATTTCCTTGAAATAATGGGGGGAGTAGAAAAATTAAAATGTAGAATCATTAATGATAATGGGAAACTAGTTTTTGAAGAGACCACATTGATCAATTCAAGAATAATATTGAGGAGATCCTAACTCCCAAGTCTACATTCAATTATGAGTCAATTCATATGTTGATTAAGTATCAAAATAATTTAGATAGCATTAATGCAATGCTCAAGATACTACATGGAAGAACATAAAATATGTCATATTTAAATGGACCCGATGAAGACAAAGTGTTATAGATCATGATTTTTTTTAATGAATTCCAAGAAAAAAAGTCACAATTTAAGGAAGAAAAGATTCAAATTGTTCTCAATGAAAATGAACAAGAATAACTTGTCATTAAATTTTGACTTGTTTCCTTTCTTGATCTTTTTGTGTCATTCTTGTAAATTTCCATTTGCATGGTTTTATAATGAATAGTTTACACATTGTAGACTTTGAAAAAGGTCATGATTTTTCAGGTTGTGAAAATTTGCTATTGTACCTTTTCAAGTCGTGTAAAAACACCAATGAATTTTTTTTCAAGTTGTACAAATTGCCTAACATGTTTTTACATGTTGTAAGTTGTGAAAATTAGCTAATGTGCTTTTAAAATCCCTTAAAATGAAAAAAATATGGTTAATCATTATAAACACTCATTTTAATCTATAATTATGAGTTAAATTCTCATTTTTAGAGGTTCTTGATTGTTATAATTTTGTAGTAATTATCTACAACTCAAAGAGAATGAATACAAGGAAATTTTTTGCAAACTTTGTGTTTAAATACTCTTCATGGATAATGTATGTGTATACATTCATATATCTAATTATTTTATTTCAAAATGTTGTTAAAAATATGAATGATTAGTCAAAAACATAGGGATTTTGTTGTATAATTTCTTATTTAATCTACATTCATAATTTCTACAAATAGTGAAATGTTGGTGGAGTAAAATAATATTTTTCACTTTTTAAAATGAAATATAAGATGGGTTTCACATTATAATATAAAGTATAGGAACTTATTTTAGTGCATGTTGTGTGTTCTTATGAAGACATAATGTATTTTCTATCTATTAGATGAGAGAGTTTTCCTTCTAAAAAAACTATCCACCTTGACATTTTTGGCAAGTCTCAGAGTTTGGCTTATTGGACTTATTATTTTTATGATATTCTAAACATATTTCTCCCTACAGTAAATACTCTTCATATTTTCTTTTTGTTACCTTTTTTTACTTTATGGTTCAAAGTACTACATTGTTAAAAACCATTTTTGTTGTAAATAATTTTTTTCAGTATCTTTTTTGTTTTTTAATAAATGTAGCTCTACTTGCTAATAGGAGAGGAAACGTATCCCATGAATATTGATGTAAATCATCCATTTATCTCCTTGACAAATTTTCATTCCAAAAAATTATAAGAGTCAATCGAGATTTAACTTTTTCACAACTATAAGTCCACTATTTGGAACCTCCATATCCATCTCTTTGGAAACATCAAATTTAGCATAATTTCAAGTTGATTAAATTATCAACTTATGTTTATTATGTCATTTTATATTTAAAAAAATAAAACATCTATTTTAATAATAAATTTGTTATTTTTATCATCATATAGTCTTCATGCATTTGAGGATTTTGAATATCCTAAAAAATATGCTTTTTTATTCATATGGTCCAACTTATTCCTTTTCTCCTTAGGAATTAATACCTAGCAAGTGTATCCAAAAAACCAAAGATGTCGCATTAAAGGAAGATGACCACACCAAACTTAATATAAATTATTTATTTAAATTTCTTCTAATGTTGACTTATTGTAGAGATACACTACTATTTAAATTGATTCTATTAAGAATTTTAGATTTACCCTTTTGAAAGATAACATTGCTCGAACCATGTTCATCAAGGTTCTATCTAAATTATCAAATAATCATTTTTGTTAAGGAGTGTAAGGGAATATGAGATGATGATTGATCCAATTTTTAATGATATATGATTCAAACACATTTTATGTGAATTCAACACCATTATCAGTCCTTAGTGTCCCAATACAGGATTGTGCTTCATTTTCAATAATTGTTCAAAACCTTTGAAATTTTTTGAAGGATTATAATTTTTGTTTTCATAATGTATATCCAATCCATTCTACTATAATGATTGATGATAAACATGAAATACTTATAACCATTGGTATAACAATTTGGTAGAGAGCACAAATCATAGTGAACCAAAAACAATTTTATATTGGATTTCTATTATGAATTTTTAAATAGTTTCCTTTCATGTTTATCAAATATTCAAGCTTCACACTTTTAAATATTTTTTGGTAGTGTTTTAAGACCTAAAAATCCATTATTTTACATTGTTAAGATGATGTCATAGTGAATATGCCCAAAGCTTGCATGCCAGATAAAACTAGCTAGCATTTCTTCTTTAATAAGATGAAAAATAATTCTTGGAATTGAAGGCTCATATCTATGTTTCAACAAATTTATTTACTCAAATTTAGTTAATATGATGCTTTATTACATTTTATTTTGAATTTTACCTCTCCATTATCTAACATAATAGAGTGGACTTATTTTCAAATGAGAACTAGGGGCAACAAGTTTCTTTTCAATTGAGGAAGGTATAGGACATTTTGGAGAATGAAATCTATAAGCTTTGGTGACTTGAGTTAGATTTACCCATTTACTTGATGTTGCAAAATTTTTCTATTTGCTAATTATATTAGACCAAAACTTTCTTCATGAATATCCTCAAAGAAGTCCCTTCAAAAAAATCAAATATTGCATGGGACTAGTGTCTAGGACCCAAGAATTATTCCATGTTAATCTTATTGAGGTATTATTTGCTTCATTTGAGATGGAAAACACACATTCACTTAGAAATTGAGTTGATTTTTATAATGAGGTTTTTTGTGATAGGATTCAGTTTTATCCCATGATGTTTTGCATTCATGAACCTCATGTCTCCTTTTTCTGCCCCAATATTTTCAAAACAAATCTTGTTTATCATTTTGCTTTTGATGTTGCTAACTATTTTTGTCATTTTTACCTCTTCATCCCTTATTTATCCATTTTCATTCATTTTTGGAAGACACGATATTTTTAAAAGAAGAATCCTTAGAATATTTTATATTTTTATGAGTACTAAAAATGTTTTCACCCATGGTGTTAAGTTTTCTTCCAAAATCCTTCTCTCTTTCCATAATCTTCTCAACTAATTGATAAATAATTAGAGTCTTCAATTGATTACTTGCTTGTAAAGACTCCAAATAGGTTGAATATGTGGGAATAATATATTTTATGAAATAAGTTATTTATATATCAAATTTTAAAGAAGTAGAACAACATCATATTTGATAACTTTGATTTATGAGGCTAGTCTCATCACATCACAAAATTTCAACTCAATATTGAAAAATTTGAATTGAAATATATTAAATCTAATTATAAATGAAAATCATGAAAATATTTAAAACTATGCATTGGTTCCCATGAAGTATTTCACCCTTGTATATGATGATTTTTTTTTGTCAATTAAGGCCCTTATAAGGACATAATATTTTAAATCCTTGTGATTATATATTTGTGATTCCTTTGTTTATTTTATTTAAACTAGTTGTGCATCACCATTGTAAATTTTTAACAATAGATCATTGAATACGAAAGTGTTATTCACTTAACCTAACCATTCTAACTAGGTGTCCTTTCAATTGGTATTTTTACAAAATCTATTTTGATTGAGTGCATTTTTATCAATGGAGATGAATTGGTTGGTTCATCACTCATAAATGTTTCCTTTTCCATATACCACCAATCATATATATATATATATATATATATATAATCTTGATATGATTTCCCTTACTATATACCCATTGTTATATAGAAGAAGATCATCCTTTTGATATACCTGGTGGTACATGAAAGATATGTTAAATCACATTATAACATAATGATACATGGTACTTAAGTATTACATGAAAAGGATTCTCTCTATACATTACACATGCTTAGTGAGAAGTCTTTATACCTAGGAGTAATAACCATATATAATTAGAATTTATTGATTTCAAGCTTTATGTCTAGTGATAAATATGAATGGGTTATATAGGCAAATTGTAAAAATGATGTTTTATCCTTATTTATCCATGGTAATTTAAAGGGATGATGACTCAAATATCATTATTGTAGTTATATTAGGTGATAAAAGCATTAGTTTGAGAACTATGATAATACTTGTAAATGTGAACCAAAGGCATCATAAGTACCAAAATCTATATTTTTGTAATATGTTTTGATTTTATTTGTTTATAAAAAAATCAAATTTATTTTTCTTGGAATTGAAATAGTTTTCACAATAATGAATTATTTATAATTTTAATAAGTCAAAATTTAAAAAAATGCATTATTTTATAAAATTCTCTAAAAAGAATACATTTTTAATTCAAATTAAAAGCATAAAATATTAGTTTTTCAAAAAAGAAAATTATTTAAACTTATCTTGTGACTTTTTGAGGACAATACCCCTTCTATCTCCAATGGATTTTATGGATGGCAAGTGAATTGATATGAAATCAAATGTTGAAACACCTCATGAGACTTACTCTTTCAATGTGAAATTCATTTGAATAACTCACCAATGTATCAATTATGTTTTCCATGTTTAAAAACCTTTGGGTGAAACCAATATGCATATATAAAATGCACTTTTAACAACTTTATCACCAAATTTATAGCTCAAAGTTTTTGTTAAAATGACTAAACATTACAATATCATCATGGAGTGTCTTAATTTTAAGCTTGCAACATCTAAAATTCCAATCAAAATGGTTCATGTCTATAAAAAATGATGGAAACCCAAATATAAATACAATTAATGAGACATGGAGTAGGCCTTTGTCAAAAATAATAAGTATTCCAATGCCAAGTGTGAAGAGCAAGTTATGGCAAAGATGAGGTGTAGGTTTAAAATAATTTTGTCAAGCTAAAATACATTTATGTAGATGAAACACAAATGGGATGGGGAAAATTCTAAATAAAAACAAAATTAGCTATTAATGTATTTTAAAACACTACATTTCAAATGATTTTGAGTAGGCCGTAAGGCTAAAATAATTTAATGGAGGATGAGAAAATGAATATGCAAATAGATAAAAAATTATGAAAAATAATCCTACACTCTAATACCAATGTCAAGATAGGTAAATGGATATTCATAGAATTAAAAATTTGATTCAAACCAAAATTACATTATATTTAATAAATGTTAATAAATATTACAATAAATAGGACAAGGAAGGGCCATTAACTTCATCTCCTACGATGACTATTCACCTTTTATTACAAGATAAATGATATCCTAAACTTGGGACTAATAAATATTATTTACAAAAATATTAAAGCTATGTTTAGATGTGTGAAAAATTATGAATGTCATTCCTTTAATTATTCACCAGTTAACTAGGTTAATATATAACCCTACCTACGGTGATAGGGTTTCTCCACTTGTTGACCTGGTCACCATTCTTGAAACATAGTGAAAATTTGAACCTATTCAAAATCTAATCTAAATATGGAGGGAAAACCTAGGTGTTAACATTAATAGTATATAAAATATTAAGCTTCCATGAGTTAGTTACTGACCACAAAAGTTCTTAGAAACACTTTGCATGAGCAAACTAATATAATTGGTACCTATGTGGGATATAGAATTGGGACAAAAGACATTTATTTTGATTTTTTTGAATGTATTGTTAATGATGTCATTATTGATTCCTTTGATTCTTTAGATCAAGGATAACTATTATTTTAGGGGTCCATATTGGTTTTATATATGTGAAATTATGATGGTTTTTCATGTGGAGAATATAGTGGTGATTTCATTAGAGTTCCCTTGCTGTTTTTTTCTCATTTTTTTAATCTAGTTTGTGTTACTCATTGTATAGCGATGACTCATTTCCACTTGATGAATACTTGGGATGAAACTATTAATAAAAAATTGGTAGGTGTTTCACATATTTATAATGAGTTATGGTATATCTTTTTTATATAGGTAATGTTTTGATCTTCTAACACTATATGAAGTTACATGTTGTAGGCACCAATCCAACATTTTTTACCTCACAAATTACTGTACATGGTTGATGATAAGTGGGTGTATGCAAATATAGAGTGGTATAATAATGTCATGATACTCCATACATAGATGATTAAATATTAGCTTACAAGTATCGATGGTCAACCTATTATTTTGATTGATGAGAATGATCAATAAGTCATGAGGGTATAAATTCCTTCATCACTGAATAGACCAAAATAAAATGATATAGCATGAGCGATATGAATTTTGAGGAATATATATGGGAATAAAACCATTATAACACTTTTATCATGGGTATTGGTTAGACCATGCTTAATTTTTATCATTCTATCCAAGTTAGATAGAGTATAAACATCCATCATAGGTTTCTTGAGCATATTTTGTTTGAATCTCCTTACCCAAAGCATTCCTACAAACAAAAGAGGAGTTTTAATATTATCTTATCACTATGATAATATAATCCATCAGATAAACCACCATCCAAATAATTTTCAATTTTTTAATTTTCAATCATTTGATTCTATCTCTACATAACCTTCTTGTTCATAGTCAACACCTGCACCACATACAACACACAAATATTACAAGCAAAAAAAGGTTCCATCTAGTTTAGTGCCACCTAGTTAAGTTTTATTTGAGGATTTGCTTGGTTCATTGTTAAGGATCATTACGTCACCCATTTTAGAATGATATCAACAATATTTCTATCCTAACTAATTTATAGGACATAAATATTGAATAAAATGATAGTAATGAGCCCCATGTGGTTATGTGATGCAGAGCTTTCACTTAGCCTGCAAGTGTTCAGGATATTTATCAAAGGACTATTAACTAAACTTACTCAAAAATGTATCAAAAACCTCAAGACTCCTTATATTTATCATTCAACATAATTACAACTTTTAAACCTCTCTCTCTCTCTCTCTCTCTCTCTCTCTCTTATCTTTTATCTGATTTCTCTCTAACTTTTGTCTTAGTTTATAGCCCTATTTTAGGGGAAATAACCAATTCTATTCCATACATAGACACTTCAAGGAAATATAAGTTTATTTTTGATCACCCTTTTCCATTCCCTTTCTTCACACAAAAATTTGAGCTAGGTTAATTTGTAAAATCTTATACCTCTAGGCTTACCTGACACTCTAATTAGCCTTCAAATGCACAAAGATCCAAGGTTTGACCATTTTGGAGATTATTTTACAAAAAAAAAAAAAAAAAACTATATTTGACCACCATTTTTTCCAATATTGATTTTAAATCAATTTTAGACCTCAACTCTTCACCAAAATCTAACTTCCTTCTTTAGTCTCTTTCTCACTAGGTCTTTTAGCTTAATGGACTACCTATAGGGTAGTATAATATAGAATATATAGGGTAAAAGTGTGAAAAAAATTTGATCACTTAATATACCATAATACATATATATATTTTTTTGTAATTTTTAAGGTTAAATATCTTCTAATGGTGAAAACCCTAAAAGTCAGGGTTTTAGGCAACTATGTAGGCTGAGACTAAATATAATTACATATAATGATCAAAAAATAGTTTAAAGATAACCCATTGATTATACCAGGTCTATCTAATGTTATTATACATTTTTAATTCAATGGTAAAGTCATTATAACTCTCAAATCATGCACAAACAAGAAAAACTCAGTCATTCAACATTGTATATTGTATGTTAGCAACAGGGGTATGCAAGATCTCTAGGTTTTCCAACATCAAAGGAGTATATAAAAAATTATGTTTATCAACAAATTATATAACCATTCTAATTCTCTTTCCATCACGTTTTAATCAAAACAAGATTCAATAAAAAAGATCTTAGTCTATAGAATTTTGAGTTTGTGGACTTTGTGCTTTCAATGAACAAGAATTATGAATAAAATGGAACATAACCAACTTGCATAAATTGTATATGGAAACGAGATTATTAAAATAGTTAATATGTGTGTTCCATTCCTAGGTTATCCACAAAACTCAATAGAGGAAAGGATTGATACTCAGATTATTCATTGAGCAAAACTATGTGAGTGCATTCCCTGTTAGCAGACTTAACTATCTCTTTGAAGTGACTTACTTCAAGCTCAATTAACATTCCCTGTATCTAATTAGAGAAAATAATGTGATCATAAATAATATAAACAAAAATAAATCAAATTATCTCACCACTTTGATTATCCAAGCACTTCTTGTGTTATGTTCAATCATGCAAACTTAGTTACACACAAAAATCTGATATCAAAAACATTCTTTTCTGCAAAAGTATTATTTCAATCTCCATTCAATCATATCCATCAAATTGAATGAGAGGTTAAAAAAAAATTGAATCAAGAATAACTCTTAAAAATATGCATAACTATTTCTTGGGTTTCTTTTCCTTTATAGAGGTCCCTTATTACATTGCATTATCTTGACTTTACATAATATCAAGTAGCTAGAACCATGATAATGGATTTAATATAATATTTGTGAAACTCCTATAATAACAAACCATTATACATGTTTTATAAACCTTGCCAACTTCAAAAATACATAAAAATCCTTACAATTTTTTTGACAAGATTCAAATTTTCAAAAAGAGGTTTTTGGTGGGAAAGGTTAGAATTCAAATTCTATGCACCTTTGAACTATCTAGACTTCACCTAAGGACAACCTAGGACCTCTAACACATATGAGACACTCACTAAACTATATTAAGACAAAAATGAGTAAACTTTGGGGTCCTTATAGGATGCCCCTACATCATTATGTAGCTTGTTGGTTTTATTGACAAGCACTTGATTATGTTTTTTGTTGATTTAGTAAAAAATTCCTATTGGTATATTTTAAGACTGTACCACACTTTGCAAGAAGCTGCTAGGTTGAAAAAATTGCTACACTTGAAGTGACACCTCCCATGGACAAGTTTTTTCATAGATTAAAATGGATTAAGATATGTAGATCACATAAATCATGTATCAATACTATGAGTAGGTTATTTCTATGGGACTTCAATTCCCATATTAATGAATTATGTCTAAGCACCTTACATTGTCTATTAGTTCTATTACTATTGATTTCCCATCTAACCTTACCACTCAATTTTTGTATATTTAAAATTTATTGGACCATACCTTGTGTTTTATCAAAATTAGAAATTAGAGGAATATTAATCTAATTAATAAAAACAACTTCATAAATAATATGCTTAAGATATACAATAAGTACTCATGACTAATTTAGAATTTACTATTTTTAAAAATATACTAAAAGGGTAAATTACTAAAAAATGGATGACTTAGCTAGAAATCACTCTATAGGACCACAATAGTGACTGTGAGTTTGTTATGAAATAGGGATAAGGCTTCATATTATCTTGGGACAAGGATACATTGTTTGGACTAGGTTGGCTTACACTGTTGTCTATAGAGTACACTAAATTCCTTTAGTGTTTTTCCATTTCTATATATTTTGATCAGTGAACCTTCATTGTAGATCCTGTGTGTTATGTAGATATTTTCACTTTGTTGTGGGAGACACTATATGCCTTCTTCTTCACTTGAGACCTTAATCAATTGGTAAGAGGAAAATAATACAATAAAATGGGGAAAATAGGCAAGAGGACGAGTTTATGATTGACCTCAACATTCTCTGTGTTGAGTGCTACCTACATACCAATACCCAAAAGAGGGATCAAAATCTATTTAGTTATCCCATGCTATGGTGGTGTGTGTATAATACTAGTAAAATTTTATATATTGGTACAATCCTAGTGTAATTATGTGCATTAAAAAATTACTTGTGACCTTATTATTGTATTTATACTTAGCTCAAGACTACTTAGGATATATATAATAAAAAATTGGAAGAATAGGTAATTTTGTCTTAATGTGAGTTAGAATATTATAGAATTTAAAATTATGAGAGCCTTTTTCCATCTAGTGAACATTGGGTAGAAAATGTGCTTATATAGTGGTATTTTTGGGATTTCCTCAAACTAGGATTACAAAACATGTGGGATGACCTGTTGGAATGAATTTTAATTTTATAAATTAGCCATTAATTAGTGGGATGATGACATTGATGGATTCAAACACAACTAGCTTGTGGGATTTTCCTAAAGGAGAGGTTTCATCTGAGGAATAAATACAACTAAATAAGAAGTATGAATCAGTCAAATAATGATTTTAAGCTACTTGAAATGATAAATAGGGACATTTAACATCATATTTTTTTAAGATAGAGGGTCATCTATGTAGAAATAGAGGAATCATAGTTTGAAACCATGGAATTTGTTAGGAAAATTAGTATTCACATGGATTATTATTAGTATTTGGAATATTTGAGTGTGTAAGAAGATCATAATATTTGGTATAAATGTTTGTAATAATATACATGAGTTATCGACTCACTAAAAAAGAGATATTATAGGTGAGATAATAATGAAAATATGAGAAAGAATAGGGATAAGTTGAGGTATTTATATGTTTTTGATAGAGTTTTAATCTTAAGTTGTAGGAGCTTTCCAAAACTCTTTATTTGTACCTCCCATTTAATGAATTAATGAATTTGTTCAATGTGTTTTAATTTATGTGAACTCTGACCAAAATAATAGAATTGGTCATAGGTTTAATGTGCATAATACATTATTTTAGCATTATATTTTCATTTTATTATCTACATCCCCCCTCTTTTATTCTAGTAGTGAAAAAAGTGAAAGTACTAGAGTAAAAGGAAAAATGTTATACCAAAGCTTACATATAAAGAATGGTTTTGAATGTAGATCACATGATAAATTATGATTCATGAAATCCTATAATGAAACATGTATAAATAATTCCTTAGAATAAAAATATGAAAGTAAATAAAAGAAACTTATATATCAAATAAAAAGGTATGAATACACCTTTTCATGTATGAGAACCATTGTGATTGTTCAATTATAAAACTAGTGATTAGAGAGGATGGAACCCTTAGGGATTGGTTCATTAAAACATTTGGATTAGAATGTGCATGCCCAAACCCTCATTGGTGGGAGAAGTTATGCTAAAAAACTTAAGATGCACTTAACTCCATCATCACACAACTTAAGGCAATATAATAACTTAGAATCCTTGTATGAATCCCAATAGATAATTCTAGTGTAAAATTGGTGAAAAAAGGCTAAATAAATTTATTTAGATGAAATAAGATTCATTTTGGTGCATAAATAATATAAAATATAATATAAATTGAGTCTAGTGTATACAACATAGAGAATGACATGTATCACCATTTATTTTAAAAAAAGTGGTGCTAAAATGAACAAGAAAGTGATCATATGCCATGCAAATGCCCCTAACATGTTATATAAGTATATTGATTCTGATAATTGAGTAAAAACATATGTAACATTTTAGAACACATGCCATGCATGATGCTCTGGATCTAAACACAATCTATAATAATCATATGTATAAATATAAAATTATTTCTAGTTTACCACTGATAACTATTTTATAGAGTGTGTATGATTTAGAGATTTTTAGAAAATACTATTTCTAATTTATGGGACAAAACCATACTATTATGGGTAATACTAGCTTACTCCATTGTCCAAAATGTGTGGTATTGTTTTAATGAAAATTTTAGGCAAAAAATGAGTATGTACTACTATGAAATGAGTAAGTACTATTATTATATATATATGTATTAGATTATTACAGCTTTATCTCTAAGATAAGCCACTATGTATGACCCCTCTTTTGAAGTGAGCTGTGAAACATACATAATAATTTATCTCAAAATAATTTATTATGTGAATGATGCTATATAAATATTGAAATATAGAGTAATAATGATAACAATGAATATAATGACATCATATTGATAGTTTGAGAAAAATAAAAATGTATGATACATGTAAAGCTGAGCATACATAATGTCATGTCTTGATAGATGTTAGTGATTAGGCACATAATGAAAAATAATCATAATTAATATTTTATCAAAATTAGAGATTAAGAAATATGTTAATCTAATTATGAAAAACTACTTAGTAAAATCATAATGTATAAGATATGCAATAAATACACAAAATTGATTTGGAAATTTATATTTATAAAAGATGCTAAAAGGAGAAAATACAAAAGATAAATAACTTATTTAGAGCACATATTTGAAGGACTACAACTGAGAATATATGACTAATTGGGACTATGTGAAGTTGTTATGAATCAGGAATAGGGCTCCATTTGAATATGGGACAAGGCCATGCTATTCAAATAAGATTGATCTATGCTATCATCTATAGGGAGTTCCAACATCAACTAGGGTTTTCCCCCTCTATGTGAATTCATATTAGTGCACCTTCACCTATAAGTCATGTGTGTGATCATATATATTCAATTAACTATGGGAGATACTGTGTACTTTATTCTTCATTTGGAGCCCCAGTTCAAATAATAATGAGGAATAAATGCAATATAAGGAGAAAAAGGTGTTAGGTACTTAAGCTATTCTTGACCTTAACACCTCATGTGTCAAGTGTTTACTACATACCAATACTCCAAGGAGGGATCAAAATCCATGTAGTTATCCCATGTTATGGTGGTGTGAATGACATGTTGGTGGAATTATGTGATTAAATAATTACTTGTGACCTTGGAGGTATATTTAGACTTTGTTCAAGGTTACTTAGGTTAATGGACTTAGAATTGGAAAGAAAATGTGATTT
This sequence comes from Torreya grandis, assembly GCA_037957365.1. Classification (NCBI taxonomy): domain Eukaryota; kingdom Viridiplantae; phylum Streptophyta; class Pinopsida; order Cupressales; family Taxaceae; genus Torreya; species Torreya grandis. The sequence continues at coordinate 2,039,708 of JARHVA010002449.1, forward strand.
ACTCTCAATTTGTAGATAGAAGAATTTGTATTTACAATATAGAAGCCTCTTTCTAATTATAAATAAATAAATAAAAAATATTCTTACATAGTGATATTTTTTGGATTTTCTAGATTGAGACATGTGAAATATGTGGGATGACCTCTTAGATGAATTTAAATTTTGGAAATTAGTCATTTTTGGTGGGAGGATGAAATTAATAAATTTATACACTACCAACAAGTAGGATTGTCCTGAAGAAGTGGCATTTTTAAAAGAGTAGAGATAACTATATTGTAAGTGTGAATTAGTATAATAGTGAACCTAGAATACATGTAATAAATAATATTAATATTTAATATCATAATTTCCTAAGGATATAGGTTCATCTACATATAAGTAGAGGAACCACAACTTAGAACCATGAAATTGAGCAGAGGATAAGTGTGTATAAGGAGTGGTCACAAGTGCATTATTTTAGCATTAAATGTTAATTTTAGTGACTATATTTTCTTTCATTTTATTATAGTAATATATCAAATTGAAATTACTAGAGTAAAATAAAGAGAGTTATACCTGAGCTTACCTATGTTGTGTAGGCTTGAATTTAGAGCACACATTGAACTGTGCTTCATTTAAACATTCATAAATAAATCTTAATTTAGGATGTAAATATAAAAGTAAAGATAAGAAATTTATAGATCATATAACAAGGAATGAACACATATTTTTCATGTATGTGAACTATTGTGTTTTGTGTTATAAAACTAGTGACTAGAGAGGGTGGAATCTTGAATATTTTATTTTTATTGAAAAAATTGGATTGGAATGTGCATGATACAATCCTCATTGGTAGGATAATTTGCCTAAAAACTCAATATTTACTTAATTATATCATTATGAAACTCAAAGTAGTATAATATCTTAGAGTACTTGTATTATTTTCAATATATCATTTTGGTACAAAACTAGTGTAAAAAATTGAATCAACTGTTGCAGATGGAATAATATTTATTTATAGTGAAAAAATAATGTGATTTTAGTCTAGTGTATAAAACATATATAATTACATGAATTATGATTCTTTTTTTAAAAATTGGTGAAAATGCTAAGTAAGAAAATGATCATGTGCTGTGCACATGCCACCAATGTAATATCTAAGTATATTTGATTTTGATAACTGGGTGATATCAATTCAATTTATGAGTAAACATGTGTAAAATTTTAGAACACATGTTGTGTCTGATGCCCCCAATTTGAGAAAACAATTGTGATAACCCTATGTATAAATCTAGAAAACTATTTCTGAGCATATTAAAAATTATTATATAGAATGAGTATAATTCTATTTTTTTTGGAAAATGTTATTTTTAAATCTTGGGATAAAAATGTGCTATTATTGATAGCTATGGCCTATGGTACTATCCAAATTATGTGGTTCTATTTGAATATGCTTTATGGGTAAAAATTGATTATTCGCTATGATCAAATAAGTAAGTATTATCTTTTTCTATCTATGTAATAGATTATTTCATCTTAGTCTCTAAGACAAAGTACTATGTATGCCCTCTCTTTTGAGGTGAGTTATGAATCTTGCATAATAAATTCACTCAAAATAAAAATTTATGTGAATGATATTAAATAAAATATTAAAATATGGAGTAATAATGATAACATTGGATATCATTGTTACATCTTAATTCCTCGCCAAACAAATTATTTAATTATCCATGGATATATATAATTGGTAAAACTAATTTGGTTATTTTAAACTAAGTTTTGAGATATATGATGTTATGAGACAATAGGATATTTCTTAGGCTACATGATTTCATTGCTATGAGTTAGTTGTAGTGTATATGTTTATATTAAGAACATGTTGATTTATTATTTCAATAATATTTTATGATGTATATATATCATGTTGATATAGTTTAACTACCTACTTATTATGAGGCTGATACAAGAGAACTCATCCCTTAGAGCATGATGGAGGGAGAACATCATCATAGAGGGTGACATAGATGGAGATGTTAGAGGATGATAGAGAAACTAGCTAGAATCCTACACACACCACATTATTTAGCACATGTAAATGCATAATGGAATTGTTAACCTAGCATGCTTAATACTGATTGTATTTATAAATATTTTCTCATGTTTAGTTTAGTTTAATGGATATATTAAATTAGAATTATGTGTTTAAATTTTTGTTGTATCCTTAACCATTAATGTTTTTTGATTTCTATAATTAGAGAAAAATTGGATTTGTAGACTAATGAATTTACCATTACGTCATTATTGCATTAGTACATATATTGACTTTTATAATTACTGTTAAAATTAATTGATGTCATCTATAAATTAGGAAAAAAAACAAAAAATAAATAAAGAGAAAATAAATCTTTCAAGAAAGTGTAACTCTCATGTGAAAAAAAGATAAAACACAAAAAAAAAATCATGAAAAATCAAAAGGAATAAAAGCAAAAACTAAAAGAGTAAATAAAAAAGGAAGAAAAGCTACACTGAGAATAGGATAAAATAAAAATAAGGCATATTAATATGGATGGTCCAAGAGAGGCACATCATACTAGAAGGAGGGTAGTAGAGGAAAATATCTCAGATATAAGCTAATTCGGTTTAACATTGTGAGGTAAGTAATGCATTATGTATTGATTTAATTATGTAAACTATTTAAATAAGCTCTTATTTGTCTATTAGGTTATGAAATCATACTTATATCTAATTTAGATATAATAAATAAGATATTCAAGAGGGGTGATCTAAATAATAGTCAATATGCTTTGTTTCACCATGTTATAATAACCTAGGTATCCCAAAAGAAAAACTAGAACTATAGAATATAGTTGATACAAAAGTATTTTATTCATTGAACCATTATGTTATTATTCTACCTAAGTGAAATGATGTCAAGGATGTTACAAGGAATTGAAGTGTACAATGATATGCTAATTTATTAATATATTAAACATGCAATTATATTTCTATATGCAGTGATAGCGATCTGCTAGTTATATTCCTATATAATTCTTTTGTTAGTTATGGTAATTTGGTATTTCTATATGTTTGGCCAACTAGGTGTGGTAGATCCTCCACATCTATAGACTGCACATGACTCTCACCACACACAAAAGAATTGTACGCTTGTATATCTTTATCATATCCATCGAGTATGAAGAATAACAAGGCTAAAACTATACTATATAGTCATATTCTAGTGGGGATGTATATCTAGCTTATTCCATGATTTATGACTTATGATTTATAAATTATACTATATAGTTAAGTTATTTATTCTATGATTTATGGATTATGGAATGTATACTATATAGTCATAGATTGAATAAAATTTATGGCTTATTTTCATTATTTATGCTGAGGATCTTAATGTCAAAATCTAGTTGATAGTTAAAAATGCTGACTTAGGGTATGTATATCAGTGGGGATTGGTAACTCTGAATTTGAACTCTTGAATATGTATATGTTACAATCACAGTCAAACATTTCATACTCATATGATGTAACATGTAGTGAGGTAGTGGCACAAGAATTATTATAATATGAATCGTTGCAGCTTCTTACTTATTCATGGAGCTTTTCATTATATGACTTGGACTACAGTCCATATTTATGCTTTTTATACTATCAATATGGTTATGATATAAACTTGTAACTGATAATATAACTTATAAGTTGATCATTAGTGCCCAATATATTACATACTAACTTATGAATGGTAAGTTGATCATTTTCATATAGTAATGATTAGCTTGGAATTAGGAATGCTAATGGATTCATATAATTTAATATATAAGTTTGATATAAGAGTAACTATTTTTATAAACAATGCTTATATTAATATAACCACTACTTGTATTTATAACATATTTTCTTATTAAATACAATATATTTATCAAATAATAATCATGATGTTACTATTAATATAATTACTTAGATTTGTCTAAACACATTAGTTAAAGTCTATAATGAACTTATGCAGTGATTGGGAAAAATAAATGTACAATGACTTAAATATATAGAAGATAAACAATTCCATGGAATTAGTTTTTAAGTTGATATGGATTACACATGATTATTCATAAACATATACATGCAAAATTTAATCATTAATATGAATAAATTGATAAGTTTTAATTTAAGCTTTGATCACTAAAATATTACATGTGGATATGGCTAGAGCATAAATTTTAATTAAATTGATTTGGAATATTGTAGTTTTTCCTCATCTAATATTATCCTTCATACGTGGGGAAGTTAAAACACATGGAACAATTAATCAAAAAGGACTATCTTCATTATGATCATTGTGCATCACAATATATGGTCCTTTGATTATTGTGTATGGCAATGTTAAATATAATAGTTATAATAGTTGCTATTATATTGTGATATTGGGGATGTTACATGTCATTATAATGATAATGTTTTTATATAATTAATGATATTTTAAGGATTAACATGACACTGTTAATAAGATATTATTATCATTATCCTTAATATCAAGATGTTACATAGTCATGACTCATCAACCATCATCATATGTGTTATTATGCACATAGTTATAATAGTGAGTCTATAAAAACAATTATATATACAAAAATTTATAATAGTTCTTAATGTGATTATGCATTTATCGATTTGGTATACTCCATGTTGATTCCATTGATGGTTACTATATTACGGGTTATATGTATTGTTAATGATGAGTATACTGTAACATAGTCTCCTTAAACCTTTCAAGAATTATTGGTTAGTATATTATACATTGCTCTATTATAAATTTGTTTATAATATGTATCACGAGTGTAATAATATATATGAGGGGGGTGAATACATTTATATCTACATTGAGATACATGCGTATTAACATAGATTTGAGTAGTACCTTCTCATGGCTTTGGGTGGTTCATATATCTAGGTACTTGATGAAACTTTAGTGCATATTATGAGATCAATTTGGATATTTCAAATACTTATATGAAGAATATATGACTTGGACAACTTGTGTACAAAGTTCTTGATGAGAGCTATAAATTATTGCTAGTATACACTAGTGGAAACTTATGTGTGGTTCACAATTTGAGTCTATTAATATGTATAAGTGTTTAGACATATATAACACATATTAGTGAATCATGACGTGTGCCTATAAGATATATTTATTATGATTTATAGTATATAAATTGAACATAGGATATTCCTGATTGGTATACCCCATACTTGGTTGATTATTATTTATGATTATTAGACTTTTGATTCTTAAAATTGTGAGACTAGTTATTTGTCATTGAGTTGTATGTTAATGTACAAGGAACTATGATATTATGGGATGTCATAGAGTATTTTAATTTGAAAAATATAGTCTAAATGTATGTTATACCTAGGTGGTAAAAATTGTGATTGTTATGTCTAGACTCATACATATATTTGATGGATTAAATATATGCATGTGGGTTATTACTATGAATGGAATGTTTTATGACAGTTAGTAGGATCTTATGAATGCATGCATATAAAAATCTGAGAGAATAAAAAATCATATAATGTAGTGTTTTAGGTTTCATGTATATTGAGACTTATTTTTTTTACTCTAACTATTTATATAAGATTTATTATTTCCATGAATTTATGATTACTTTATTAGACTAGTTGCGGTACTTAGTAGTTATGTTTAAGATACTAGACTATGGTAATATGGGTTATCATAAGGTTTAGTATATTTAGAAACTAATTGTGGTAGTTATAATCTTTAGTTAAATGTATTTTACCTAGATGGTATTAGCTTTAATCATTATTTTTAGTATGGAATATATAATAATATAAGATTTATTCATATGTTTGATAAAATAAATGTATGCTTTTTTATTACTACTATGCTTATCATGTTATGTGATATTATTGGTATTAGGATTTAAATTATATGAATCTTTTGGTTAAATTATGTTGACCAATCTTACATTATTGATATTGAATAAGGAGCGAGATGGACTTCATTAGCTTACTAGAATCATAATTTCAAATGAAGGCAATCTAATCAAGTGATATGTATAAATTTTGACTAATTTATAGATCGATATTATTTATTATTCTTGAAAAATTTGACCAAAGTATGTTTAGTGAGACATTATCATTTCATGAGTATGATTTACATGTTTATGTGATATCTTGAAATAGAATGGGTTTTTTTATGATACACTGCATGTTTAGTTTTAAAAATCATCCACCACATGAGTACTTGCTTATCTCTCTAGATTCCCATGCTATAACTATCTACTCATCCATGAAGGGATGGAAATTTAATGATGGGATTAGTGTAGTGGATCATTGGTCTATGGTTGGTATGGAAAAGTGATTGGATGATGGTTTCCCTCCCCACAAGTGTACTACTTTTTAGATGACACTTAAGATTACCATACATACTAGAGAGTTTGGGGAACTTATGCCTTGGGGAGCCATGTATATTATTTATGTACATTGTATTATATTGTAGTTATTATTAGAAAAATTATCATAAAGTAATGTAGTTACCTATTTAATGTGGATTAACAATACTAGTTGTATATTATACCAACCATGGCTAGCTATTGGTAATTACTTTTTATATTTGCATTATGATGTGTTTCTTATGATGATGATATTGATCAATGATGTATGGTGAAACATGGTTCATTTGAATCTATCACTTAAAGTATATTATATGATTTTTTATTAAATTATTGTGATGTAATCTATTTATAATATAAGTTGTTTGAAAAAAAACACATTTATATATGTCAAATCAAATAGGGTTGTTACATGTGGTATTAGAGTCATGGCTCAAACTCTAGGACCTAATGAGTCCATTAACATTTTCATACCCTCTTAGAGTTGTTAAGGGGTTAGTTTTGTGAGTGTATCAATGGTGATGGTTATATAAGATGTTTGCATAGGTTCATATATAGTATAGTTCTTGAGTCATTGACAAGAGATTCCTACCATAGTTTGATCAATGAGATTGAACACTTTGAGTATGATTACATATTTCTTGGTAATTAAGTCACCTTAACTATTTGTGTTTTATGTTGTGAGTGTTTAAAAAGTATGTAATAATTATCACTTAAGTATATATGCATTAGTTTAGTGTTTTATATACACTAATCCTAAGAGTGGGAAATCTTATAAGATTATTTTTAGTTTGGTAGCACTTAGTATGGTAGGGATTTCCTTGTAGTAGAGTGTAGATGTCTTAGTTGAGAATTTATATACGATTACGAGTTTTTTTATGGATTGGAAACCTTATATTTATGTGTATTAGGAAGAAGTGCCATTTATCTTAGAATATAGATGAGTTGTCATGCAATCACTCTCCCTTGACATCATTATAAACTACTAAGTGGATTCATATTTTTATGATGCCAATTTAGTGTTCCCTTAAACAGAAATTATTTCATAATTATTGTTTTGACCATATTCCCTTGAGTTCATGGTATAACATCTTCTACTTATTTTTGAGAGAAGTTTTAGGATTAGATGGATTGATGCATCTTTGTGGTTAATATTTTCCTTCTAATTATGGAAGTAGGTTATGATAATACTCTTACAAATTTGGTAAGTATGTATTGATTTTGGTAACCTGGGTTGCGGTGTTTTATTTTTACCATGTGATGGTAATTTAAGAGTTTTGTTGTTGAGATGTTAGTTCTATACTTTACACTTGTGACTTTTTAGAGTCATTACTTTATCTATCATGTGAACCTAGACCACATAAAATGGCAAACCTTGAATTTATATTGGTTATAGATTAATAATTATAAGTTGATTATGATTGTAATATTATTATATACCATTGATTAGATTGATATTATTATTATTATTTTTCTTAAATCATGTTGTTTGAAGGGTTATTTATGTACCTTTCATCAGGAGAAAATAGGGTATAAGATGTGTAGAACATCTTGCTAGTCTAAAAGGGTTGAGATAAAATTATAATTTATTATATACCAGTCGAGCAAGCAAAGAGACATTTTCATGCTTATTACCTTTATAAGGTTATAAGTACATTTTAATCCTTGACCTTTATATATTATAATAATATTAACATTATTTCCTCTTAACTATGAATATAACAAAATAGATTAAGTTGTGAAATATCATACTAGTTATGTTTGATTAGTGGTAACTTAATATAATTATGGAACAATTATATAATTTTTTTTGTATATATGTTGGTACATATAGAATTATTTAGCATGTATTATTGATTTATAAGATTTATTAGTATATATTTATGCTTCATTGAACCTTTTGCATATTTTGGAGATCATTAGGTTGTGGAGACCTAAGGGAAGAGTGGTGAATTAGGAATGTGAATAATAAGAGATGGGAATGGATCTTATTTAGTATCACATTGACTTGGTAGTTACTGAGTTGGATTCGATAGAAAAACTTGTTGAATATAGGATTTGATATATGGACTTATCAAATTCAATCATATGGCCATATGCATGTATACTATGGAATGCTTATTCCTTAATTTTGTATACATTAGAAATGTAGTATTTCTAATTCCTATTTATCATCATACTTGTTAGGAGATATATGGATTAGTGACAATATTGGCATGTTATACTTATCAGGAGATATATAAAGTAATGGTGGTATTATATTATACACATCATTATTGCTAGGTTTTATACAGATTTTTCTCTAAAATGAGAAAAACACTCTCTAGGTTATATATGTGAAAATGGGATGGAAGGTTTTGTGGAGCTCTCCCTAGCCACTTATTTTGGATTTTATGATGATTTCATGTATTTCTCAAAATTTACTAAAACTTTCACCAAGATATGTGGGACCCTTTATGGTATTATAAGTGATCAGTCTTATAGCATATACGTTTGTCATGATAGAACCAATCATAGTAAGTGACACTCACAAACCTTATTCTCATAATAGGAATAGGTCCTAGAGTAGGGTCTTGTGAGACCAATACTCTAAAAATAGTGATAACTAGGATAAATATGATGAGTTTTATAGGTAATTTCACATTTATTTGCTTGATTTGATACTTTATATTATGTTATTCTTCTACTAAATAATACTTTTAAATTAGAACTTATGTTTATAAAAGAGTCATTCAAGATGATGTCTAGCTTTAGGGGGGAAGGATGTTACATCCCAATTCCTTATCAATAAAATTATTTGATTATATATATATATATAGTTGATAAAACTAATTTGGTTATTTTTAACTAAGTTTTAAGATATATGTTGTTATAAGATAATAAGATATTACTTAGGCTACATGATTTTATTGTTATGAGTTAGCTATAGAATATATGTTTACATTATAAACATATTGATTTGTTATTTTAGCTATATTTTATAATGTATGTATATCATGTTGATATGGTATAACTACTTTCTTATTGTGAGGTTGACATAGGACAAATCATCCCTCAAAGTGTGATAAATAGAGAGCATCATCAGATAGGGTGACATATATGGAGATATCAAAGAATGATAGAAAAACTAGCTAGAACCTTGTACACACTACATTAGCTAGCATATGTTAAATACATAATAGAATGGTTAACCTAGCATACTTAATAATAATTGCATTTAGAATTATTTTCTCATGATTAGTTTAGTTTAATGGATATATCAAACTAGCATTGTGTGTTTGCATTTTTTTATCCTTAACCATTAATGTTTTGTGATTTCTATAATTAGAGAAAAATTGTATTTATAAACTAATGAATTTAGCATAAATTCATTATTAAATTAGTAAATATATTGATTTTTATAATTAGTGTTAAAATTAATTGATGTTATTTGGAAGTTAGGAAAACAAAAAAAACAAAAAACAAAAAGAAATAGAAAATCAAGCTTTAAATAAAGCGTAATTCTCATGTGGAAATAAGATAAAACACAAAAAAAAATTATGAAAAATCAAAAGGAATAAAAATAAAGACTAAAAGATAAAATAAAAAAGGACGAAAAATTATGATGAGAATAGGATAAAATAAAAAGAAGGCATATTAATATGGATGGTCTGGGAAAGGTGCATCATACTAGAAGGAGGGAAGTGGAGGAAAAGATCTTCTTAGATACAACCTAATTTAGTTTAGCATTATGATGTAGGTAATGTATTATATACTAGTTTAATTATGTAAACTATTTAAATGAACTCTTATTTGCCTATTAGGTTATGCAATCATACTTATATCTAATTTAAACATAATATATTGATAAGATAGTAAAACAGGGTGACCTAAATGATAGTCCATATGATTTGGTTCACCCTATTGTAATAACCTAGGTGTCCTAAAGGAAAAATTAGAACTATAGAATATAGTTGATACAAAACTATTTTATTCATCGAATCATTATGTTATTGTGTTGCCTAAGTACAATGATGTTAGGGATGTTTTAGGTAATTAAAGTGTATAACACTCTACTAATTTATAAATCTATTAAACATGTAATTATATTTATGTATGCAATGATAATGATTTACTAGTTATATTCCTATATAATTCTATTGTTAGTTATAGTGACCTCGTATTTTTATATGTTATGTTGACTAGACTATGGTATATCCTCCACATATAGATACTGCACATTATTATCACCACACACAAAATAATTGCATACTTGTATATGTTCATCATGTCCATTGAGTATGAAGAATAATGAGGCTAAAACTATACCATATAGTCATAGTCTAGGTGGGATGTATATCTAGCTTATTCCATGATTTATGACTTACAAACTATACTATACAGTTAAGTTATTTATTCTATGATTTATGGATTATGGAATGTATAATATACATTCATATATTTACTATGATTTATGGCTTATTTTCATCCATTATACCGAGGATCTTAATGTCAAAATTTAGTTGATGTTTGAGAATGTTGACTTAGGGTATGTATATCAATGGGGATTGGTAACTTTGAATTTAAACTCTCAAAGATATATATGTTATAATCATAGTCCTGTGGGGATGTTTCATATTCATAGGATGTAACATGTAGAGAGGTAATGACACAAGCATTATTATAATATGAATCGATGTAGCCTCTTACTTATTCATGGAGCCTTGCATTATATGATGTAGACTACAGTCTATAATTATGATTTATATATAATCGATATGTTAGGATATAAAATTTTAACTAATAATATAAATTTTAAGTTGATCATTATCATCCAAGATCTTAAATATCAACTAATGAAGGTTAAGTTGATCATTTTCATATAGTAATGATCAACTTGGAATCAAGAATGCTAATAGATACATACAATTTAATATAAAAGTTTGATATAAGAGTAACTATTTTAATATAACCGTTTCTTATATTTATTTCATATTTGATTATTCCAAATAAAATATTTATTAAATGATAATTATGAGGTTACTATTAATATAGTCGTTGCTTATATTTGTCCAAACACATTAATGAAAGTTTGTAGTGAACATATGCAACAATTGAGCAAAATAAATGTACAATGAATTCAATGTACAAAAGAGAAATAACTCCATGGAATCAGTTATGAAGTTGATATAGATTACACATGATTATTCATAAACATATACATGTAAAATTTAATCATTAATATGAATAAATTAATAATTTTTAATTTAAGCTCTGATCACTAAAATATTACATGTGGATATGGCTAGAGCATAAGTTTTAATTAAATTAATTTAGAATCTTATAGTTTTTCCTCATATAATATTATCCTTCATATGTGGGGTAGTTATAGAAAAATGGAATAGTTAATAAAAAAGGACTGTGTTCATTATGATCATTATGTGTCACAATATATGGTCCTTTGATTATTGTGTATGGTGATGTTAAATATAATAGTTACTATTATATTGTAATAGTGGGGATATTACATATCATTATATTGATAAAGTTATATAATTAATGATATTTAAAGGATTAAAATGACACTATTAATAAGATATTATTATCATTATCCTTAATATCGATATGTTACATAATAACTACTCATCAACCATCACCGTATGTGGTATTATACACACATTTATAATAGTGAGTCTAAAACAATGATTATATATAAATTGATTTATAATAATTTGTAATGTGACTTGGCATTTATCAATTTGATATATGCCATGTTGATTCCATTGATGGTTAGTATATTACAAGTTATATGTATTGTTAATGATAAGTATACTGTAACATAGTCTCCTTAAACCTTTTGATAATTATTGGTTGGTCTATTGTATATTGATCTATTGTAAAGTTGTGTATAATGTGTACTATAGGTGTACTAATATATATGATGGGCATATAAATTTATAATTATGTTGGGATGCATGCCTATTATCATATATCTAAGTAGTACCTTATCATGGTTTTGGGAGGATCATATATCGAGGTACTTGATGAAATTTTGGTACATCTTATGAGATCAATTTGGATATTGCCAAATATTTATATGAGGACTATGTGGCCTGGAGAGCTTGTGTACAAAGTTTTTGATTAGATATATAAATAAATATTAGTATATAGTAGTGAAAACATATGTGTGGTTCACAATATGAGTCTATTAATATGTATAAGTGTTTAGACATATATATCATTTATTAGTGCATCATGATGTGTGCCTATAAAATATGTTTCTTCCAATTATTGTATGTAGATTGAACATAGAATATACCTAGTTGGTATAATATGTACTTGATTAATTATTATTTATGATTATGAAACTTTTGATTTTTAAAATTATGAGACTGATTGTTTATGATTGAGTATTATGTTCATGTATAAGGAACTATGATATTATGGGATGTCATAGATTGTTTTCATTTAAAAACTATAGTCTAAATGTATGTTATATGTTATACCCAGATGGTTACAAACTATGATTTTTATGTCTAAATTCACATATATGTTTGATGGATTAAATGTATGCATGTGGGTTATTAATATGAATAGCATGTATTATGATAGTTAGTAGGACCTTATGATTGCATGCATACAAAATCCTGAGAGAATAACAAAAGCTAGAATGGAGTGTTTTAGGTTTCATATGTACTGAGACTTGTTTTTTTATATCTAGTTATTTGTATAAGAGTTATTATTTCCATAAATTTCTGACTACTTTATTAGACCAGTTGTGGTACTTGGTAGTTATGTTTAAAATACTAGACTATGGTAATATGAGTTATCATAAGGTGTAGTATGTTTGAAAACTAATTGTGGGAGTTAGAATCTATAGTTAAATATGTATTTTACCCATATGGTATTAATTATAATAATTATTTATAGTATGGAATATATAATAATGTAAGATTCATTCATACGTTTGACAAAATAAATATATACTTTTTGATTACTTCCATGCTTAGCATGTTATGTGATATGATTTTTAGTAAGACGTAAATTATATGATTTTTTTTAATTAAATTATGTTTACCAATTTTACATTAATAATATTGAATAAGGAGTGAGATAGACTTCACTATCTTATTAGCATCACAATGCCAGATGAAGACAATTCGATCAAGTCATGTGTATGAGTTTTTACTGATCTATAGATCACGATTTTTTATTATTCTTGAAAACTTTGGCCAAAGTATGTTTAGTGAGACATTGTCATTTCATGAGTATGATTTATATGTTTGTAAAATATCTTGAAATAAAATGAGTTTTCTATGATACAATTGATGTTTAGTTTTAAAAATCATATAACACATAGGTACTTATCTTTTTATATTTCCACGTTGTCACTATCTACCCATCTATGAAAGAAGGGCCATTACCTGATGGGATTATTACAAAGAATTATTTGTCTATGGTTGGTGTGGAAAACCACTTGAATGATGCTCTCCCTCCCCAAAATAGTACTAATTTTGAGACAACACTTGAGATTGCCATAGATACTAGAGAGTTTGAGGAACTCATGCTTGGGGAGCCATGTCTATTATTTATGTAGATTGTACTATATTTTAGTTATTAATGGAAAAATTATCATAAAGATCTATAATTACCTATTTATTATGGATTGAAAATAGTGGCTATATATTATACCAACCATAGATAGCTATTTGTAATTATTTTTTATGTTTGTATTATGATGTGTTTCTTATGATGATGATATTAATCAGTGATGTATAGCACAATATGATTTATTTATACTTATCACTTAAAGTCTCTTATATAATTTTTGATTAAATTCTCATGGTGTAATCTATTTATAGTATATGTTCTTTGAAAAAAATTCACATTTATCTATGTCAAACCTAGCAGGTTTGTTACAATCATGGAATCATATTAATAATATAAGAAAAATAATAATATATGATACATTTAGAACCAAACATACATAGTGCCATGTGTAAATAGATTTTATAAATTAAGAACATAATGAATAAATGATCATAATTGATTACTTTAAACTAATTTATAACTACTTGAGGAAGATGCATGATATTAATCATAGCATTGAAGAACTAGAGGGATGCATGATATCTATCATGGCATCAAAAACTAAGTAAACAATAAAAAAACAAGTGTCATGATCATGATGCATACACAAAAAGCCACACAAAGGCACATAAAACATGAAAGAAGGCCAAAGGCTAAATACAAGGGACATATTCAAATGTAACTCAAATACATATAAAAAATAAGGTTTATATACATAAAAAAAAGTTATTTTCAAATGTCTACAATTTAGAGCAGTGAATACACACTAAACATGAAATAAAGAAGCAAACATGATATGCATGCATGAAAACATGAAATTGATCTACATAAGTGTTGACCAATTTTTGCCCACGGGCAAAATTGTGGTCACCTTCTTCCCCTATTATTTAATGCCAGTCATCTTTAGGTTTCAACGAGTATGGTTCTATAGCACTCAGCTCATCCATCTTCATGTTCAATTCGAGCCTGGTTCATTGGTTCGGCCTGGTTCATCTCAGTTTGCCATCTCGGTCCGAGCACCTCAATGTAAAAGCGTTGAACCTTTGTACCATTGAACCAATTTCTTGGTTCAATAGACTTGGTTCAACATGCTTGGTTCAATGGTTCATCGGCCTTTTGGCTCATCAGCGCACTCCTTTGAACCTTGAACTGTTGAACCAAATTTTGGTTCAATGGTTTGGTTCAAGCAAAAAGGTTCAACGTCAAAAGGTTCGACGGGCTAGGTTTAATGGAGAGGTTCAATGGAGAAGTTCAATGGAGAGGTTCAATGGAGAATTTCAATGGAGAAGTTCAATGGCTTGGTTCATGGTTCATCATTGAACCCTTGAACCCTTCAACTATTGAACCATTTTGGTTTAATGGCTTGGTTCAAGGGTATGCCCTTGGCTAAAGGGGCAGTCAAAGTGCAAGTGCCCTAGTGGAGGGCCAATGCGTCAAGGGATCCGGGTAAGTCTAAATTTGTCTAAGTTCATTCAAATGTTCAAGTTAAAGTCCAAGCACATTTTTATAAGGCCAAAGGCCCAGGTGGAATTTCTGTGGACTTTTTGTCTGCGGGAAATGTTCACAGATAAAAGCCTGCGACTGACGGTAAGCCCAGGGAAATTGAGCGAAAGAATTTCCATGGACTTTTTGTCCATGGGAAAATGTCCATAGATAAAAGTCTGTGGAAAATAGTCCATGAAATACAAATAGTGAACAACCCAGGGAACTACCATGGGGATGCTGGAGGATGCCACGTGGTCTGATGACAGGGATGGGGACATCCCAGAGGATGTCAAAATTAATGAAATGGTTTAGCTGTTGGCTTTTAAAATAGGGAAAAAATGCTAAACCATGAGAAAGGGGTTGAATGTAGTGACCCGCCAAGGAGTTCACCCAAAGGGGCCAAGTGGCCAAAAAATACAAGAAAGAAAGAAGACAATTCCAGATGACAAGCAAGAGGTGACAAGGCAAGAAGAATGACGAGGCATGGAGTAGTCAAGCAGTCCAAGTGGCATAGACACAAGGCAATTTATTTCCTGATGGCATGAACAACAAAAGGCATGGCCCAAGAATTTAGAAAGGGGACAAACCACAGAATTTGATAGAAATTATAGTCTACTTGCAGGAAAGGGTGTAGTCCTGTGCTTTCACATTGATGACTCAAACACCAAAGTCAAGATTGGGCAACCACACAGCATGGTTCTAGCAAGTTTCTTCTAGAATGATGACATCAACTGTAGTGTTTCCTCTTCCTAATGAGAGACACGACTTGCATCTTTCCAAAATGAAGTGCCAAGTTCTCTTCTTGTTTTTCTCCTATATATCATGAACTTCTCATTATTTAAAAAAGATCTTCCACATTTGTAAAGGGTGCAACTCTGCAAAATTTCACCTGGATCAATACAAATGCAGTTTTTAACCTCCATTTGGATAGACATTTCTGTGTATGCATTGAATGTTTACATGTGTCCAGTCATTGTCTTTTGATGCTCTCATAGGTTCAACACCAATAGACCTGCTGTCTACAAGGTCCCATTATTGTAGCTGACAGGAGAAGAGTAGTATTTGGGAGTGAAGGAGCAGAAGAAATTACTTCATAAGTGTGTGTTTCATAGCACCTTGGGTGATCTCTATTCTAGATTTTCCATTGAATCCTCCCTGCTAGTTTTAGCAGCCTGGTCCTTTTGCCAAGTGCGTAGTGTATGTATGCATTTGTCTAATTCTGAGAGTGGATGTGTGAAGGTCAACATTTCATTTTGGTGCATCACCTCTTTTAGAGTAGGTTGTTTGTTTTCTACATTTCTTCTCCCTTTTCATCCCCCCCTTTGTTATAGCTATATATATCTATATTTTGCATTGCTTGAAATAAACATGATGCATCAAAGGGAGCTAGCCCTTATCTAGAGACTCTCTTCTCCTGCTTCATCATCCCACAGGTGAGAGAGGAGTTTATATGTTGTGAGGAGAGGGAAGGAACTTTTTTTCCTACCACTAGGTATACTTTCTTACATCAACAATTTTAGCACGCCCAATGGGACTCAATTTGATCACTCAGTAAAGTTACAAGGTTAGTCGCTGATCTTGTTACAGTAGAAGAACCACCAATATAGCACTGTGTGCATCAACAATTTTGGCATGCCCAGTGGGACATCAAGTTTGATAACATAGTAGAGTTTTAGGATTGATGCTGGTCTTGTTATAGTAAATTGAGTTTCTTTAGCATCTGGTGAGTCTGAGTTATATCTGCTGGTTAAGCAGCCTAGTACCATCAAGTAATAGCATTTTGGTATGTATAATTCCATCATTTTAAGTCATGGTCTTTGTTTTCTTTGGACAGCATGGCTATAATCCTTACCAACCTTATGGTGATCCTTATCACGCCCAATATGGCTAGTCTCAACCCTGCTATGAGCTATATCACCCTTGTGCTCAGTCTTCTCAGTATGTCACTTCTCCCACTCAACCCAATCTTTTTGCCAATCAACCAGTTTTTGCCTTCAAGTGAACACTGCTAGGATACAACAAATATGTAATTGATCTTAACACCAAAAAGGGGTATAGCTAAGAAATTCTTGATCATATCATCCATCAAGTGAGGAATGCATTGGATCAGGTTAAGAAAGAATGGGCTCCTATTGAAAGAGTGAATTAGCATAGGCTTTCAAATGAGATGCTGGATGTGAGTAGTTTAATTACATCTGTGGAGGAGAAGTTGAGTGTGCATGAGAGGTAGCCTTACCAAGTCTATCAACCTGCATACTCACTGCCCAAAGCATCATATCAGTCATATGCAGCCCCTACTCTTGAGCCAAGTCAAGCATGTCAAAGTCCATTCCCTAATCATGTTGAGGAGAATTCTGAAATAGTGAATCTTATGTTTAAGGCTAATCTTGATAGATAGATCAAATTGGAAAACCTTCAAATGTAGCAGTCCATTCTGGCAGTAGGGGAAGTGGAATCAAAATCTTCACTATCCTCTCACATTGAGGCCCCATCAACCCCAAAGGAAATGCCCAGCCCAAATTGCTTGAGCTGGAATAGAGTGGTCAAGTCATGAAACAACAAAGAGGAGAAAGATGTCATCCAAAATGAAGAAATGCAAAATGCGGATGACCTGGCCAAGTGGATTGAGGAACTAGAAAAGAAGATGAGATTATTGGGCAAAAAAGAGATGGAGCTTTCAGATGCTGCAGACTAGCCAAAACCAAAAGGTATCCCTTTCACCAATCCACAAGCTAATTTCAATTTTGATGAACTGCTGGTGAAGTGGAGAGATGAAAATCAAGAAGTTCTGGCCCAGGGTTTACCCTCTCCTATTTTATAAAAGGCTCTCCCTTGTGTGCCAAATCCTTTCTACTAGATGACGCTTACTCATTCTGGCTCATCCAATACATCAATCAGTCCTACCCTCAATCCCATGCACCTAGCTTTCCAGCATGACTCTCTTTAGAAATATTTCCTTATGCATGAGAAGACCCTCCCAATTATTCCCTAGCCTCCTCAGGGCTTTAAACATGATCTCCAAATTCCAAGCTGGAAGGAGGAGCATCATAAGCTAGCCCAAGACCCTCAAAATGATAAAGTTGCTTCCTGCTCACAAAAGCAAGAGTCCAATCCTAGGACCATGAGCTGGAAGAAAATAGTTGAATCTTGGACCAAAAAGGAGGAGGAGGAAGGTTTTAGTCTAATTCTTGAAGAAGAAGATGCTGCTCCCACCGCTGATAATGATTATGACTTCTGGGAAAGGATTTTCTAGGAAGATTTGGATAGGCAAATTACAGAATTAGAGTCTAGAGCAGGTCTCCTCAGTGAATGTGTGATGGATGTTTTAGATCAAATGACATATTATATGTCTGAATGCATTCCATCCATACACCTCTAAGAAAGCTATCAGGCCTTGCCTAATATGGATTATGCTCAATTTATGACTGACCATGGAGACTTCATGATTGAAACTGAGGAGGAAATCAAGCAAAGTGATGTGGAGGAGCATGGGCAATCTCTTGTTCATGTTTTGAATAATTCATTTGAAGGTGTTAAGGTAGGCTATGCCACTCTCCAGGTAGGCTATGAGCTGGTTAAGAATGAAAAAGGTAGCATTGGGTTTCAAACAAGCATGCAAGGAGGTGGCAGTGCCTTAGATTTATCCCTTCAAGAGGTTGGTGAATCTGAGGACACTTTCTCCGAAATCATCAAGAAGGATGGTCGTACATTGGAACCCGAGCATGAGGCAAAGGAGAATGAGCCAGTCAATGATGCATATCAAGAGGTTTCTGGTGATGAGCTAGCAGCAATTGACTTCTTGATGGGATGCACCAACCTAAAGGACCAACATTTAATAGGCTTCTAAGAATAAATAGAGTACGTATACATTGGAAGCATGTTTGAATCTCCACTCGGATACCAACCAACTTAGGTGACAGGTAAAAAGAGCAAGTCACCATTTCTCTTTTCCATTCAGCTACTTGCCTGGTGCCATAATTCTTCTTATCAGGAAGGGGACTTAAGAAGTTTTCTATTTGATCTAGGAGGGAATAAAAAATGCCTGGTTAGCTGTACATAATAGTTTGTTTCATTTTCTTCTCCTGCTTTCCCTAAGTGTAGTTTGCACAGTTAGTTGTTTTTAGCCTTGTGTGTTTCCCTTTATGTGTGGGGGTGAAAGCTTCAACTATGATTCTGGGATCTTGAGGGCTGTTGTGAACTCTCTTTAAAGTTAACATCTGACTCTACACCCAATAAATATTCAAAGGCAATTGGGTCCTAAGCATAGCAGGCATGCTTCCCCTGTGAGTCGCCATTTATTGACCAATTTTTACCCATGGGAAAAAATTGTGGTCACCTTCTTCCCCTGCTATTTAATGTTAGTTATCTTTAGGTTTCAACAGGTATGGTTCTACAACACTCGACTCATCCATCTTCATGTTCAGTTCGGGCCTAGTTCATTGGTTCAGCCTGGTTCATCTCAGTTCGCCATCTTGGTCCAAGCACCTCAATGCAAAAGCATTGAACCTTCATACCATTGAACCATTGAACCAATTTCTTGGTTCAACATGCTTGGTTCAATGGTTCATCAGCCTTTTGGCTCATCAGCGCGCTCCTTTGAAACTTAAACCGTTGAACCAAATTTTGGTTCAATGGTTTGGTTCAAGAAAAAATGTTCAATGTCAAAAGGTTCAACGGGCTAGGTTCAATGGAGAGGTTCAATGGAGAAGTTCAATGGAGAGGTTCAATGGAGAGGTTCAATGGAGAAGTTTAATGGAGAAGTTTAATAGATTGGTTCATGGTTCATCGTTGAACCCTTGAACCCTTGAACCATTGAACCATTTTGGTTCAATGGCTTGGTTTAAGGGTATGCCCTTGGCCAAAGGGGTAGTCAAAGTCCAAGTGCCCTAGTGGAGGGTCAGTGCGTCAAGGGATCCGGGTAAGTCTAAATTTGTCTAGGTTCATTCAAATGTTCAAGTAAAAGTTCAAGTGCATTTTTCTAAGGCTGAAGGCCCAGGCAAAATTTTTGCAGACTTTTTGTCTGCAGGAAATGTCCACAGACAAAAGCCTGTGGCTGATGGCAATCCCAGGGAAATTGAGTGGAAGAATTTATGTGGACTTTTTGTCCATGGGAAAATGTTTGCAGACAAAAGTCCATAGAAAATAGTCCATGGAATATAAACAATGAGCAACCCGGGGAACTGCCGCGGGGATGCCAGAGGATGCCACATGGTCTGATGACGGGGATGCGGACGTCCCAAAGGATGTCAAACTTAATGAAATGGTTTAGCCATTGGCTTTTAAAATAGGGAAAAAATGCCAAACCATGAAAAAGGGGCTGAATGTAGTGACCCACTAAAGAGTTCACCCAAAGGGGCCAAGCGGCCATAAAAGACAAGAAAGACAGAAGACAATTCTAGATGACAAGCAAGAGGTGACAAGGCAAGAATAATGACAAGGCATGAAGTAGTCAAGTAGTCCAAGTGGCATAGACACAAGGCAATTTATTGCCTGATGGTGTGAACAACAGGCATGGCCTAAGCATTTAGAAAGGGGACAAACCATAGAATTTGACAGAAATCATAGTCTACTTGCAGGAAAGGGCATAGGCCTGTGCTTTCACATTGATGACTTGAATGCCAAAGTCAAGATTGGGTGACCACACGGCATGGTTCCAACAGGTTTTTTCTAGAATGATGACATCGACTGCAGTGTTTCCTCTTCCCAATAAGAGACACGACTTACATCTTGCCAAAAAGAAGGGCCAAGTTCTCTTCTTGTTTTTCTCCTATATATCACAAACTTCTCATTATTTAAAAAAGATCTTCCACATTTGTAAAGGGTGCAACTTTGTAAAATTTCACTTGGATCAATACAAATGCAGTTTTTTACCTTTATTTGGATAGACATTTATGTGTATGCATTGAATGTTTGCTTGTGTCCAGTCATTGTCTTTTAATGTTCTCACAGGTTCAACACCAGTAGACCTACTGTCTACAAGGTGCCATTGTTATAGCTGATAGGAGAAGAGTAATATTTGGGAGTGAAGGAGCAGAAGAAATTACTTCCTAAGTGTGTGTTTCACAACACCTTGGGTGATCTCTATTCTAGATTTTCCATTGAAGCCTCCCTGCCAGTTTTAGCAGCTTGGTCCTTCTGCCAAGTGCATAGTGTATGCATGCATTTGTCTGATTCTGAGAGTGGATGTGTGAAGGTCAAAATTTCATTTTGGTGCATCGCCTCTTTTAGAGTAGGTTGTTTGTTTTCTACATTTCTTCTCCCTTTTCATCCCCCCTTTGTTATAGCTATGTATATCTATATTTTGCACTGCCTGAAACAAACATGATGCATCAAAGGGAGCTAGCCCTTATCTAGAGACTCTCCTCTCCTGCTTCACCATCCCATAGGTGAGAGAGGAGTTTTGAGGTTGCTAGGAGAGGGCAGGAACTTGTTTTCCTGCCACTGGGTGCACTTTCCTACATCAACAATAAGTAAGTCATAACATTAGTGTATTTAAAAAATTAGCTATCCATTAAGATATCAATGCGAAAGTAACTAGGGAAATATGAAAAGTGTTTAAACCTAAATTGAAATTTTGGTACAATGGTAAATTATAGGGTTAAAAATATAGAAATGAATAAGCACAAGGGTGATAAATAGAACTATAATAGGCCAATTAATTTTCAAAATCAGATAAAAAATATTCTAAATTTATAATACTAAGATATTATAAAAATATAAAGTAGAAATATTGATTGATATTGTAATAAATTGAAAATAAGAGTATTTAGATAGTTTACTATGCATATGATTTGGGCTGAAATAGGATATAAGTGGACTATATCAAGATCTGGTATCTGAGTTAGATATAGGTATCTAATATAGAATTATTACTAGATATAGATGCAACTACATGGAGCCTTTTGGGTTTTATGTCACCTTTATTTTGATGTGTATAGATCATGTAAATATGTTGTCCTCTTTGTCAAATGATCAAACTATAGCTTCATTACCCTTGGAGAGACTATGGAAAAAATGGATTAGTGGGCACATAGTGTTAATTTTCCCCAAGGACCTCTCTATCTCTAGGTACTACCTACATATACAATAATATAAAGAGGGCCTTACAATTAAGTGTTGTCAACCTAGAGCTATGCCCTGATTCAAAGACGTGCATGAAACGACCAGTATTCTATCCAGCTAAAACAATGGTATCTTATCACGAGGGTGGGTGCCTCAATAGTGAGAAGAACCTCTAGAGAAGGCTGGTTCCTGTATGATGTATCAATTTGGACTTCTACTCTACGCTATGGATTACCATGGAAAAGGGAGAATGGAAACTTAAAGGGGAAATCCTATCTAAAGGGGGTGATACACCAGGATTTTGATCCACTCAATTTAGAACCTTGAACACTAAACAAACAAGGGAGAAGGAAGACTTAAGACTTCAATTAATCACTTATGCATAAGTATTTCATGCAGAGGTTTGATCTAATAACTAAAACCTGAGGGAAAATGATGGAGAGAGGTCTGATAAAAGACACTTTATGGCCACCTAACATCCACTTATATTTTTAGTAAAAGACAATAAAGAATACTTTAACATGACCTGCACAAGGATAATATAGAAATTAGGTATGAAATAGAATTTGGGAAGGGAGAGAACTCTACCACTTATGTAAATTGTTGAAGAAATATACACTATGCCAATGCTTGAGATCTGAAAGTACAATCCTTCTATTGATCAAAAAGGTTACACAACTCACCAATGGCAGAGTCTGGTCTAACCAAGAGAGATTGGATGATTTTTAATCAAGGCTGAAAGCCTTTATATAGAAAATTACAAGAGGCCAAAGATTGGCATAGAAATTTGAAGAGAAAGATTCACTTTTGTTAACTCCATGCTTTACTTGGCCTTTCAATAAAATATATTTTCCCTTTTGTCCTTGCATGAAGCTTCTTTTCTTGACGAAGTGAACTTATCTTTGTTATGAACTACCCGCCTCCTTTTGCATGGAAATCCATGCAAATGTCAATTTTAGAACTCCATGTGAATTGCTTGACTGTTGAGTTGTAACATTTGAAAGATGAGTTAACTGTTTAGTAAGCTAAGTTGGATGAAGAGATCATTCTCCTTTGTATGGAAAGCTTCTAGTGAAGCAACATTCTAATCAATTAGTTAACTCTAAATCTAGAATAGTCAACTCGTCATTTCAATTTGGGACTCCTACTGAATTTGGATTAGACCTTCAAATGCATGAGCTGAATGGAGATGAATAGGACTTTAATAATCAATCAACTGAAGCTTTGATTGGTATTCAAAAATAGCTATGATGTTTGAAAATAGCTTTGATGTTTGCATGTATTTCATTGTATTCTGGTCTTCTTATTCGTGTCTATTTCTAGTAGGATTTTGTATTCAACTGTTTCGTCAGATTATCTATTTTATATTCTCTTTTGCACAATCAACCTCCATTTATTTCAGATTTATTATATTTTTGGTTCTAACAGTTACTTCCCATAGTCAAAATTTGATGGCTTGCAGGATGTCATCAGAAGCTTTATTCCTTTAGACTTCTGTCTTGCCACTTTTCCATGACTTTATTTCCTTCAGGCTTTTTGCATTTGTATTTTGCCATTGGACTTTCTTCAACCCTGTCACTTCTACAAATTCCTTTAGACTTTTTATTCGAAGGAATTCCTCCAGACAAAAAGTCTGAAGGTCTCTTTTGCATCTTGGCTTCACTTGTGTTTTCTAAAATGTGCCCCTCAACTTTTTAATTGTGGTCTTTCCTGCCCTTCGAGAT
Organism: Torreya grandis; assembly: GCA_037957365.1. Taxonomy (NCBI): domain Eukaryota; kingdom Viridiplantae; phylum Streptophyta; class Pinopsida; order Cupressales; family Taxaceae; genus Torreya; species Torreya grandis. The sequence goes on from JARHVA010002449.1 coordinate 2,063,952, forward strand.
AATTTGATGGACTTTTGTGGAGGACACATACCCTTCGAGTTTATGTGTTGGAATTTTGAGTGGCTGTTAGAATTTATTCAGGTTTATTTTCCTCAGGCCATTTCTATAAATTATTTTAGAATTTTTGTCCAAAGGGATTCCTTTAGACAAAAAGTTTGAAGGATATCTTTTGCCTTTGCTTCTTGTTTTCTTTGTGTTTCTTTGAACTTCTCTTTATGTAAGCCATTTCTGAATTCCTTCAGACTTTTTGTTAGAAGGAATTCCTTTAGACAAAAAGTTTGAAGGATTCTTTCCATTGCCTTTCCCTCTAAAATGTGCCCTTCAAGATTTCAAATGTTCCCTTCCACCGACCAAGTGCCCTTCGACACCGACCAAGTGCCCTTCGACACCGACTAAGTGCCCTTCAACACTGAACAAGTGTCCTCCACCCGTGCCCTTTAGGAAAATTGGAGGGCACTCAAACTTTTTGTAGTGGTCTCTAAAATTGGTCTTGTGCCTACTTAAAGGGTAGGTGTCCTTAATATTTTTTGAAAGTAACCCTTCTGAAGGGTACCCTGCCCTTCAAAATTCTTGAAAATGCCTCTTTTAAATTAATTCCTTGGCTTTTCCTTGTGCAGAATTTTTGTCTCTGTGGTCTTCCATATTTCTTCAAACTTTTTGTCTAAATGAATTCCTTCAGAAAAAAGTCTAAAGGATATCTTTGCCTTTGTATTTCTTCCCCCTAAGTGCTTTCCTACCCTCTACAAGGGTTGTTTGGCCTCTAAAATCGCCTTTCAAAAACATTTCTCCTGCCTACAGAGTCCATAAAAATCCTATAGATTTCGTAGAAATCCTATAGAGTCTGTAGAAATTTCCAAGGAAAATGATTTATTCTCCTTTCCTAGGCTAGAGATGAGAACCTTCCAAGTGGCAAGAGAAAATTTTACTTGTGGAAGATTTGTCAACATTCTGGGGACTCAGCTGGCTCAGCATGCCTGCTATGCTTGAGAACCTAGGCCATGTATAAATGCTATTTGAATTCCTAGATGGTGAATCTAATTTTTGATTTAAAAATCTACTCTGATCATTGTTGTAGCAACCTCCTTCAAAATAATAAGGAAAAAACATGAAATTATAAAACTAACTAAAAGAAAATGTGCAAATAAGCACTTATTGGAAAAAATTGAAGCAAACTATTGTGATTGAGTAGCACTTGGAGGAAAGCAAAAACAACTAAATAACTTAGCTAACCATGATGAAGCATGATCTGCCTAGATCAAATTAGAAATTCTTGAACTCACTCCTTCTGAGAGATGGTATAAGTTTCAAGGTAGGATGTTTATTAGTCATAACCTCAGATGAGGCATTTTCCTTGTTTATGAACTGTATTAGCATCTTCTTGAATGAGTCATCAACAACAAACCAATCACCAACAAAGACAAACTCACCAAGTATTTCTTGATTGTTTTCAAATTGCTTGTCATCTACCACCATGTTAAGTGATACCTCATTTATGCATGGTTTTTTGGTGATCATATCCTTCTTATTGGCTACTGCGAGTGCATCCATCTCTTAAAGAAGCTTTGGGCAGGCAACTCCATCTTTACTATGACCTTGAATAGGTGATTCTTGATCAAGCTTCTCATAAACATGCTCTTCAATAGCCAACATATCTGTATAAAGCTCTTTAATCTCTAGTAGAGGTTCAAGGTATAAATGCCAATCATATTTTTGTTCCTCATTTTTGTCTATTTAAATTAAATTTGCTGTCATGCTATCTGAATCCTTCTCAATAGGAGATACTTGTAACTCATGATGACTTCAATTTATACCATCATGTCTTGAAGTTCATCTACATCAAGATCAGTCTTCTCACTCTCAGCTATAATTGGATGCTTAATTAAAACCTCAAGTAAAGTGTCAATAGGAAATTCTTCTTTAGACACTTCTGAAGCATCCTCTACACATTATGCAAGAACTTGTCCTATAGCTTTAACTTCTTTCTCATTCTTCCAAAGAATAGGATCCTCCTGAGAAAGGGGGATGGTGGGAGAGTGATAAAATTCATTTTTTTGAGAGGGAATATGAAGCATGGGAGGTTGATCATGATCAGATTTTGGAATCTTAAGGGAAAAGGAATTATCTAGGGAGTTTTGGAGAGGAGGGAAAGAGAAACTCTTAAAGACCTCTGTATTTTGTTCCTTCCACTTGGCCATTACCTCATCAAAGTTTGAAACTTGCTTGTCTTCCTGGATAACCTGAGATTAAGGGATGATTAGTGAGGGAAGGGGACTATAAAAAGGTTTAGTCTCATGAATAGTCACTTGAATAGGCTCTTGAATAGGCTTTTGAATCCAACTGGGGAGATCCCTTGGCACACACTGGGGATGGTTAAGAACTTCATGAGAATAAGAAGGACAATAGCCTTTTGTAGACAATTGGTTTAATTCAATTTTCTACCTTTCCCAAGCCTCCATATTTTCTAATGCAAGAATAAATAGTCTATTTATCTCTTCTAGATCATTGGACACATTTCAAAATAGACCATTCACTTCCTCATACTGAGAGTTAGAAAAAACCTTTCTTGCATATGCTAGTATTCTGAGCTCTATTTCATTCATTTTTTATTGAAGGAAATACTACTCATATGCAATATCATAGTCATATGGGAAAGATGAAATCTGATCTTGAGACTGATATGGTTTACCAGGAAGGTAAGATTCATGTTCTTGATAACGCTGATTATGAGAAACTTGATAAGGCTGATTATGAGAAACTTGATAAGGATCAACATAGCTTTGATAGTACTCTTGATAAGGCTAATTAGACTCATAAAGAGGCTCATAGGTATCACGACCAGGGTGGTATGATCCTTCATTGGGATGATAAGGAAACATAGTATAGGAATTCTCTTCATACACAACCATTAAAATCCATTCACGATAATTCAATAAAAATAGACTTACATGGAAGATGTCCCTGAACTGTTAGAAGCAATTGATTGAGCTTGGAATCACCAAATACTTCTTGAAGAACACTACTTTAACTATAATTTCATCAAGACCAAGAAAAATGTGTCCCATCAAGTGTGCCAAAAACTATTGTCAACCTGGAGCTATGCCTTGATTCGAAGATGTGCACGAAATAACCATTCTTCTATCTGACTGAAACAATGGGATATTCTCATGAGGGTGGGTGCCTCAATAGTGAGAAGAACCTCTAGAGAAGGCTGGTTCCTATATGATGTATCAATTTGGACTTCTACTCTATGCTATGGACTACTGTGGAAAAGGGAGAATGGAAACTTAAAGGGGAAATCCTACCTAAAGGGGGTGATACACCAAGATTTTGATCCACTCAATTTAGAACCTTGAACACTAAATGAATAAGGGAGAAGGAAGACCTTAGACTTCAATTAATAACTTATGCATAAGTATTTCATGCAGATGTTTGATCTAATAACTAAAACTTGAGGGAAAATGATGGAGAGAGGTCTGATAAAAGACACTTTGTGGCCACCTAACATCCACTTACAATTTCAACAAAAGACAATAAAGAACACTTTAACATGACCTACACAAGGATAATATAGAAATTAGTTATGAAACAAAATTTGGGAAGGGAGAGAACTCTACCACTTATGCAAATTACTGAAGAAATATATACTATGCTAATGCTTGAGATCTGAAAGTACAATCCTTTTATTGATTGGAAAGGTTACACAACTCAACAATGGTAGAGTCTGGTCTAACCAAGAGAGATTGGATGATTTTTAATCAAGGCTGAAATCCTTTATATAGAAAATTACAAGAGGCCAAAGATTGACGTAAAAACTTGAAGAGAAAGATTCACTTCTATTAACTCCAGGTTTTACTTGGCCTTTCAATAAAATATATTTTCCTTTTTGTCCTTGCATGAAGCTTCTTTTCTTGATGAAGTGAACTTATATTTGTTATGAACTACCCACCTCCTTTTGCATGGAAATCCATGCAAATGTCAATTTTATAACTCCATGTGAATTGCTTGACTGTCAAGTTGTAACGTTTGAAAGCTGAGGTAACCATTTGGTAAGCTGAGTTGGATGAAGAGATAATTCTCCTTCACATGGAAAGCTTCTAGTGAAGCAAAATTCTAATCAATTAGTTAACTATAAATCTAGAATAGTAAACTTGTCATTCAAATTTGGGACTCCTACTAAAGCTAGATTAGACCTTCAGATGCATGAGTTGAATGGAGATGAATAGGACTTTAATAATCTGTCAATTAAAGCTTTGACTGGTGTTCAAAAATAGCTCTAATATTTAAAAATAACTCTAATGTTTACATGTATTTCATTCTATTTTGGTCTTCTTGTTCGTGTCTATTTCTGGTAGGATTCTGTATTCAACTCTTTCATCAGATTATCTATTTTCTATTCTCATTTGCATAGTCAGCCTCCATTTATTTCAGATTTCTTATCTTTTTGGTTCTAACGGTTACTTTCCACAGTCAAAATTTGATGGCTTGCAGGATGTCATCGAAATCTTTATTCCTTCAGACTTCCATCTTGCCACTTTTTTGCAGCTTCCTTTCCTTCAAGATTTTTGCATTTGTATTTTGCCGTTGGACTTTCTTTAGCCCTATCACTTCTGTGAATTCCTTCAGACTTTTTGTCTAAAGGAATTCCTTCAGACAAAAAGTCCAAAGGTCTCTTTTTCATCTTGGCTTCACTTGTTATTTTTGAAATGTGCCCCTCAGCTTTTTAACCATGGTCTTTCCTACCCTTCAGGATAATTTGATGGACTTTTGCAGAGGACACATAACCTTCAGGTTTATGTGTTGGACTTTTGAGCGGCTGTTAGAATTTCTTCAAGTTTATTTTCCTCAGGCCATTTCTCCAAATTCTTTCAAACTTTTTGTCCGAAGGAATTCCTTCAGATAAAAAGTCTAAAGGATATCTTTTGCCTTTGCTTCTTGTTTTTCTTTGTCTTTCTTCAGACTTATCTTTGTGTAATCCATTTCTAAATTCCTTCAAACTTTTTGTTTGAAGGAATTCCTTCAGACAAAAAGTTTGAAGGATTCTTTCCATTGCCTTTCCCTCCTAAATGTGCCCTTTGGGAATTCAAATGTGCCCTTCTGCCGACCAAGTGCCCTTCGGCACCGACCAAGTGTCCTCCACCCATGCCCTTCAGAAAAATTGGAGGGCACCTAGACTTTTTGCAACGGTCTCTAAAATTGGTCTTGTGCTTGCCTGAAGGGTAAGTTCCATTCGACATTTTTGAAAGTGACCCTTCTAAAGGGTACCCTACCCTTCAAAATTCTTGAAAATGCCTCTTCTAAATTAATTCCTTGGCTTTTCCTTATGCAGAATTTTTGTCTCTATGGTCTTCTAAATTTCTTCAAACTTTTTGTCTAAAGTAATTCCTTCAGATAAAAGTTTGATGGATATCTTCACCTTTGTCTTTCTTCCCCCTAAGTGCTTTCTTACCCTCCACAAGGGCTATTTGGCCTCTGAAATAACCTTTTAGAAAAGTTGCTCCTACCTACAGAGTCCGTAGAAATCCTGTAGAGTCCGTAGAAATCCTACAGAGTCCATAGAAATTTCCAAGGAAAATGATGTATTCTTCTTTCTTGGGCTAGAGATGAGAACCTTCCAAGTGGCAAGAGAAAATCTGACTTGTGGAAGATTTGTCAACATTAAGTAGTTCTCTTGGCTTGTGTGTGCATAAGGATGTAATATGTGATAATAAAGTACATAAAGTGACCTAGATTTTAACTTGGAAAATATGGCTCATGGTATGATCCTTTAGTACTTTAGACATGCAGGGATATTACTTCTATTCTTGATATGGAAATAGGGATGAATAGGGAGTTTTTTCACTTGAATGATTTATTGAGTGTTTTTGGTAAGTTTCCTTGTGAGTTCCCATTATTTTTTGGGTCACTATGTGAGGAATGAATAAGGGTTGATCTTATAAATATACCAATCCATTTTGAAAATATATTTCACTAAAGCACTTAGGTCAGCATTTAGGATATGCTTCATTTTTAATTGGATGCCTTTATTGGGTGAATATTTTGTCACCAACAAAATGGTAATATATAGGAACTTTCAACCATAATGTGATGAGATAAAATATCTTCTTGAGGAAAGGGGAGGCTCCCTTCTTATTGTTAAATAAAACAAGTAATTATTTACACTTATTTACACTAATTTTATCAAAGTGGGTATTATCATATCATCCAATTCTCTTTTTTTAGAATTGATGTTCACTTGAAAACTTATACTATAAGTCTTTTAATTCTTTACAATGTATTATGAAAACATAAAATTACTTGTTGGAGCAATTATAAATGATATTTAGATAAGTTAGATGTAAGAATAACTAAAATAATACTAGCAATGTAACATGAATAGATGGAGAAAAGTGTAGCCCAAAGTCTTTACCTTATTTCCAATGAATATTAAGTAACCAAGGAAAATAAATTGTGGCTCAAAGTCTCCACAATAAGTCACTTCCAATAAACACAAACCCAGTAATGATATTGTATCTCAAGAGACTTCAAGATTAACTTTTTGGCACCTTCTGATTTATAGAAATTCACACCACAATCCAATAAAAAACACAATAAAATCTAATGGAAAAGATGTTAGAACATTTCCAACACACCACAAGTTTATTCCAACATAAAGATTTAAAGGTCACTTGATTTTCTTATATTGATGGAATTAAAGATTTACAATTTGAATGGAAAGTTTAAAATATTGATTCTAAATTCAGTAGCATTTCTCTTCTATAGCCCTAGTGATGAATTTAAAAAAGAGAATAATTTTATTTATAGAGAGGAGCTATGAATAAAAAGAGGGAAAATATAACTACTTTGACTTATTCTTGATAGAGTCCAATTTTACTTAGGACTGTGCACTTTTCCTAAGTGTAAATTACATAAAATAAAACTACATATGGAAAACTATGAAAATAAGCTAAGTGTCTATAGACACAAGAATTCATTCCTTTTTATTCTTCTCTAGATACGCTTCATATTTATTTAGGGCTTCTTGAACCTCATTGTTATCTAGCCTCGATGTATTTCTAGAGATGGAAAGAACCCTTGTAATAGAGTTTGCTATGTTGACTGGCATGCCCTTGTTCTTATCCAAAATTCTTTGTAATTTATCCATTATAACTTGGAACTCAACTAGCTTGTTGATGGAATTGAATGTGAATGTTACTATATTAACTTCTGTGCGAACCAAGGAAGTGAACTCTTGAATGACTATTTACATATGAAGGGTTTTTTGAGAGTCATATTTTACTTGGAAAGGAAGCTCTCTGATCTTGTCTGTAAGGTATAGCCCCTTGTTAGTGCACATGTCTTAGGCTTATTCAATATCCTTAATTATATTTTGGAGGAATTTTTTCTTATTCTTCATCACTTCCATGTATTCTACAAACATTTTCCTATTCGAGATCACATTTTTCTCAATTAGAAGTTCTAAATTAAACTAACATAGTTGGGTCCATGTATAGAAATCATTTTCTATTAATTTCAAGTCTTAAAAGAGTGTGTCAAGTGTCTATTGAATTTACACCTTCACTTCACTCAAGTTATTCAGAAACTCAATGGTAGAATGCAACCATAGAGTACCTTACATTAATAGTCTCTCTATCTAGGCTCTGACTACCTAACCTTGTGACCTAATATTTTATGCCTCTTGAATATATTTTTTGATAGCCTCACTTCCCACAAGCTCAGCTAGTTAAGAATAATGAGTGATTTTTATTAGAACTAAATTCAATTGTTCTACCTATACTTTGAGCTGATCCTTGATCACCTTGTTCTTGTCATATCTCTCAAGAAAAGATGCCATCACTCCTTGTAGATATTCTTTTGCACTTTCATGCATTTTTTTACCAATATATATGCATCTAAATACATATCTAAATGCTTAGATATCTTCAATGTTTTTACCTTTTAGAGGAATTGTAACTTTGTCATACTTGTTACCAGAATAAAAAATCACTCTTGATATTATTTTGACCTTATTTGGTTATTTTTGGCTTTACTGGCACAAGTTGACTGAAGTCAAAATCATCTGGTGACACAACTTGCTTCTTTGTCTTATATATTTGAGACATTATCTAGGGGGGAAGGGTTGATGAATATTCTTGTGCAGATGATGTCAAAGATTGGGATGCTGGGAGAGGATCAATGGTTTGTGAGGTGAGTGGAATGGAAGGTGGAATGAAGGTATTCAATAATGGAATGGATACTAATGGAGTGGTGATAATGATAGGTAGAGTTTAGGTTGGAATGGTAGATAATTTGGTTCCCATTATCACATTCAACATGGGAGTAGATGAGACTTGAGTTGTCAATTTGGAAGATGAAGTAGATATGAACCTATCCATGTCTTGATGGGTAAAATACAAATTGGCAGGTGATCTTGATGACTTTAAAAGACTAGGTAAATTATAAATGGAGTCAAATACCTAGTCTAAATTGATATGATAAGGAAATTGGAAAAGTGTGGCACTAGTGGGTGAAGGAGGGGATGAAAGAACAATCTAAAGAGGCACTGTAAGAGCAATTGATGTAGTAGGAGTGACAAGGGAGAGATTAGAAGACACTACTTGAGAGACCTATATTTGAGAAGTCATTAGTTGTGTTGGTGCTTCACTTATGGTAGGATTTTATTCTACCCCTGCTTGAACATTTTTATCTATATTATTGTCCTTACTTTTTTCTTTTTCTTTGATTTTGAAATCAAACTTCACCTTTTATGTAGAGGTAGGGGCATCCTCCTTATTTTTTATCCTTAGCTCTTCCCACTTCTTGAAAGTCTCTTCATCATACTCTTCCTCTGATCTAGTCTTGAATGGTTTCAATATGATGTCCTTCCCTTCAAACTAAGCATTGGTTTTTACAAGAATACACTGGAATCTATCTCTTATCAAAGTAGATTCCTTTACTAACCATTGGATTGGGGGAAGAGTAGTAGAAGAAATCTGATTACTCTCATAAAGAGGGTCTAATGTATTCCCGTCATCTTTCATTCCTTCAAGAATGTTAGCCATTTTCAAAATAACAATTTGATCTACAGTGAGATGATTGTAGTCAATATTTCTCATGTCTTCCTCTGTTCTACACTCAACCTAGATATCCTCTATTATATGCATGTTATTATAATTCCCTTTGAGCTTTTCTTTCATCTTCCTATAGTCAAAGTCTTCTCAGCTCTTAAACATTTCAAGAGTGATCCATTGTAGATCAGTTTACATTGTCTTGGCCTTTGGAATGGTAGAAACTATATACTAACCAATGCTAATTGGGAAATTGAAATTAATCTTATGGGCATTTGATTATTTCTTGTGCACACTCATCATCTACTGACACATATCCATTAGAATAAGCTTATCACTAGGATATCTAGGAAAAATATGAGGTTATTCATCAAACCCTCCTACTTTGATGTAGGTGAAGGTTGGGAATTGCAATAATATATAACCAACCTTAGTTACCTACTCCCACATTGCATCTAAATCTCTCTTCTTCTCAAGATCTTTATCAAAAATATAAATGTACTTGTAAAATAAAGCATCATTGACCCTTTTGTAATATTTTAAGCTCTCCTTTAGGGTCAATTGTGGATAGTACTCATACATCAAAAATTTATTTCTATCACCAAAATTGGTTAAACCTAAAAAGGATTTCATACTAGCTGTAACATATATTCGATAAGAGGCCATAAAGAACTTGAGAGAAGTCACCTCAAAAAGTTGGTGACAAATAACATCACTGATCTATTTTCCCTAAAATATTTTCTGTTTACCCATCTTGATGACCTAGATGTAATGATACATCCACTCTAGAAAAATGTTTGATGTGGATAGCCCCTTAGCTCTTCTCAAAAGAGTGATTAAATCCCCCACTTCCTCTAAGAATTTACTATGATAAAAGTTTATGGGCCATCTAGCAATGAAATGCTGAGGAGTCCTAAGCCACTGGGAGTTGATGTGCCTCTTATATTTTTTATAATTCTTATCATAATGATCCTAGGATAAGTTCATTTCTATATCCAAATATACTTCTATGTTGGTAAGATGAAATATTTTGTCAAAATATTCCTCATCAAGATGGATGACCACTTTACCATTTACATCCTTAAATTTTTGAGTTTTTTTGTTAAAATGGGTAGTAAATATTAAGAAAAATCCCAAATATTATGCTAAAACTAGGAATTCTACTGCCAAGTGAATTCTTCTATTCAGGATTGCTTCCATGTGCAATGTAATGGGTCCTTATTTAGCCTCTGTAAGAACTCTATCATATCTACATGACCAATTTTTGTATCTTTAATTTGGTCTACATTGGACTCAACTGTACACATCATAACTAATCCTTGAAATTTATACTTTAATGTTATCTTGGTTGGAGATACCTATAACATTGGTTAAACAACTGTAAGAGAGAGTTCAAATCCTCTAGAGTTAGCATCTTTCATCTAGTGAGAAGATATGTAGGGGCAAATAAAATCTATACCTGTGCATGTATTTTGAAATTTTGTAGTTCATAGAAAATTATTTGAACTAAATGGGGGTATTAAATCACTTCATGTATTTTAGAGAACTTTCTCTAAACTACATGAGGTTTGAATGGTTTGGGTGTAGTTCGAAGAAAATTATTTGAACTACACCTTGATTAGGTGTTTTTTGTGCAATCTAGAGAAAATTCTCTAAATGACATAAGATGAAAAGGGTATAGGTTAAAAAATTTTATTTGGATTACATTAGGTTAAGGCCTTAGGTATAGGATTGGGTAAGGTTGGGTGTAGGTCAGAGAAAATTCTTTGACCTACACCATTACTTGGGGATTGGGTACACTTCAGATAAAATTATCTAAAGTACACTGATGAAAGGATATGATGCTCGATGAAGGGTGAAATTTAGAGAAAATTCTCTAAAGTGCATCTAATAAAAGGGATAATAGGATGCATTTTGAAGAATTTTCTTTGAAATGCATCATTGCTAGAATTAACAGGGTTTTATGAAGGCAAACATAGAATGAGATGAAAAAGGGTTTCACAAACACAAGGATGATATATTCATAATGGTATACAAAAAATGAAAGGTAATGAGTTTCAAATACCTAAGGTAGGTGTTTTAGATAACACAAAATATTGCTCGAGGGTTTCAAGGACACAAAATAAGTGTTTAGAAAAATAAAACAAGGTTAAAAAAAGAAAAATAAAAATGATGTGATAACATATGGAAAACTAGGATTGGATAAAGAGAAAAAATATAGACAAACTAAAACATACCTAAGATCTTAAGAGGGTGGCTAAATACATATACGAAGTGTAATACAAACAAGTGTGGAAATGACAACTAGAAGGATGTAAGTAGGCATGAAAATGGTGGAGGGAGAGTAAAAATCAAAGGTGAAAAAGAAATTATATGGTAAAAATATTTATAAATGGTTAATTAATGCCCATTAATTACCCCCTAGTGGTGGGCCCATATGCAAGGGTAGAGAATTTCTCTGGTCCTGCATGTGCAGTGGTGGAGAAAGTTTCCACCTTTATACATTAGGCTCAGTCTAGAGAAAATTCTTTGGTCTACAAGATTTCAAACTTTGTGTAGCTCAAAAAATATTATTTTGACTGCAAGGGGTGAAAAACCATAAAAAATACCAACTTTTTGAGGTGAAAATCATGCATGAGGACATTTAGTTTGCCTCATTTTTCATGCCTAGAGCTCATGGGTTATGATAATAGAGAAGTTGGGGTTATCCCATGCATTGAGCCTACTAAATTCAAAGATAAAAGTTGGATCTAACTAGGGAATATCCTTTAGGAATTATTCAAAATGATTGAGGGAAAAATAATCCCATAACTCTAAATGCCTTTCTCCATTGGGCCACAGAGTCAGGGGACATACTAGATTAAAGAAAAAAAAGACTATATAGATATATAAAAAATGTAAAAACTTATCTGGAACCTCACTAATGAAAATCTTCAGATTCTATCTACTGTAGGGCAATGGTAATGGTGTTCCATCTTGGTATGCCAAAAGGAAATTGTGATCTCCATAGTGTTGATGTATATGAAAGGGACCCCTCCACAAGGAATCAAATTTTTTGTGCATTCCTTTTGGCTCTCTTTTCTTGTCCCATAACATAACTATATCCCCAATTTTTAAATCTTGTGGCTTGTATTTTTTTATCAAAAAGATTCTTGACTTGGATTTTATGTTTAATAATATGATCCACCACCTTTGTATGTTGTTCTTCTAGTTCAATAATAAACATAATATGATTATCTATGGACCTTTCAACTGTTTCATCCTTAATTTCTTTAGCTAAAATTAAGAGTGGGTAAATATAATGTGATAGGTATTTTAGCATTCAAAAAATAAATAAGTTGTAAGGGGGACATACCACTTGTTTGGGAGTGATGCGATCAGCCCATAATGCATCATACAATGCCTTATGCCAGGATCTCTAATTTTCTTCTACCAACTTCTTGATGATAGTGACCATGTTCTTGTTACTCAACTCAACCTAACCATTTATTTGAGGGAAATAATTAGAGTGAGATATAATGATACCATATTCAAAATAAAACTCAGTGATCTCTTAGGATGAGAAACAAGCATCATTATCAGTTACTATATTGTTAGGTAGTCCAAAACTTGTGATGATATTTTCCTTAAGGAAGTTGCAAACAACCTCTAAAGTGTCATGTTTAGTTGGGATGGATTCCACCCACTTGGTGAAGTGGTCAATATCCATTAGAATGTAGCTATGAACTACACTTAATAACAAGTTTACTATGCCAATGAATTCAATACCCCATTATTGAAAAGGTTCTTCAATAACTACTGGCTTGAGGGGTTGGACTGCTAACTTGGGTTTCCTATAAATTATTTTCACTTCTCACATTTATGTACCCATATGTATGCATCCTAAATTTTTTTTGGATAGTAGTACCTCACCCATAAAACCTTGCGAGTTGTGGCCAGATCTAAAAAATGTCCTCTACATGACAAGTTGTGAAAGGATTCCAACAACTTGGCTTGTTGCTTTGTCCACAAACCATAGAAAAATTCTATCAATGTTTTACTTGTACAAATCATTATCCCAAAGAATGAAGTTCATATCTTTAAGCTTGCTTGTCCTCTTCTTTTTGTATGAAAAGTGCTTTAAACATTATCCATATGTGAGGAAATGAGCAATGTTTGAATACCACTCATTCATTATGCTTCTGAACAAGACTTTGGGAAGCTCTTCCTTTGTATCTCCCTTATGACTAAACACCTCTTCTAATTTTTTTCTGTAATGAGTTGACATAAACCTTTTCCATGCACTAGCTTCATAAGTTTAATTTTCATATCATACTCTTGGATCTTAATAATATAAATACCTCTTTTACTTCCAAATTCTTGCTGAGTCAATATGGGTTTGACTATAGAATCTAGTATCAATGTGATGGTGTGAGAGTTAAAGATGTAATATGTGATATGCTTAACCACTTTCACCACAATGTAAGCATGTTTCTACAAAGGTGAGTACTTGAGCTTTTGAGCCTTTAGAGGGAAACTCATTAAATCTATAGGAGATTATATCCCTTCTTCATTCAACTACACTAAGATGGTGGTTAGAGTATGATTAGATTCATAACTATTCATGATGAAGTTCTTGGTATAGTTAGGGTAGACTAAGACTAGAGCATGAGTAATTGCTTCTTTTATTTCATGAAGGAAGTTCTCCCTTCTGCATTTTAATGGAAAAATTACTTCTAATTCATCATATCAATAATATAACATGTTTTTAAAAATGTGAATCCTTGCGATTATGAGCCTTTAGAGGGTAACTCATGAAAGTTATAGGAGATTCTACCCCTTCTTCATTCAACTACACCAAGTGGTGGATAAAGTATGCTTAGAAGCATAACTACTCATGGTGAAGTTATTGGTATAGTTAGGGTAAATTAAGACTGGAGCATGAGCAATTTATTCCTTTATTTCATGAAAAAAATCTCTCCCTTATATATTCCAATGGAAAATTGACTTCTAATTCATCATATCAACACTATAACATGTCTTCTCAGCAAAATCAAGTACAAACATTCACAAGAAATTAACATTCCTAAAGAAAGAATACACTCCCTTCTTAGTTGATGTGAAAGTGAGATTATGAATTGACTTGACCCATTCAAGTTCAATATTTTTTCCTTCCTTGGTCATGATATGCCCAAGGAGTTTTCCTTTAGTAACCCCAAAAATATATTTCTTGGGATTAAGAGATATCCCATGTTGCTGACACTTTTGAAGTACTTGTAAATGATCACAATGATCTTGATGCTTATTTGGTAAAATAGTTAAATCATCAAGATAGACCATAATGAACTTACCAACAACATCCTAGAAAGCCAGGTCCATAGCCCTCTAAAAGGTAGTGCCAGCATTGATCAACCAAAAGGCATTCTATGATATGCAAAGGTTCCCTATGGAGTAGTGAAGGCCATCTTGTGTTGATATTCATCATGCACCTCCACTTGATTGTATCTCGTTAAGCCATCTAAAATAAACATCTTTGAACCCATTACTATTTTTAGTAATTGATCCATTATCGATAATGGGTAATTATCCTTTAGTGATGATTGGTTCAGATTATGGAAGTCAACATAGATGTAAATTTATCCATTCTTTTTAATCATAGGAATGATGTTAGCTATCCACATTGAGTGATGTATAGGAAATATGATCTTAGAATTCAACATATTTTAGATCTCAACAAGGATATAACCTGAGATTTTAGGATCATACTATCATTATTTCTACTTGAGAGGCTAAGGCCCAGATTTGAGAGGAATATCATGCTACACTTCTTTGGGTCAAAAATATTTTATATCAGCATATAAATATTATAATACATCAATGTATTGTCATATAAGTGTTACCAACATCTCTCTTTCCTCTAACAAGCAACATTTCCCAATATTTATCATTTTAGGATCATCCTCTATTTATATATTGATTTACTCAATTTTTGTTGATGAATCTGATTCAGACTATTGATGTTTAATAAAGTGATCATGTTTATCAAAGAGTCTCTATAGAGAAACCAATATTTTTGGAATCCTATTCCATTTTAGATAAAAATATCTTCACCAGTTTCCTCATCTACCTCAGAGATTGATTCTTGAGGAGTAGAATCACTCCCTTCAAAGTATAACTCACTAAAATTTTCTGCCTTATCCCAAAAGGTGATGACTTGCTCATCATTTTTAAAAACTTGCCAATGATTATAATTATCAAGAACACTAGGTATAAATATCAACTCAATGGTGTATTTATTTCCTTAGAAGTCCTTGTGAGGGATTAGGAGAGTGGCTGAAATGACCAAAAAATCTATCTTATCATTGTGTTTTCTTGGGACTAACGATATATTAAAAGCATACAAATCTTCCATGCAATCCCAAACATGATTTTGATAATGCCTTATCCTTTCATTCTTTGTTTGATACAAATTCCTAACTTGATAGATGACTAACTCAGCATCACCTTGAGCATTAAGATTTTTAATTCCTTTCTTTTGTGTAACATCCATCCCTAACAACAAGGCTTCATATTGAATAGTATTTTTAGTATTATCAAACTAAAACTTGAAATAAAAAGGGAAGATTTTTCCTTCTTGAGATATGAGGACTATCCTAGTCTAGATCCAGTTGAAGAGCAGTTGTCATCAAATTCTAAAGTCCAAACATCTTTTAAACTTTATACTTTGATAGTTTCAAAATATGTAACCTCTTCATCTAAAGAAGGTATTTCATCCATTTCCTAACCTTCATCTAAAGATACTAGATTTTTTTCTATGGTCAAGAAATAAGTGCCCATTCTAGAGGTTTCAAAGAGAATTTGGGTTTTTGGATCCTCAATCTTTGCTATAGTATAATTTTCTTACTTATCTGGATGAAGTTTTCACATAACACATTTGACAGTTATTCTATCCTCATACCAATTGATGTTGATTTCACCACAAACATCTTTACAAAAATTTCATCCCAACAAAACTCCATACGAGGCAAGAATATCATCTACAAGAACAATCATCTTTATCTTTTTCTCTTGAAAAGTGGAAAATGCAAATTATGCATATTTGATTTGGACTATGAGGGGTACTTGCTTAGTTTCCATTAAAAATCAATTTCCAAAAGTCTTTGTTAGAGTTAACCCCAAGGTAGTAGCTACTTTGGCTGGCATCACATTTTCAAAGGCACCCAAATCAAAGATGAAATTAATGAGATTATAACCATTGATAAATAGGGAGATATAGAAATGTTTTATTTTTCTAGTGACGAATAAAGGAGTTACAACCAAGTTATTTTTCTTTGGCTTTGGTTTAGGTTCAATAGGTACACTCTTGGATGAAACTTGATTAGAATTGGCTGCTTTATTTTTAACAAACTTAGCCAATCTTTTAAATTGATCAAAATTAGATTGGAGGTATTTAAATTTATACTTACAGATTTTTATCTTCCTAATATGATCTATGATATCAAAATCTAGGTATAGGTAAATTGAAGAAGATGAGGTAATTTCATTTTTAGGTTTTAGGTTTTGGGCACTAGATCTAGATGTAGGAGAAGAAGTAGAATGATGAGGTGTACTTACTTTTTTTTATATTATTATGTCCTTTGGCTAAACTGGTAAATGAATTCCTCTTTTATAAATCATAAATTCCTTACGTGGTTCATCCTTGGATTTAGTTTTATCAACCTTCTATTTTTTATTCAACTATTTTGAGAATGGTTGAAGATGACATAAGACTCACTATGTATATTTTCTTTTTGTTCAACTTCTAATTATTCAAAGTTTAGAAACCTAATGTCAGAGTCACCAACTTATCCTTTTTTATCTCTTGTGAAGGGATTAACATCATATTATAGAACATATTCTATCTTTGGAACATCATCATTTTTAGGTTCTAACCAATTAACTACTGCATTATCTAGTGGTGCCTCTAATACAAGCCTTCCTTATAGTGTAGGAAGCTTATAATGATTTTGATTCCTCACAACATTATTGGAATAATTAGACGTATTTGGGTATGTTCTTCTTAGAGTATATTTGTATGAAGAAAATGACATACCTTGGGACATTTGCTTCTTGAGTGCTAACAATTCATTTTCCAGCTTCTGTACCATAAGATCTATGGTGCTAGTATAAGATGAAGTTGAAGAGGGCTGCACTTTAGGCTTGATTGAATTGTTTCAATTTTTATACCAAGATAAAATCATCTTCTACTTCAATGGCCAAGCTTTGAGAAACATCAAGATCATCAGGGGCTTCTCTTTACAAAAAAACAAACCTCTGGTA
This sequence comes from Torreya grandis, assembly GCA_037957365.1. Classification (NCBI taxonomy): domain Eukaryota; kingdom Viridiplantae; phylum Streptophyta; class Pinopsida; order Cupressales; family Taxaceae; genus Torreya; species Torreya grandis. The sequence continues at coordinate 2,081,294 of JARHVA010002449.1, forward strand.
ATTGAGAATTAACATAGAAGCACTTTAAATTCTCAATTTTTAGTTGTGAAACAATTGGGATCCTATTCCTTAGTTTATTAAACTTTGGCATGAACTCACACATGGGATCATGTGCTTCTTTATTCATTTTTATAAGTTTAGCCAATAAGGTATGAACATATTCTATCATATTGAACCTTGCCTTGAACTTAACCTTAAGTGCTTCCCAAATTTTGATGGTTCCTATTGTAATATGGTAAAACCAATCAACAACAACACCTTGGAGAATTTTAAAAATAATATTATAGAAAAATATTTGTGTTCCACGCTAAGAAATCCACATGCAATGTAGAATGTGATAATATGTTCATTTGGATGTTGGTTTCCATCACCATAAAACTTGGGGAAATTTTTTTGTGAACCATGAGGTAGTTCATGAGATAGTGGTGTCAAATTCAATAGACCAAAATTATCTTCCCATGGACCTTGAGCAACCATTTTGTGTGCATTATATAGAGGAATAACAAATATTTGCAAAGGCAAAATAGGTAAGACCCTATGATCATTTAAAGGTTCCCTTGGTATAGGATATCTTGTATTGGTAGAGGAAAGCTTCTTGTACATTAAAGGGGTGACTGTGTATATGCTACCAAAAGATAAAAGTTATTCTCTTGAAATAACTCAAATGTAGGATCAATGTGTCTTACTACCCTCCTACTGTGGGTGTAACTTTGTTCTGCTAGATCATGGATTTATTCAAAAAAGGAAAGAGATTAGCAATAATAAAATAATAACAAACAATAAGGTGTTGGTTCTATTTTAATGAAATGAGTGTAGCTCTTAGTTGCATGTTTGTTCCCTAGTGGGGTCACCAAAAACTGTTGGGTGAATATTTTATCACTGACAAAATGGTAATAACATGGTACTTTCAGCCATAGTCTGATGAGACAAAATATCTCCATGAGGAAAGGGGAGGCTCCCTTCTTATTTATAACTAGAATAAGTAATTATTTACACTAATTTTATCAAATTGGGTGTTATCATATCATCCAATTCTCTTTTTTAGAATTGATGTTCACATGAAAACTTATACTATAAGTCCTTTCATTCTTTACAATGTATTATGGAAACATAAAATTACTTATTACAATAATTATAACTGATATTTAGATAAGTTAGACGTAAGAATAACTAGAATAATATCAGTAATGTAATGTGAATAAATGGAACAAAGTGTATCCAAAAGTCTTCACCTTATTTCTAATGAATATCAAGTAACCAAGGAAAATAACTTGTGGCCCAAAGTCTCCATAGGAAGTCACTTCCAATAAACACAAACTTAGTAATGATATTAAATCTTAAAAAAATTCAAAATTAGCTTTTTGGCACCCATTAATTTATAGAAATTCACACCATAATCCAATCAAAAACACAAGAAAATGTAATGGAAAATATGTTATAACATTTCCAACACACCATAAGTTTATTCCAACATAAATATTGAAAGGTCACTTGATTTTATTATATTGATGGAATTAAATATTTATAATTTGAATGCAAAGTTTCAAATATTGCTTCTCAATTTAGCATCATTTCTCTTCTATAGTACTAGTTATGCATTTACAAAAGTGAATCCTCTTATTTATAGAGAGGAGCTATGAAAAAAAATAGGGAAAACATAACTACTTTAACTTTTTCTTGATAGAGTCTAATTTTACATAGGACTGTGTACTTTTCCTACATGTAACTTACACAAAACAAAAATACATATGGAAAAATATGAAAATAAATTAAGTGCCCATAGACAATTTTTTTTTCTTTTTATTATTCTCTAGATATGCTTCATATTTCTTTAGGGCTGCTTGAACCTCATTATTATCCAACCTTGATGTATTTCTAGAAATGGTAAGAACCCTTGTAATTGAGTCTACTATGTTGACTGACACACCCTTGTTCTTATCCAAAATTATTTATAATTTATCCATTATAACCTGGAACGCAACCAACTTGTTGATGGAATCTAACATGAATGTTCCTATTTCAACTTCTGTGTGAACTAAGAAAGTGAACTCTTAAATGACTATTTCCATAGGAAGGGTTTTTTGAGATTCATATTTTACCTAGCAAGGAAGTTCTCCAATCTTGCCTATAAGGTCTAGCCTCTTGTCAGTGCACATGTCTTGGGCTTCTACAAGATCCTTAATTAGATTCTAGAGGACTTCTTTCTTATTCTTTATCACTTGCATGTGTTCTTCAAAATTTTTCATGTTTGGGATCACCTTTTGCTCAATTAGAGTTCCAACTTGAAATGACATAGCTGGGACCATGTATGAAAATCATTTTATATTAACTTTAAGTCTTGAGAGATTATGTCAAGTGTCTATTGAATTTAAAACTTTAATTCACTCAAGTTATTCAAAAATTCAATGGTAAAATGCAACCATTAAGTACCTTGCATTAACCATCTCTCTATCAAGGCACTGATTGCCTAACCTTATGACCCAATATTTTATGCTTATTAAATATAATTTTTTGATAGCCTTGCTCCCCATGAGCTCAGCTAGTTCAGAGGAATGAGTTGAAAATAGTATAACTAAATTCAATTGTTCTACCTATACTTTGAGTTTATCCTTGATCACCTTGTCCTTGTCATATCTCTCAAGCTAAGATGACATCACTACCTGTAGATCTTATTTCACACTTTCATGCATTTTTTTACCAAGATCTATGAGTTTAATTACATAGTTATATGATTGGATATCATTAATGGTTTTACCTTCTAGAGGAGCTGCAACCTCATCATACTTGTTACTAGAATCAAAAATTACTTTTGATATTGTTTTGGCCTTTTTTAATTATTTTTGGATTTACTGGCACAAGTTGACTGAAGTCAAAATCATCTGGTGACACAACTTACTTATTCTTATTGGGTGCTTGAGACATTAGCCAAGGGGGAAGGGTTGATGACTATTCTTATTTAGATGATGTCAAAGATTGGGATGTTGGGAGAGGATCAATGGTTTGTGAGGTGATTAGAATGGAAGGTGGAATGGAGGTATCCACTAATGGTATGGATATCAATGGAGTGGTGGTAAAGGTAGGTGGAGTTTGGGTTAGAATGGTAGATAATTTGGTTCCCATTAGCACATTCATCATGGGAGTGGATGAGACTTGAGTTTTCAATTTGGAAGATGAAGTAGACATGAACTTATCCATGTCTTGCTTGGTAAAATATAGATTGATAGGTAATCTTGATGACTTTAAAAGACTAGGTAAATTATAAAGGAAGTCAAATACTTGGTCCAAAGTGATATGATAAGGGACTTAGAAAAGTGTGGCACTAGTGGGTGGAGGGGATGAAATAATAATCTAAAGAGCCATTGTAGGAGTAATTGATGTAGTAGGAGTGATATGGGGAGAGTATAAAACACTACCTGAAAGACTGATATTTGAGAAGTCATTGGCTACATTGATGCTTCACTCATAATATTATTTTTTCTAGCCCCACTTGATTTTTTTTCTCTATATCAGTGTCCTTACCTTTTCCTTTACCATTTATTTTGAAAATAAACTTCACCTTTTGTGTAGAGGTAGGGGCATCCTCCTTATTATTTATCCTTAGCTCTTCCCATTTCCTATAAGTCTTTTCATCATAATCTTCCTCTGATATAGTCTTGAATGGTTTTAATATGATGTCCTTCCCTTCCAACCAGGCATTGGTTTTAATAAGAATGATTTGGAATTTATCTCTTATAGAAGTAGATTCCTTTATTGACCATTGGATTAGGGAAAAAGGATTAGAAGCAATCTAATTACTCTCATACAAAGGGTCCAATGTATGCCCATCATCTTTCATTACTTTAAGAGTATCATCTAGTTTCAAATTAACAATTTGATCTATAGTGAGATGACTATAGTCAAGATTTCTCACATCTTCCTCTATTTTTCACTCAACGTAGATATCCTCTATTCTATGCACATGAGTGTAATTCCCTTTGATTTTTTCTTTCATACTCCTATATTCAAAGTCTTCTCAGCTCTTAAACCTTTTGAGAGTGATCCATTGTAGTTTAGTTTCCATTATCTTGGCCTTTGGAATGGTAGACATTGTATACCATCTAATGCTAATTCGGAACTTGAAATTGGGCTTATGGGAATCTGATTATTTCTTTTGTACACTCATCATCTACTAACACATCTCCATTAGAATCATCTTGTCACTATGATATCTAGGCAATATATAAGGTTGTTCATCAAACCCTCCTACTCTGATTTAAGTAAAGGTTAGGAACTGCAAGAATATACAACCAACCTATTCACCTACTCCCATTTTATATCTAAAACTATATTCTTCTCAAGATCTTTGTCAAAAATAAAATGTACTTGTAAAATAAATCATCATTAATGATTCTATAATGTTTTAAGCTCTCCTTTAGGGTCAATTGTGTATAGTACTTACATATAGGAACTTGATTTTTATCACCAACATTAGTTAAACCTAGAAAGTATTTCATATTAGCTATAATACAGACCAAATAAGAGGTCTGAAGAAATTGAGAGAAGAAGTCACCTCAAAAAGTTGGTGAAAAATAACATCACTGATTTATTTTCCCTAGAAGATCTTCTATTTACCCATCTTAATGACCTAGATGTAATGATACATCCAATATTGGTTTTTTTTGATGTGGATAGCCCCTTAAATTTTATCAAAAGAGTGAATAAATCCCCCACTTCCTCTAAGAATTCACTATGACAATTTTTTTTGGGCCATCTAGAAATGGAATACTAAGGAGTCTTGAGCTAGTGGGAGTTGATGTGCCTCTTGCATTTGTTAGAATTATTATCATAATGCTCTTGGGATGAGTTCATGGTTATATCCAAATATTATTCTATGTTAGGGACATGAAATATTTTGTCAAAATAATTCTCCTCAAGATAGATGACCACTTTACCATTTGCATCCTTAATTATTCTAGTTTGCTTGTCAAAATGGGTAACAACTATTAAGATAAACACCAAATCTTGTGCTAAAACTAGGAATGCTACCACCAAGTGAATTTTGATATTTAGGATTACTTCCATGTGTGGTGAAATGGGGTCCTTGTTTAGCCTCTTTAAGAAATCTATCATATCTACATGACCAATTTATATATCTTTGATTTGGTCCACATTGGAATCAATTGTAGACATCAAAACTAATCCTTGAAATTTGTACTTCATGGTTCTCTTGGTGGGAGAGACCTCTGACAGTGTTTAAAAAACTAAAAGAAAGAGTTCAAATCCTCCAGAGTTAGCATATTTTATCTAGTGGGAAGATATGCCAGGGTGGAGAAAATCCATGCCGATGCATGTATTTGGAAATTATGTATTTAAAGAAAATTCCAAACTACATGGGGGTAGTAAAGCACTTTGTGTAGTTCAGACTACTTTCTCTGAACTACATGAGGTTTGAATGGATTGGGTGTATTCCAGAGAAAATTATCCAAACTACACCCTGAGTAGGTGTCTTTTGTGCAATCTGGAGAAAATTCTTTAGATGACACAAGATGAAAAGGGTGTAGGCAAAATAATTTTATTTGACCTACATCAGGTCAAGGCCTTAAATAGGATTGGGTAAGGTTGGGTGTAGGTTAGATAAAATCCTTTGACCTACACTATTACTTGGGTATTGGGTGCACTTTCGATAAAATTATCTGAAGTGCACCAATGAAAGGATATGGTGCTCGATGAAGGGTGCACTTAGGAGAAAATTATCTGAAGTGCATCTAATAAAAGGGATAATGGGATGTGTTTGGATAATTTTCCTTGAAATGCATCATTTATAAAATTATTATGGTTTTCTAAAGGTAAACATGGAATGGGATGAAAAAGGGTTTCACAAACATGAGGATGATATATGCATAGCGGTATAAAAAAAATGAAAGGTAATGGGTTTCAAAGACCTGAGGTAGGTGTTTTGGATAACACAACAAAATGCTCAAGGGTTTTGAAGACATGAAACAAATGTTTCAAAAAATAAATAAAGTTTAACAAAGAAAAATGAAAATGATGTGATAAAATATAGAAAAATAGGATATGAGATATAGAGAAAAGAGAGACAAACTAAAACATACCTGAGATCCAAAGAGGGTGGTTAAATCTATGTATGAAGTGCAATGCAAACAAGCATGAAAATTATGACTGGAAGGATGTAGGTAGGAATGAAAATGGTAGAGGGAGAGTAAAAATCAAAGGTGAAAAATATATTATGTGGTAAACATATTTATAAATGGGTAATTAATTTCCATTAATTCTCTATCTTGCAATATTTCAAACTCTGTGTAGTTGGAGAATATTCTTTGGACTGTAAGGGGTGAAAAACCATAAAAAAGACTAAGTTTTTGAGATGAAAATCATGCATGAGGATATTTGATTTGCCTTATTTTTCATGACTAGAGCTCATGGGCTAGGAAACATATAAGTTTTGTAGGGGTTATCCCATGAATTGAGATTTCTAAATTTAAGGATAATAGACTTTTGGGCACTTGACACTTAGTTTGAAAGGGGACACTAGAGTCAATGCATGCATCTGGTTAGGATGCAAGTGTTCGAGAAGATGGAAAATAGGTACAATTCTAAAAATTAGAATGAATGATAATGATCAGGTTTACAACATTTTTCATAGTATAGAGGGCATGGTCATCAAAATAACAATGGTTAGACTAAGAGATATGTATTTTAGAAAAAAACAGATATTCAACATGAGCCTTTTGGTAGTAAGAAGGTCTTAGAACTGAAGAGTAAAACCATGATAGATTTTTTCCAAGTGTAAGAGACTAAGGTGTTATATAATTTAGATTTAATGTCTACATTTTCTCCCCCTTTAATCTAATAATGAAATTACTAGTTTAAATGAAAGAAATGCATACCTATGTGTGTATAACACACTTGGCCTTTATGTATTCCTAACTTTAGTGATTTTTTGGTTATTGACCAACAATTAAGAGTATATAATTAGTGCATTTAATATGGAATTTAAAGAATTTAAAATTATTGAAAGTATAGAGAGTAAGGTTAGGAGTACACTTATGTATAGATGTAACTATCTTGCCATTTAACAATGTGATTTTAAGAGATGCTTCATTATGAAGCCTTAGAGATGAGATTAGGAAAATTTGGAAAGTTAAAGTGCACATGCATGTGTGCATGCACACACACACACACACACACACACACACACACACACACACACACACACACACACACACACACACACACACACACATTTTAGGACAACATGCCCAACCTTGGAAAAAAATTGAGTTGCTACATGGCCATTGGCATAGCTCAATCATGTGACCCAATCATACTTATAACCTAGAGATTTTGAGTGATCGAATAAAATCACATTGTATATTAGGTGAAGCTAGATGATTTAATCAAATCCAACTTATAAAATTGGAAATATTGAGTGATTTTATCACCTTAACCTTGCCAAAATGTGAACCAACTGTTAGGTTGTGGAGCTAAAAGATTCATTGATGCAAACAGGGAAGGAGGTTGCTGAGAGGTTGTTGAGTGTCACAGTCACCGGCATCGGTTAGGCTGACTAATGTCGGCCAGTGGTGGATAGGAATGCAACCGATGTCGGTAGAAATCAGCTAATGTTAGTCACTCTAGGTAGACAGGGACTGACGTCAATCACCTGTGTGGTTCCGAAACTATCGGTTGCACGAACAGTTTGTTAAACAAACTGAGTGTTTGCATGTTAAGAGCCATTTATAGACTAGGAGCTGTGGATCTAATTATTGTAATTAGATGTCTAATTATTGTATGCATGGGATCTATATAATAGACTCATGGACTGTATTGTAAAGTGTGCTAGTAGAGTTGAGCAGGCCAGTTCCTTTTGTGTGTGAAGAGAGCAAGGGTAGCCCTCCTAGTTCCACAGCAGTGCCATGTGTGGGTGCTAGTTTGGAGAATCAAGTGGATTCTTCATGTATGTATGATCTCAGTTAGCAGGTATTGCAAGGCCAAGTTTGGAGATTTGCATGGTAAGTAAGATCATTGATTTGCAGATGATTGTGTATGTTTGATCTAGGTTTACTGGTGTTGCAGAACCAAGTTGATTTGCAGGTGGCATGCAAGATCAGGGAGATCACAACACAACAGGTAGCAAGATCATGCAGGATCTACTTGGAGTACAATGTGTACTCGGTCTAGAGTAAGAGAGGAAGGCAAGGTAGTTCCTTCCATAAGTAAGATCATTTGGGTTGCAGGTTGTTGTAGTTCATGGGAGATCTACTTAGAGTACATTGAGTACTTGTTGGAGTGTGTGGAGCACTTGTGGAGTGCGTGGAACACTTGTGTACTGGCAGTAGTGGATACTGACTGGTGGAGGTGAACACCAACTCTGTGTTTGAGTTTTGTGTTGGGACCGTAAGAGAGAGAACTCTTGAAAGTGAATTGCTGTACACTTGAGGTGTGGGAAGCCTCTGTAAGGTGAAGATGAACTGTGGCATCTTCTTGGTTGTAATTCTTTTTTGGAAGAGTATTAATACAATTGTGTATTGTCTCTCATATTTTGTGTTATTTCTAAATTCTAGTTACTTGTGATTCTAGTTATTTCTGCATGTTTAGTTGGTTGGTAATCAATGGTGCTTCCTTGGGTTCCTAACAGTTGGTATCAGAGCTAAGGTTGTAGGGAGTAGGTTTGTGTTTGGTTACAGGTCACTCTCAGGGGTTTCTGATTGAGTGGGAGTAGAGCAATGGCAAAATAAAGTAAGCTAAGAATGGAGGAATTGAAAAGCATGAATGGTCAATTACGGTCTTATGGAAAGAAAGAGCAGGTAAAGAAATATTGCTGGTTGGTGGGAGATCAGCATGAAGGAATTGAAGAAGCAGATGTTGTAGGTGTTGTTGCACAGGATGCTCTGGGATGTTCCTTGGATAAAGTAGAATTTTATTTTATAGATTTTGTTGCCTCTTTCCATGCAGTCCAAAATAGAGTATTTTTCCATGTTAAGGTCTTTGGAGACTTTGGAAAGATTTATTTAGGAGCTGGTGTGCCTTGCTAAAGAATTGGCAAAGGGGAAGTGAAGCTGAAATTGTAGGCGGCCAACACATGGGTGTTGAAGGAGGTCATGCAGGTCTCAGGCTTGAAGATGTGGCTAATTTATTTAGGAAAGTTGGGTGATGAGAGATGCACAAAAAATCTCACAGCAGATGCACTTGAATTAACTGGTGGTAAGAAAGTAGGTACTCTTTATCTACTTGCTTATATTACTGATTCTTCTTCTATTGTGAAGACGTGGCTTTGTAGGCTTGGTCACATGAGCAAGAAGGAGATGCATGTTCTTAAGTAGAAGATAGATGTGTTTGACAGACTTAAGAATTGGAAAGCCTTGGTGTTTCTGGAGGAGATGACAGATAGAGATCAGTGGAGAAGGCTAGACATCTCTGAGTAGGGTGGTTTGGATAGGGTTTTGATCTATGGAGAGCTCGTAGGTAAAAATTCATCACTCACAGGTGAACACAGTTACCGGCATTAGTCAAGGGGAATCAGCATCGAATAGACAGGTGCCGATGTTGGTCATGTGCAGACTAGAGCCGGTGGTGTCAGGTAGGGTGGCTACCAGCGTCAGTCAGGGAACTAACATTGATGACCAGGTAAGACTGACATTGGTCAAAAAATTGGTGTCGATAGAAAGGACAGTCACATGGGAACTGATGTCAGTCAGATGCAAATTGTGTGGTGATCGAGGTCAGTCACTATAACAAATTTTGGGCAGATAGCAAGCTGTCAAGGAGTCTCAAACACCCATGGGGAGGACTGAAAGTGCAAGTAAGCCTCAAATTCATTGTTCCTCTTCTTTATACTAGTTGCTAACTATAGATCAGGAAGGATCTAGGAAATAGTGGGAGCATGGCATGAATAGGATGCATGACCAAACAGGAGATTTGGTAGGGTTGCTAGCCGGTATGAAAGCACTGAAAGATGAATGGATTCCTTAGTTGAAGAATAGAGTGAATGGACACGTGAGATGGAAGGCTAGGTCATATGGTCTTATGAAAGCTCTAGGATAGTGGTACAGGTTTGACAGGTGGAAGACAAAGCATGACTTTAGTCAATGTCATTGTAACTACTGTGGTTTCTTTACCAGGTGGATGATGAGTCGTGACATTATCTTGTTATTGTATGTTGTGTGTTTGCTTTGATGCAGGGTTACACATATAGGGTTTTGTTGAGTTAAAGGTAAAGTTAGTTTAGTGGTATGTCATGAGGAATTTGGGAGCAAAATTCTTTGGCATAAGTGTGTTCTAGAGACATGGAGATCACAGGTTGATTTTGTCTCCTGATGATTGTGTGAGACCGGTTAGCACGCTGATGGTTGGATAGTTCTATGAGCAGTGTCCTGATTCACATGATGAGGTTAAGTACATGCGTACTGGACTTGGGTTTCCCATGTAATGGGAGCTTTCAGAAAGTTTGGAGCTAATCTAGAAAAGAAGCACTGGAGGGCAGTTTAATGGATTCTTAGGTGTCTGAGATGGACCAGCAACAGGTTAACATGCGATGCAGGGTCAAGTTATTTTCTACATGTGTTTGTAGATGGGGATGCAGTAGGTTACTTGGATGATAGGAGGTGCACCATAGGTTTTGTGTTGGGTGGTCTTCAAGGTTGAGCTTGAAGAGGGATACAAGCCAAGATACATATTAGACAGGGTACAGGTACATGTATAGTGTAGCTATTTATCTCCAAGTGGTAGATTGTTAGGTTGTGGAGCTAAAAGCTTCACTGTTGCAAACAGGGAAGGAGATTTTTGAGAGGTTGCTGAGTGTCATAGTCACCAGCATTGGTTAGGCTAATCGACATTAACCAGTGGTGGATAGGAATGCAACTGACATCGGCAGGAATCGGCCAATGTCGGTCACCTCCAGGCATACAAGGACCGACGTCGGTCGCCTATGCGGTTCCAGAACTATCAGTTACATGAATAGTTTTTTAAATGAACCGAGTGTTTTCATGTTAAGATCCATTTATAGACTAGGAGCTATGGATCTAATTATTTTAATTAGATGTCTAATTATTGTATGCATGGGATCTATATAATAGACTCATGGGCTATATTGTAAAGTGTGCTAGTAGAGTTGAGCAGACCAGTTCCTTCTGTGTGTGAAGAGAGCAAGGATAGCCCTCCTAGTTCCATAGTAGTGCCAAGTGTGGGTGTTGGTTTGGAGAATTAGGTGGATTCTTCATGTATGTATGATTTCATTCAGTAGGTGTTGCAAGGCTAAGTTTGGAGATTTGCATGGTAAGTAAGATCGTTGATTTGTAGAGGATTGTGTATGTTTGATCTAGGTTTGCAGGTGTTACAAAACCAAGTTGATTTCCAGGTGGCATGCAAGATCAGGGAGATCACAACACAACAGGTAGCAAGATCAGGCAAGATCTACTTGGAGTATAGTGTGTACTCGGTCTAGAGCAAGAGAGGAAGGCAAGGCAGTTCCTTCCATAAGTAAAATCATTTGGGTTACAGGTTGTTGTAGTTCACGAGAGATATACTTGGAGTACATTGAGTACTTTTTGGAGTGCATGGAGCACTTGTGGAGTGCGTGGAGCACTTGTGTACTAGTAGTAGTGGATACTAACTAGTGGAGGTGAACACCAACTCTGTGTTTGAGTTTTGTGTTGGGACCATAAGAGAGAGAACTCTTGAAAGTGAATTGATGTACACTTGAGGTGTGGGAAGCCTCTATAAGGTGAAGAAGAACTGTGGCATCTTCTTGGTTGTAATTCTTTTCTGGAAGAGTATTAATACAATTGTGTATTGTCTCTCATATTCTGTGTTATTTCCAAATTCTAGTTACTTGTGATTCTGGTTATTTCTGCATGTTTAGTTGCTTGGTAATCAATGGTGCTTCCTTGGGTTCCTAACACCAACTACTAAAGTAGATTGACTCAATAAATTCCATATAAGTCCTTGGGTATGATAATAGGTTGTAATAGTATTTGAAATCCAAAATTTGATTTGAATTTATAATTTAAGGTGTTCTTTTGCATGTCATATGCACCCATATATGTATCAATCTAAAACTTGGGTATATTAATGGTACCAATATGTAGAATGCTACCATAAATATGTATCTGAATCATATAACTATGAAATTTGTCTAATTTTGAGATTTTGAAAGTGTGGAAGACATGTTTCCATTGAATTTAAAGAATTTTAGGGCTAGTGTAACTGTGAATAACATGTTTCCATAACATTCCCCCATTGTAATCTGGAGATGCTAAGTATTGAATAAGTGTGGAGGTAATGCCTTTTTGGCATGCCCCCACTAAAATATAAGACTATAAAAGTATGAAATTCATGCCTATATGACATGTCCCCATTGATATGGCCCCTTTTAAGGTTAGGGGAAGTAGAAACTAATAATTACCTTACTCAAAAGTATAATATAATTATATAATGCATATATGGATCAAGTAACATACATGAGTAACATGTCTAAGTAGATATAGAAATGAGGTATATAGTATGTGATTACATCAAGGCCTAAGATGCATGATGTAAATCATGGTAACATATAGAGAGTAATAATACAAGTTCAATAAATAATCAAGCACATGCACATGATCACTCAAAAACAAAACAAAAGGCAATGGTCTAAGGAGACATCATACAAGGGGCATGTTAAAATGTCACATAATCAAAGGGAAATGACTTATTTAAATTCGAAAAGGCATATAAAGACTTGTTTAAATGTCCAAATATAAATAACTAAGACATATTCAAATGTCACAATAGGAAAACATAGGCATGGGGCTCATAAATAATGGAACATATTCAAATGTTTGAATAAGTAATACAATCGAAGACAATACAAATCAAGGAACCCACTCAAATAAGTGTAAAAAGGAAAGAATGAATCATAAGAAACCAACATAAGCATATCACACTAGTCCATAGATATATGTGTTATCAAAAAATGTTAAGTACATAACATATCAAATACATTGTGAAATATCTAAGCATGGATAAACACATGTGTAAGTATATAAGCTCAAACATGATAATGGAAATGATCATATAATAATGTAACTTGGGTGTATCATAATCAATAAAAAGGATTCTCCTAATATACTAATAATGTGAGTAGAGGGGAGAACCAACATCCATACATTCATATATCATGTGCCTAGATATGCTTGTATCACACTCAAAAGATGTGTGAAACATATATGTGTATATACAAAGAAATGATATGATATCTACCAACATAGAACCAATAACATAGATTCCATGGAGCTAATAAGTTATGTAAATGTTGAATATTTTTAGATTTTTTGAGTTTTATTGTTTGGAGTTTTTGGAATATTAAAAAATAAAATACTATTCTATGGTCTCATCGAAGGGATTGTCATACGTATCTCCCAACTAAGAACCTAGTGATAAAAACTAGTGGTACTACCAATGAAAATGTATACGTGTACTATTTAGAACTAGAAGATCTATGGTGCTCTATGTATGTACAATAAGAATATGTGGTTATGGGGAAATAATAGAAGGAAAGGGGGTTCATGGAACCTATCATTGTGTTCTATGTTTTTTTTTAGAATAGTATACACAGGAACACATTTAGTTGATCTAGAGTATTTGAAGATGCATTATCTATCCAATGATCTCAATATGAGGATGAGAATATACAATAATTATAATATGTATAACCTTTCCTAAATGATATGTTCCATATGCATGCTTATTAGAATTAGGAATTGTATCATGGTATTTTACTTATGTTTTATTTGATATCTTTGCTTCAAAAATGTTTTCCTCCATTACTAGTAACCATGGTTTCCCAAGTTTTGCATTATATTTAGTCAAAAATGGACTAATAAACAACATAGTAGAACATTATTATTATCCATGTGTGATATTACATATAATGGAACCCTAAAAAAATCAAATGTATTATATTTAATCATATGATACATGCCATATCCCAGTTCTATAAAAAATTTCTAGGAACATATATTAAATTAACAAGTTGGGTCAACTATAATATTTTGAACTTTATTTCCATCTATTAAAAGTTAAATGATTTGATTCTTTGAGGAATGATTGGTAATTGCTTCATATGAAGGCACCCATTTTAAATTATCCTTTGGATTCATTACTTGCTCTGTTGGTAAATCTTCCTTTTATATCATGTTTGGTTGATCTTGGTTTTTATACTAGAGATATTTTTTAATTTGTTCACTTTCCTTGGATTAGATTCTACTTGTAGGTTCTTGTTCCTTTGCATTAACAAAATGGATAACCATTTTAGAATGATTTTCATTATTATTGTCAATATATCCCAAGATTTGATGATCATTATGATTAGATGTGGAAATATGATTAGTGATGCCTTGAGAATGCTTTCCCAAGCCTTGACCATTAAAACTAAAGCATGAAAATATTGATTTCCAAAACCATATTGTTTTAGGAGTTGAGTATCATTATTGAGAGGTATATTTGTATCCTTTTCTTGGTTTGATTTTGATTTTTTAATATTTTATTACTCTAGGTTTGGTAGTTACAACTATTTTTTATCTAAATTTTTATTTTGTAACCACATTTACTATTTTGGTATTTATGATTTATGATAGGTACTAATAATATGAGTGGTTTTATTGAGTGATATATCAATAATAGGATCATCACTACCTTTAAGGCATTACATTTGTTATTTAATGTAGAACATAAATATGTATTATGCCCATGCGTTCTATGATATGAAAAATAGTATTTAGATCTCCTTATAGGGTGTGGAGGAGGTTGTTGATCGCATTGCTACAAAGCATTTCTCTTAGGATTTCACTTGGTCTCTTAGTAACCTTTTTTATAATATTTGAATAATCAGTTTTAGATGTATTTGGTTGTATCTTTTTATTTAGATATGAAAGCTTACACATTGGTAGATGAGGATGAAAACACATGATTAACAATAGCATGTGTTGGATTCTTTATGTATGTAATCTAATATTCCAATGATGTGACCTAGGTATTGTTTATCTGAGTTTGAAAATTAATTAGCCTACTATAAATCTATTTATCACCCTTATGATTATTTATTTACATATTCTTAACCCTATAGTGTACATTTGTACCATAAATTCAATTTAGGGTTAAAAATTTGGTAAACCTAACCTCTGAGTCTTCCTTTGAAAACCTAGTCTAATTTAGGGTTTCTAACCTCCCAGGGTTTTAAATTTTTGTGATTGGTTTTCAGATCTAAAACTCTACCCTAGGGTTTTACCCTCTTATTTCCAAGATTTGTGTTCATATGATTGTAAGTTTATTTTTCCTTGATTGGCACATTTTAGCCTCTAAATATCTCTAATTTAAAATTCCTTAGATGTATTTTATACATGGGTGGTCTCTCTTCAATAAATGATCAAACCCTAGCTTCCTCACCTTAAATTGATTTTTTGGTACAAGGGTACACTATAGGGTTAATAATATATAAATAGATAAATAGATCTATAATAGGCCAAATGATTTACAAATTTAGATAAACATTATCTTAAATTTATAATATTGATATATGATAAAAATAAAAAAGTATAGCTATTGATTAATATTGTAATAAATTTAAAACAAAAGTAATTATCTAGTTTACTATGCATATGTATATCTGGTTTGAAATAAGTTGGAAGTGGACTAGATTAATATTCTAGAATATTTGTCAGTTTATTGAAATTTTCACTATGTGGCCCCAAATACTTGATTTAGATCCAAATAATTATGTTTATGTTGGTGTCTAAGTTTCACACAAGTGTCAAGTATAGAATAATTATTGGATCTAGATGTAACCACCTAGATCCTTATAGGTTTTCTATCATCTTTCTTATGATGTGTATAGATCATGTGTATACGTTATCAATATTTGTCAAATGATCAAACCATAACTTCCTCACCCTTGGAGTGTCTATGGTAAAAATGGTTTAGTGGGCACATAGTGTTGAACTAACCTAAGGACCCTATATCAATGGGTGCTACCTATATAGGAAATACTTTGAAAAGGTCCTCAGACTTATATAGTTTATGCTACATGTTGGATTATGTGTGTATAAGGATGGAATGTGTGATAATAAAGAACATAGAGTGATATAACTTATAACTTGATAAATCATGTTGGATGATCCAATACTTCAAACTTGTAGGGATACTTTTTCTATGCCTGATATGAAAATAAGGATGAATAAGGAAAGTTTTTTCACTTGAATGCTTGACTGAGTTATCTTGGTAAGTTTCATTGTGAGTTCCTATAATTTTTAGGTTGTTAGATGAGGAATGAATTAGGGTTGATTTTGTATATATATACCAATATAGTTTTTAAATATCTTTCACTAAAGCACTTAAGCCAACCTTTAGGATATGTTTTATTTGAAAAGTTGGATGAATTTTGGGCACTAGACAGTTTTAAATGGGACACTAGCATTGCTATAGGCATTTGTATGGGACACAACTATTTGAGAAGATGGAAAATAGGTACATGACTAAAACTTGTAAATAATGATAATGATTAAGTTTATAGAATTTTGCATAGTATAAAAGGCTTAGTCCTCAGAATATTAGTGGTCAAACTAAGAGACAAGCAATTTGGCATAAAGAGATTATGAATGTGAGCCTTTCAGTAGTTAGAAGGTCATATAACTCAAGGGTAAAACCGTGATAGGTATTTTCTAAGTGTACAAGACTAAGGTACTATATAATTTAGATTCAATGTCTATAGAAAGATGCATGTAATGTAATAAACTTGCAGTATGAGCAAAAGGGATAGACATAAAAGGATAAAAACCATGTAAAATATTCCCCCAATAAACTTTATATGATGAACTAAAGATATTTAATGAATGAAACTATTTTGGATCTAAGAAATTAGACCCTTTTTTCACTGAGACAAGTTTGATGGAATTAGATAAGAGTGTAGTACATTACTATCTCAAAAAAAGACATTTTGTTTATGTAAATTTTATGGGTCTAAGACAATATCACCACTTGTAAATTCATCTAAAATTAAAAACCTACATGTTCTATAACTCACTCAAGTATATTTGTGAATCATATTTGATATAAAATTGGATATAGAAAAGTAATGCATATATTGAAGCATAAATCAACTAATGTAAATAAACTACACATTTCATGCATAAGTCCTGATGTTTAGAATTTTTTGTATTTTTTTTGTATTTTTTAATATATAAATTAAAAATAATATAATAACCAATTAATCTTGTAAGAGTCTCACAATCAATAGGTCCTATATATAGCATAGGAAGGCTGATCTCTTGTGACCAGAGATTATCATGCCTCTATGAAGTAACTTGTCTCAAATAAGAATTTGAAAACTGATCTAGAGCTGTAACATAAGTTCCAAAAACATGATGATAATAGGTAGTGTGTGTTTAACATTGTGAACTATAAGACACTTCAGAACTCATTATTGAGTATAATAACTCTATGT
Source organism: Torreya grandis (assembly GCA_037957365.1). NCBI lineage: Eukaryota > Viridiplantae > Streptophyta > Pinopsida > Cupressales > Taxaceae > Torreya > Torreya grandis. Next base: position 2,098,770 of record JARHVA010002449.1, read on the forward strand.
TGGTGTTATTTATGGAACCCTCTTAATGCCTTGTAATATCAATCTAGGACATGTTATAATAGAGAGTGGCTCTCCAAAATATATGAAAAATTACCAATTAAGTGTATCTTTGAGGATAAGTCTCCTTGTTAATTTGGCCATTTGTTTTTGAATATTTTGCATAAGTCAAACCTTTTAAGGTTACTCAATTGATATCTATGGTGTAGGAATAATTACCTTTGGTTGGAGGGGATTTTTATAGAGAATACCATGAAATATGATAATTTTAGGATATTTATTTTTAATAATACAATAAAAACTCAAATATAATCTATTTCGAGGGGGAAACCTCTAATAATTAGAATAAATAAAGCAATGAGTTCAATATTGAAAGTTATGATGATTATGGAGAGCCACACTCAACCATATATATAACCATAATTGGGAAGAATCACACCCATTATTAGGGTCACACCCATTCATTATAATTATGTCAGCCTAAATAAATATTAAAAAGTAATAAATGAAATATAAAGGTTATGCTCTCCCTTCCATAACCTTATTACTCATAATGTTAGGGGTGTAACATATAACCTCATTAACAAAAATGTATTTCTAACATCTGTGTATTATATAAGGTATTGAATGAAGCTACTAAATTTAAGGATATCTCAATAACATATCAAAAACTCATACATTGGGTAATATTATAAGATTGGTGGCCACATGTACTAGACCAACCTATGGTGGTAATGTGATCTCACCAATAAAACTCTGAACATGTCTATTGAATCCATTAATTACTATTGTTGTAGGAATTATATCCTAATATATGTATCTAGAAGGAGATTAAAGTGTGATAATGCACATATTCACACTTGAACTATTATCAACCATAACACTCTATATAGGTTGATGACTAATGTAAGCTCGACCAAAAAAAGAGGATAATTTAAAATCATCATTGAATATCTCATGTTATGTGAATATGATAAGTGTTGTATATGGAACTAAAAGATGATATGTACCAATGATTCCATTAAAAGTATATTGTGCCTTTATATGAGGATGATAAGAAGTTGTTGGAAGATGTGCATTATAGGTGTAATACACTTTTGATTTATCTACTATTTCTTGACCTATATGATTAGGGAAAGAGTCATTGAAGATATTCATTATTATACTCTCACTTGTTTTTGCCTTTGTATTGTTGATTGATGTATCCACATCAATGATGTTATTACCTATAAAATCTTGTATCTTATGTCTTAAACTAATGCATTTATTGGTTGCATGCCATGGTGAGCTATGAAAATCATAAAAATCATCTTGATCAAATCCTTTTTGTTAGATGTATAATCACATCAACCTATTTAATAAGAGGAAGGGATACGAGATTACATTCCAAAATTTTTTGTAACACCTTGTAGGGAGATTTTATAAAGTTGGTAAACTATCTCAATGGTAGAATTAATAATATAATGAACAAAGTATGTTCTAAAACTACATTCATTTTTGTCTTTTTATCACTCTTATTTTCATTCATTATCACCTTATATGGTGGATTAATTAGATTATTTGCATGAAAATTATAAATTGGGTTGGTTAAATATACCTACTTATTCATTTCCAACAACTTAACCTATCTTTCCTTACCTATGTGACATAAACCCACAAATGCTTAAAAATTATTAAACATAATAGATTCATGTAGAGGTGGAACAAAAATCTATATGAATATGTCTTTCAGCTCCTTATCTACCATAGGATTTGTCATCTTGGATAACATGGTATTATACTATAAAACATATTCTAAAATAGGCTTGTTGTATTCTTGTTTGAGGTAGGAAATATAAACATATTACATATTTTCACTTAGGTTAATTGAGAAATATGCAAGGAACAAATCTACCAAAGGATTAAACACATAAATTGACTGGTGTGGTAAATCATAAAATTGTATTATATAATAATATTTTAAACTTATGGGAAATAACTTAGTCAAAAACCTAGCATTAGATACATAGTCCAAACATATTGCATAAAATGCTCTCAAATTTTGCTCAAGATCACTTTTTCCATCACATAATTTTGTAAGCTCAGTTTCCATAAAATCAGCTAGTAAATGATATTCTAAAATATGATGAGTGAATGGAATATGTAATAAAGTATGTGAATAAAGTGTTTTCTTAGGTTTCAAATCACTTTGTTCCATTTGTAAGACCTTAGTATAAAAAAGATAAAATAGTCTACATAAGGGATTGTACATTGAGAATAGAATGCTATTAACTAAAGTGGTGAAAAAAATGACTGTGTAGAGATTGACATATTGATATGCTAAAACCCTTGGGTTCACCCATAGTAGATGTTAGTATGAAAATTATATCTAGTAATCTAGATAAAGGAACAAAACCCATAGTAGTGGATGTCTCAAAGGATTGGCCTTTATATTATTTTTGCATTTCCTCTCTAAAAATTATTAAAAACACACCTTACATATCTAGATTATTAGAAATAAATCCTTTAAATTATATATTTTTTATGTCATCAAATATGTTAATTGATTATGACATTATTATGTTATCATCTAGAATCTCAAAATGTTCAACTTGAGTACCACATAGTCTATAACTTATTCTAAGATGGATAGAAACAAATTTATTAGATTGTACAAAATATGAAATAAAACTTGGAAGATTGTTGTTAACAAATAATTTACCAAATATGAAAAACTCTACTACAATAAATGGAAATAATAAAAAAATGAAAATAAACCCTATAAAAATGAATAACTAGGGTTTGAAATATTCAATCAATAAATGCGCTGACCAATATGTTTTATCAAAATTAAAGATTAATTAATGTGTTAATCTAATTATGAAAAACTGATAAATAAAATAAAAATGTATAAGATATGTAATAAATACACAAAATTAATTTGGAACTTACTATTTATAGAAAGATGCCAAAATGGGAAAATACAAAAGACAAATAACTTTGTTAGAACTTGGATCTAGAGGAATACAACATAGAATAAATTATCAACTATGGGATTTTTTGAAGTCATTATAAATCAAGAAAATGGATCATTTTAAATCTAAGACAAGGCCAACCTGCACTATCATCTGTAAGGTGCACCAACATCCACTAGGGTTTTTCCACTCTATGTGAATTTAGATCAGTGTGCCTTTGCCTATAGGTCCAATGTGTGTGATGAGATCTATTTTCACCATGGGAGCCACTATGTATCTTCTTCTTCACTTGGAATGTTAGCTCAAATGATAATGAGGAATAAATGCAATAAATGGGGAAAATGTGGTTAGGGTATGAAGTTGTGTTTGACCTAAATACCTTGATGTTGAGTAATATATACATACCAATACTGTGAAGAAGGATCAAACTCCATGTATTCTCCCATGTTATGGTGGTGTGTGTGAAAATCTAGTGTAATGTTATATATTAGTGTAATCCTAGTGTAATTATGTGTTTTAAGAATGAATTATGACCTTGAATGTTTATTTAGACTTTATTTAAGTCTAATTTGGCTATATGGACCTAGAATTGGGAAGATTGATGATTTCCTCTCAATGTGTAGTTGTAATAATTTTGGTGTTTAAAATATATAATCCTTTTGACAATAAGTGAAAAAATGAATAGTAAATGTACTTATATAGTTATATTTTTTGGATTTACTTAAATGAGACTTTCAAAACATGTGGGATGACCTATTAGATGAATTTTAATTTAGAAAATTAGATGTTATTTGATGGAAGGATGAAACTAGTGTTAAACACTACGAGTGGGATTGTCCTAAATGAGTGACCTTATTTGAAGAGTAGAGACAACTGAACTAAAAGTGTGAATCAACCTAATAGTAAGCTTAGGATTCTTGAAATTAAGAATATAAATATTTAGTATCATATTTACCTGAGGATAGAAGGTCATACACATATAAGTAGAGGAATACATGTTTAGAACTATGGAATTGAGTATAGGCTAAGTGTGTATAAGGAGTAGTCAAAATTTAATTATTTTAGTATTAAATGTTAATTTTAGTGACTACAATTTAATATTTGAAACTAATATAAAACTACTCAAGAAGATGTATGATGTCAATCAAGGCATCAAAAAACTAGAGAGATGTATGATATCCATCATGACATAAAAAAACTAAGGAAAATATGGCATGCAAGAGTCATGGTCATGACACACACACAAATATTACACTTAAGGTCACACAAATTTATAAATGAGGCCAAGAGACACCATATAAATGACATGTTCAAATGTCACTAACATGAATAAAACACACTCATAAGGCTTAGAGACATAATCAAGGACATGTTTAAATGTCCACAATCCAAAGAAGTCAAATATACACAAAGTATGAAGAAAATTAGAAAAAATTATAAGAATGCATGAATAATTTAAATTGATCTAGATAATGAATTTTTAATATCATAATATACAACTTAGGTATCTAGAATGCATAACTTCTAGGTTTGAGATAGTATCAACACATGTAACTACATCTGAAAGTGATAACATGTATGTTTTTCAAATCACTAAAGTACACTTATGAAACATATTTGATATCAAATTGGATATAGATAAGTAGTACATATAATCTAGCACAAAATAACTAATTTAACCAAGCTACACATATCATGCACAGGTCCTATTTTTTAGAATGTTTGAAATATTCTCTTTTTTATATTTTTTGAAAATATATAATTGAAAAGGGCATAATAACCAATTATTTCCATAATATATTCACAATAATTATTTACTATATATAACATAGTAAGGATGACATATAATGAATGAAAAGTATCATGCCATTGTGAAATATCCAGTCTCAACTTGGAATTTGAAAACTGATTTGGATTTGTAAAATAATTTCCACTATCATGATGATTATATGTAGTATGTTATATATATTTTTTGGTATTATGAACTATATGACTCTTAGGAACCCATCATGAAGTATAATAAATCTATGTTAGTTTTTGTTTTGGAACACACTTAATGTCCTATGATACCAATGTAAGACATGTTGGAGTAGAAAGTAGCTCTCTATAATCTATGACAAATTGATGATTAAATGGATTTTCAAGAATAGATGTCCTTGGAAATTTTACCACTTTATCATGATATTTATGAATAAGTTTAACCTTTTTAGGTTGCTTAATTGATATCTAATGTGTAGGAACAATAACCTCTTGTTGGATGGGGTATTCATATGGAATACCATGAACTATGATAACCTCATTAGCCAAAATGAATTTCAAACATTTTTATACTATAGAAGGTACTCCATGAAGTTTTTTAATCCAAGGACATCTTAAAAAATATCAAATACTCTTGCACTAGGTACTAATATAAAGTTTATGGCCACATGTGCTAGACTAACCTGTAGTGGTAATATGATCTCACTAATAGAAATCTAAACATGGCCATTGAATCCCTTTATTTCTAGTGTTGTAGGAAGTATATCTTATTCGTGTATCCAAAATGAGAGATAATTATTATATCTATCATATTCACACTTGAAACCTTATCAATCATAACACTATGTATAGGTTAATGATCAATGTAATATTGAAGAACAAAGAGTGCAATTTAAAATCATCATCAACTATCTCATGCTCTATGAATATAATAAGTGGTATAAATGGAACTAAAACATGATATGTACCAATGATTCCATTCAAATGATATTATGACTCTATATGAGGATGATAATAATTTGTTAGAGGATGTGCATTATATGTGTAATAAACTTTTGATTTATCTACTATTTATTGACCTATATGCCTAGGGAAAGGATCACTAAATATCTTCATTATTCTAAACTCACTCGGTTATGATTTTGTTCTGTTGGTATATGTACCCAAATAAATGATGTTATCATCTATCAAATCATATATCTTATGTCTCAAAATAATGCATCTATTAGTAGTATGCCTTGGTACTCTATGGAAATCAAAAAAAATGTTTTTATCAAATCCTTTTCGAATATGTTTAATCACATCAACCTATTTGATGGGAGGGATATATATGAGGCTGTATTACATTAAATTTTGTAACACATTATATGGATATAATATAAAATTGGTGAAATATCTCCTTGGAGGAGTGTATAACATAATACACTTATTATGTTTGGAAAATACATTCACTATTATCTTTGGATCATTCTTATTTTCACTTAGTATTACCCTGTATAGTGGCTTATTCAGATTATTTGTATTATAAATAAAAATTGGGTTGGTTAGATATCTTAGCTTAATAATTACCAAAAAATAAACATTTATTTCCTTAAAAATGTAACATAAATTAGTAAATGATAGAAACTTATTAAACACAATAAATTCATTTAGAGGTGGAAGTAAATTTTGTTTGGGTACGTCTTGCAATTACCTTTCTACCATAAGATTATTTATCTTGGATACCATGGTCTTATAATATAATACATAATTTATGATAGGATCATTAGATTATTGTTTGAGATAATAAATATGAACAAATACAATATTTTTACTTATGTTAATTGAGAAATGTGCAAGGAAAAAATATTCCAATGGATTGAATGCATGAACTGATTGTCATGGTAAATTTTAAAACCATCTTAGATTAAACCATTTCTTAGGAAACAACTTGGTAAAATATCTATTATTGGATGTATATTCTAGACATGTTACATGAAGTTCTCTCAAATGTTTCTTAGGGTCACCTTTTCCATCATACAATGTATGCTTAGGTGCCACAAAACTAGGTGGTAAAAGATAGGATGAAATATGTTGAGTTAATGGAGTATGTAGTAAAGTATATGAGTCAAGAGTTTGATTTGGTTTTTAAGAACCTTGTTCCAAAAGTAACGCCTTAGTCTACAGAACTTTAGTGTTCTATATAAGGGATTGTACATCAAGAATAAAATGCATGTTAAATAAAGGTAGTGCAAAAGTGACTAAGTAGGAAATGAAATGGTGATTTTCTAAAACCCTTGGGTTTCCGACACAGTATATGTTGGCATGAACGTTATATGTAGTGATGTAGAGAAAGGTGAGGACCCTATGGTAGTAAATATCTTAGACAATTGAAATTCATATTATTTCTTTATTTCATCTCTATTTTTTTTACAAACACATCTTGCATATCTGAATTATCAAAAAGATATATTGTTATTATTATTATTATTATTATTATTATTATTATTATTATTATCATCATCATCATCATCATCATCATCATCATCATCATCATCATCATCATCAAATGTATTAACTAATTCTACTTTCATGTCATTATCAATAGAACTCAAATAATTCTCAACTTGAGCCCTTGTTAGTCTAATACTTATTATAAATAGGTATAAATAACTTTCTTAAATTTCATACAATATGAAATAAAAACTTAAAATATTATTGTGACCAAAAAATTTACTAAATATGAAAATCCTAATTCAAAAATTACAAAAAAAGGAAATAAACCTTAGGAACATGAATGGTTAGGGTTTTTCAATATTAAATAATAAATGGGTTCACCAGTAATTTTTATATAAAAATTAAAGACTTAATGAGTATTAAACCAATTAAGATAAACAAGTGAGTAAATTAGAATGCATAAGATATATTGTAAACACATGTCTAATTTAGAACTTACTATTTTTATCTATATGATAATAAAGGAAATTACTAATAAATGGATAATTTAGCTATAACTTAGGTTTGAAAGACTACAACAATGACTAAGAGGTGATGTGAAGTTGTTATGAATCAAGAACAGGGCTCCACATTATCTTAGGGCAAGGTCATGTTATTTATACTAGGCCAACTTACATTTTATCTATAAAATGCACTAACATCTTTTAGGGTTTTTTTACCTATGTAAATTTTGGTTAGTGTTCCTTCACCTATAGATATTTTATGTATATGAATATATATTTGATTCACTATGATAGCCACTATATGTATTCTTATTCATCTGAGACTCTAGCTCAGTGATAAGAGGGAAAAATATAATAAAATGGGGAAAACAAGCAAGTGGATGGAGTTGTGTTTGACCTTAACACCTTTTAGAACTACCTACATACCAATAATATGAAGAAGGATCAAAATCGATCTAGTTCTCCTAGGCTATGGCGGTCTTTTACAATACTGGTGAAATGCTATATGTTGGTGCAATCCTATTATGATTATGTGATTGAAACAATGACTTGTAACTTTATTATTCTATTCAAAACTAGATCAGGGATACTTGGGTTGTATGTGCTCAAAATTTTGAAGAATAGGTACTTTACTGTTAATGTGTAGTTAAAATATTCTAGAATTTGTAATTATGGGAGCCTCTTTCCATCTAGTGAGAAAATTGGTAGAAAATGTGCTTATATAGTGGTCTTTTTAGGATTCAATTTAATTAGGAATGAAAAACATGTAGGATGACAATTTTTAATGAATTTTTATTTGGGAAAATATATGTTAATTGGTAGTTGATGAAACCTAAGTATTCAGACATGAATTGCTTTTAGGATTGTCCTAAAGGAACAATTTTATCTAAAGAATAGAGATAATTAAATTAGAAGTATGAATCATTTAAATAGTGAGTCTTTGCTACTTGGAATGAGTAATATATATTTTCAACATTAGAGTTGACTATAGAATTAGAGGAATAGTGGTTTGAAGCTATAGAATTGAGCATAGGTCGAGTGTGCATAAAGAGTGGTACAAGTGCATTGTTTTAGCATTACATGTTAATTTAGTGTCTACACTTTGTCTAATATTTATTCCACATCCATATCTATACTTTAAAAAAAGGAATTATTCAATGTTTGTTTTTTATTGCATCGTATTGGGTGCTGGATATGTTGGTGAAATATTTGGTACTTTGATAAATTCTATTTTGAAACAATGAAGGAGAAAAAAAGTCTTCCTCTGTTCAAAGGGGATGTTCCCTCTATTGAAAATAATAAATAAATAAATTTATTTACAATATTTATAGGTTGAATGGAGTATTTGGTTTTATTTCTTTCAAACTTTAAAATAAAAATTAAAAAAAAGTAAGGTGAAGGGTCATGTATGAATGGAAAAACACATATTTCATCCCTTACATGAAAATAAGTAATTATAAAAGTAATTTTAAAGTTTAAAAATAAAAAATGTATTGCTTGAGAGTTGAGGGATATACATCAAGATAAGAAAAACACACATCAAAATAAAACACTAGACACAAAGGTCTAAAATTTTCATTGTATTCCTCTTTGGAAGAATGAACAAAAGGTCTCCTTTCCTTCAAATCAAAATTATAATAAGCATAAAAAAAACTTATACAAAATCCATTTATCTTATTTATAAAGTTAGGAGGGAATGGAATGAACCTTTGTATTCCACATTTTATCTCATTTACATTATACTTTTATATTATTTTCTACAAAAATAAAATTTAGATTTTTAAAATAAGAGGGAAAAAAGGAAAAGATTCTCTCTAGGGAGTTTCCCCAAAGATGGACCTATTTTTGAGGAGTTTTTGATTTGGATTTATTCTAAATATAGGCTTTGTACATTTTTAATTTATTTATAGACACAACAATTGAATTACCCTTGGGGATTTCCATATTATTTTCATGAATAAGCCATTTTTCAAATATCACCATCATTGTATGCTCTAAAATATCTTTCCACTTTGAATTTATTTATTATAGTGAAGAGTAAATTTCACTGAGTATATTCATATAGAATACATTGAAGGCACCTTCTTTGAAAATATCTTAATTGATTGCTTTATAAATTAATTATTTCTATCATTTACTAAATATATTCCTAAACCATAATATTTAAGCAAATCATAATGAAGGTTACCCAAATTATAATAGGATTCAAAAATCTTATTTCTTCCAAATTTAAACTGATATTTTAAATGTCCCACTACCTACTTTAGAAAATTTGTCATATGCATGAAATAATGTAAATAATCAAATGATAGGACATTCACTCTCTTGTTGAACACTCCTACTTTGACAAGCATATCTACATCAGTTCTTACCATCTATTTTATATCTCTCAACACATTTTTCCATAGTTTGATTTTATCTTGATGACACTTATTTGTGTTTCAAATTTGATTTATTATAAATAAATATTCTCATATATCTTCACCAACTCATCAAGGTACTTCAATCCATAAATCAATGATTATTCTACCATGCCTCAAGGGTTTTCTCATAAATATTATATTTAGTCATGGCTGAAATGAATTATTTTCTTATTTTAGGGACTTGTGTTAGGGATTTATCTTAGGCACTAGCAAGATTTTCTATAGGATTCAAGAGATAATTAACATACCCTATGAGCTATAAAACTTGTTCAATTATTCTTGTGTTAGCTCATCTTGTTGAGATCACTTGATCATTATTTATATATTCACTCAAAGGTAATGCACATATATTTCAAGAGTGGTTTCACCCATAGAAACTCTCTTCATGGTGTAATTAGACATAGCCATATCCCCTTCATATTTATCAACATTAGGTTATGTAGTCTCAATGAACTAAGCCTTGGATGGATCAATGACCAATTGGGAGGTGGTATTGACATTTTTGGGGTGAGGAGTCAAAATAATATTTTAAAAAGAATCAAAATATATATTTTATACATACACTATTTTATTTTATTTTCCCAATAAAGGTGGTATCCATTAAAATGCCACATTATTGGTGCTGACCATCTGTGTATCTTACTAGTTGATAAAGAAGGTGGTGTAGATTACCTTGGTAAGGTAGAATGTGGTCAAATTAAGATTTAAGGAGAAGGTGGGAGAATAAGAGAGAATAGTCCTGATGAAGTAGAATTAGACACTACTCCTACACTCACTTATTGTTCTAACCCTTGAATAAAAGTAAGATATTACTATGTAGTGTTGTTGATCAACAAGGAGGGATATATTAGTAGGGAAGAGGATTAATGAATTTGTAACATTTTAATAGATTGTAATTTTTTTCCCACTAGGGTACCTTCACCAAAATCATTTCTTAGCTACTTGCCTTAGTTTGGGTCCTCATCATCACTATCACCACAAGATTATTTAGTGGGATAAGGTATAGTACCAAAGTAACTATATATAGTTACCCTTGGAGTGGATGTAAGAGATTGTATTAGTGAGGTTGGGGCCTTAGATTCACACAAACTACCAGATACTATAAAATATACATTTTTTTATTGAACCACTTTGATGATCTTCTCAACACAAACTTAGTTCTTTATTTTAGGTTAGTAATCTCAGGTGTCAACTAGCTTATCAATTTTAGATGTGCTACCATGATTTTTTTGATATATTATTTCTCAAGTGTTTTATTAATATTATTGATTATTCCATCAAGCACCCATGTGTTGGTGAAATATCTAATTTTTTTCAATCTTAGACATCCTCAATCACGTATTCAAACATCAAACTCTTCTATGTAATCAACCCAATAATTTTTTAGGTGTTATTTATGAATGTAAGAGGAGACAATCCCTAGATTATCTCACACATATACCTTATTTTAAAATAAAATCTTCCCATGTGTAGGTATAAAATTAATTGAGTTATACCAAAATCAATATTTAAAGTGTTTTCTACATTTTACATGTGTAGTGTCCTAGAGAAATAGGGAACACTACTCCCACTACATGTCTCTTTCTACACTTTTGATGTATGTCTAATAGTTGTTAATATAATTCAATTAGTAACATTTTTTCACTAACCAGCCTAAAAAGCCTAATAGGAAACCCCTCAAAACCTCCAAATTTGATATAATATAACTTTTGGAATTGGATGAAATGGATTCCATACTTTGATACAAAGCTAATTCCTTCTTCAAAAAGCCCACCTCCTTAGTCTTATTTTATCACTTGCACTATCCTCATAGTGAATACATTTTTCACTCATTCAAAATGTTTAATGATTTATTCCAAGGTCAATTGAGGATAAAATTCATATACTCTTATAGCTAGTCTTAGGTTATCTATCTGAATGAGGCTGAAGTATGCATTGAGATGCAAAAGAATATGCCAAATATAAAGTCATATGAAATGACTTGGTGAAAATTAATTTGGTGAGATAGTCATTAAATACATCATTGATCATATTTCCCAATTCAAGAAAATGGTTACCACTACATATGATACTCATCGATAGGAACATCCAATAATGAAATTCCTTATTATATACATTTATTACCACCATGTTGAAGAGAGAGATTATATTTGAAATTTACTCCATAGAATTTAATATGGTGAAGCTCTTGGGAAGTTAAGATACACCTCTATATTTTAATTTCAACCAATTATTGTTCATGATGGTGAGGTCATTCTATGTATTTTTATTCCATAAAGTTTTCATAATCTCTACACTCATCCTTGAATATGTGTTCCTTTGTATAATTTGAATTTTTGCATCAATATATTACCCATTAATATTTTCCACAAGGGTATATCCTATAGATCATATTTATCTTGTCTCTAAATTTTAGTAATGAACACATGTTAGAACTAGTTTTAAACATTATACATAAATTGGAAAGCTAACTGCCTTGGATAGACCACTTATTTCCAAAAGGCATCCACAAGTGTAGTGGAATTATTGTCAACTCTCATGTGAAATTCAACCATGCCTACATTTATAATAATCAAATCACTAATTTAAGAGATATTGGTTTCTTATATGGATAGAGTTTCATATTCCATGTATTTAAATGCCATCCTAGTTTTTTATTGAAGAAAAACATAGACTTAAATAATGCTAAGAGGTTATCACAAGGATCCAAAGGGAGAAAATATTTATTGGGTTGTGTAGAGTAAATGATGGTTCTCATGAAACATTTTAATCTTTATATAATTCTTCCTATCGAGCCTCTAGGAGTAGACTGAAACTTTATTTTATATAGGGTAAAAAATATTCCCTATAAATGAAATGTGCTTGAAGTAATCTTTGAATCTACTAAAACTTGTGTGACTATGAAGTGATATGAAATATCAAGGTTTTGATTGTATTTGGGTAGATTTTGGTCTTATTATGAAAAAATGGAAAGTGGGTGTAACTTTCACGTCACATGAGAACATAGAGAAAAATATATAGGTTGCAATAGAAATAGACTAAAGTCATAAATTTATAGGGACATGGGGTGGTAGGAATGTTGTATATATTGTGACACCAAGACAAAGTTGAAAAACCCCATGGGAGGGATAAAGGAAAGGCTATGGATCCACATTTGCTATGTCTATGAGGTTGAGATGACCTAGCCCTATAGGCTTGGTGAACATAAAGTCATGTTGTGGCTTGTCAGGACACACCTCTGCATCCAACATATTTGGAAGGCTATGAAAGATTTGCCTTATAAATGTAGTGGGTGTGTTCTTATTTTATTTTTTTTGAAATTTTTTCCAAGTTTTTGAATGTTCTTTCAAATTTTTATACTTTATTTTAATTAATTCAACCTTTTTCTTTGTTGACAACAAAATTTTAGGAATTTTTTTGACTATGCAAAAATTAGGGATAATGGCTAGATCTAGCTAAGAACATGGAATTGTAAAATTTCATAAGGAAAACCTTTAGAATATTTGGTTTCAAGACTTAATGTTTATTCCTTAGTATTCAGAGTTAGTTTAATTAAAAAAATGGGAAAATGAAACATGAAAATAAGAATGAAAAAGGAATACATGCAATAATAAAGGAAACATATAATAGGAAAAAAACACACAAAAATAAAGGAAACCCACCAAAATATAAATCACCTATGGGAATAGACTAGCTCCATTTTTTGTAATGCTTTAGATATTACTCACTATAGGACAACATAAGCTAAGTTCCATCACAATATGTAAAATATGAAGTTTTATCACCACATAAATGGTGGATTTTTAAAGGTACCATATATAAGGAGTCACACTTTCCATGAATTTCCCTTTGTTCTCTTATTTTATCCCATAGGAGAATAAAATATCTAATCTTAAAAATATTATTGCCTTGACTTCTCATCAAACACCTATTTCAATTTTTTTGATAAGTTATAATATTGTAAACTAACATCACTCATAGTTATAACCTTGTAAACTAACATCACTCATTTTTCCTCCAATTTGGTCAAGTACACAACTCTCTTTTCTAAGGCATCCTTAAATTGATAATATTTCATGATTTGGGCTAGTCATAGAGTTGGAAACTCCAGAGAAATGGGAATCATTGCACCTATGCCATATATTATTTTAAAAATGATAAAACCTAATTTATCTTTTAAGATTTATAAAGTCCACCCATAAAGTTTCATATAGTTTATTATGATAATTCATTTGATTTTCATTTACCATTTTACAAATGATAGTCATGGTATTCTTATTACTTGATTCTACCTAACCACTACCCCAAGTTTAATAGTTAAAAAAATGTGATATCAAGATCCCATATCCATAGTAGAAAATAATGAGTTTAGATAAATATAAATTTGAGGCATTATCCATCATAGAATTCTTTATAACTCTGAAACTGACTAACTATATTTTCTTTGATAAAATTAAAAACCACCTCCAAAGTATTAAACCTTATTGGAATTGATTCTACCCACTTTTTGAAAAAAATAGTTGATGTTAGAAATTGAGTATGTCCTACACTGAAATGTGGATTTAAGGTACTTATGAAATCCAAGTCCCAATTTTTAAAATGTTATTTAATGACTAATGGATGAAGGGGTAATGTTGTGAATTTAGGAATTCCAACAAAGTATTGCCATGCCTCCCATTTTTAAACCCATTCTTGTGCATCTTTTAATAATGTTAGCTAATAGTAGTTATCTTGTAAGATTTTAAAGGATGTAACTAAAGATAAAATTTCACCACAAGAATGATCATGGAATGATTCTAAAAATCTCTTTTTCTATTATTTGTCTACACATCTAAAAAGGTCTCATCAAGAGTTATTTTGAAGAGAGTGTTATCATAAATCATGTACTTGGTTTACCTAAGCTTGATAGTCCTCATTTCTATAACACTTAGGTGATATATAAATTCTCCATATGATAATAAGTATGTAATGTTATAATACCATTCATTAGAGAATAAACAAATACAACTAGTGATAACCTTTTTATTTTATTCTCATGATTTATTTCTCTGAAAATCAACACCTTTGACAATAAATTGATAAAGACCTTGTCCTCTTACTAGATTAGGGGGCTTAATATCTAGATAATATTCTAGTACTTGGCAATGCATACTCCTATTTTTGACTTGAGTTATTGTTGGGCTAGAATATATTTAATAATAGAATCCAAAATAATTATAATCATGTGATAATTCAAGATATAAAACTTGAAGTTTTTTTTATAGCTTTAACCAAACATATGCATGTTTCTTAATTGAAGGGTACTTAATATCATGATAATTAAATTTAAAACTCATGAAGGCAATTGGCTAATCAATGCATTCTTAATTTTTATGTACTAGGATGGTTTAAAATGTGTATTTAGAATAATAATGACATCTAATCAAATATTTATGAAAATATGGGTAAGATAAGACAGGGGCTTTGGCAATGGTAATTTTAATCTTGATGAAAGCTTCACTTCCATTGTCATTCCATTTTAAATCATTATTTATTCATATAATATGAAAATATGTATTTTTAGTTCAAAAAAATAGGAACAAATCTCCTACAAAATTTTACCATACCAAAGAATGAATGTGTCTTAGGCTTGTTAATAGGTAGAGACAATCATTGAATTAATTTAACTCTCTTAGGGTTAATATTAGTACCTTCCTTAGAAACTATGCACCCAAGAAATTTAAATTAATTGACTAAAATGATATATTTTTTAATATTCAATGATATTTCATGGGACTAACATCTTTCAAAAACCATTTTAAATATTCATAGTGAATCTCCTTTTTTTTTTAAAAGACTATGAGATTGTCAAGATAGATTATTATGATTTTTTTCTTTACATCACTGAGATACAAGTCCATTGATATTTGAAAAGTTGATCCAATATTAATAAATAAAAAACTCATCCTCATGTATGTGAACATTCCAAAAGGGGTGGTAAACACTATTTTTTATTGATATTCAAGGGTAACTTCAACTTGACTCTACCTAGAAAAATCATCTAACATTGACATCATTTTGGAACCTACGATAACTTATAAGATTTGATCTATAATTAGCAATGGATAATTATATTTGAGTGAAAATTGATTCAAATTGTATAAGTATACATAATTTATAAATTATCCACTCTTTTTTATTACAATATAATGTTGTCCACCCATGCAGAGTGATGAATCAAGAAGATGATTCTTGCATCCAAAATTTTCTTTATTTCTTCATAGATGGTCCTTGTAATTTTGGGATTGTAGTGTATAATTTTTTTAGGAAGGTATTGAAACTTAGATTCAAAGGAATACTATGCTACATATTTCTTAGTCTAAAATACTTTATATATGTAAAACACCATGCAAAAATATCCATTTAAAATTTTAATAGAGCTATGAACTACTTGTGTTCTTCTTTGGAACAATAATTCCTGATGTTTACATATCATGGCTATTATTACATACTTATAATTAATTTTTCATATTCAAATGATCCTTAAGGTTCCTCTCAATTTTTTTTATACCTATCCTATTTATCAAAAAATTATTTTAGGGAGACCAAACCTTTAGGGATCTTGTTTCCCTTTAGTTGGATGATCTTGCCATTTGATTTATTTTTTTTAGTGTTAAACATTCATTAAAATTCTATGGTTTTTATTTATAGAAAGGAAGATTACCTATATGATGATGAGATTCATTCAAAGTTAAAAAAAATAATATTTATGCTTGTATTAAATCAATGATTTGTTCATTCTTGTTAAATACCTTCTAATGTTTTGAGTTATCTGGAACACTTGGGTAGTATACCAATTCAATATTATAATTGTCCTTGTCAATCAACAGATAGGGAATTATCAAGGATATGGATATGAACATCACATCTACTTTGGATTTTTCCTCTCTTAGGACAACATCAATGTAAAAGGCTTTGAATACTTCAATTCAGTCCTAGACCCTTTTTATGTAATGCCTTAGCCAATCATTATTTAATTGGAATTAGACTCATAATTTATTTAAATAAATTTATTATTACTTTGGGATATAACATTTTTAATCCCCATTTATTTTTCTACTTGTAATATTAGAAGAAATGCTTCATATTTTATTGTATTATTGAGACATTCAAATTTTAGCTTATAAGAGAAAGGAAATAATTATTTATAGGGAGAAACCAACACTTATCCAACACCTAAATTTCATTTGAACAACTCCCATCAAATTCCAAGGTCCATACACATTAAATGAGTTCAAGAAGTTCTAAATATTTTTCATTCATCATCATTTAAGAACTTGACCTTGTTTCCTCATATAAAATACCCACTTGAGGATCATTTAAAATTTGGACCATTTGTTTAGATTTTGGTTCCCGCATCAAATTTACATCAATTTATTTTATAGGAATGGTGCCATATGTATATTTCATTAGAATATCACCTCCAAGGTCTTTTCTAAAATTTATACATAGAAATATTCCATAGCTCAGAGGAATGTTTGTTATTTAATAGTCATCTTGTCTCTTTAACGAGGAAACACTTATAGAGCTACTTGAGTGTATTTTATTTGTAAAATCAAAGGAAATTATTTTGCCTCCATGTTGAAATAATTATTATAAATTCTGGTGAAAGTTATCCCCAAGGAATTCA
This sequence comes from Torreya grandis, assembly GCA_037957365.1. Taxonomy (NCBI): domain Eukaryota; kingdom Viridiplantae; phylum Streptophyta; class Pinopsida; order Cupressales; family Taxaceae; genus Torreya; species Torreya grandis. The sequence goes on from JARHVA010002449.1 coordinate 2,116,510, forward strand.
ATACTTTTGCTGAAATAACATTGTTTGAAACTCCATAATTAATTATGTAAATATTTAGCTAGAAGCCTCCAATGAAGAGTTAAACATATAGTAGTTTATGTCTTTTACTACTTTCAATAGAAACAACCATGTTATTTTTAATATTATAATTAAATGGTTTGATATGAAATCCATAAGATGATGAGATGTATTGGGATTATTGGAACCTTATCCTTTGATAAATTTGATCAACCTGTCAAGCTATTAAGGATTTGATTCAAGATTATTCAATTTTAAAAATTTAAAACTTGGTTTTATTAATGTGATAAATGGTACCAAATGAATGTGAATAGGTAGGATTTGATTCATCATTGGTGGAGACATTTGGAGAGAAAAAATAACTTCACATATTTTTAGGTTGCTTATCCTTCATAGGGTTTAATAAAGTTATCCCTCTATTAAGGAAAACAATCAGAGTAACCATGGATGTACGCACATTTTTTATATTTTTATTTTTATAATATTTACTCTTTTATGCTACCTTTAACTTATCATTTTGATATTTGATAAAAAAAACATATAGATGATTTTTCATATCATCCACTCTATCATCATACTCCTTATAATTGAGTTCATATTAAAATATCCCATAATGGAGTCACCATCAAGTTCCTAAATTTTAGAGTTAACGGTGCTTAAAATAACTTATGATGGTTCTTAAATTGTGCATAACTGTAACATCCTTGACATTTTGGTTAGTTAGAATCATTATGGTCACTAATGGCATGAAATATACATGAGAAGTGGATTTGTGTAGGAGAAACATTGATAGTGATTTTTGGAGGTGGAGTAAGAAGGTAGGGATGAACATTGCAACTATATGAAACAAATAGTATTATGGGAACATTTTTATATGGGGTAGCCTAATGATCTTAGAATTTATTTCTTCAAGGCTAATATGTCATTTTCCAAATTCTAAATTAGAGGATCTGTTGAAGTCTACTCTTTACTTTTGAATGAGACATTTTTAGTTTTTCCAACCATGATCATATTATCATCTATATTTTTAGATTGAATTTGAACTATCTCCAAAGTTTATAGGTGATTCATATGTAGGAAGAAACTTAATTTGAGTGCTTTCACATTCAAGAAAAAACTTATGATTAACTATGGTGAGCATGGAAGTCTATGGAATATTATGCATTAGCTTTTTAATTCTAGACATGAATTATCTCATGGATTCATGAGATTCATTTTTGATTTGAGGCAATTTAGACAAGAGTGTGTGTTCATATTTATCTTTTCAAAATATTTCCTTGAATTTATTTCTCATTTTCTCCTAGTTTTAGATAAAACATCCTAGGAGATGATGAAACCATTTTGTTTCCCCTTTGGCCAATATTTCCACAAAGAACTTGATTGATACATATTAATTTTCCACACCCAATATAACACAATTAGAAAATAAATACTTTATGTGTTCATTAGGATGTTATTTACTATCACTGGTAAAAGTAGGAAAAGTTTTCCTTAAACCTTTGGGTAAATCATGGAGTAGAGCACCTAGGGCTAATGGCCCAATACATGGAACCCATGATATTGGTACAACTACCATGATATAGAAGTATATTTTAATTGAAACCAATATGTTATGAAAATATAATAATCTATTTAAAGGTTTGACCATCCTTCTTACCCACTATAGAGAATGTTTGAAGTTAGAATATTTCTATAATTCAAATAAAGGGTGAGAGATACCTCTATTCCTACTAGACCTAGTGAATCTCCTTTTGGATAGGATGAAATATAATTAAGTCATAATACAAAAGGGAAGGTTAATCTATATCAGAGGTTGAATTTATATGGGAATTTTTTTTGTTATATTGAGTGATAGGTTGAGTGGGTAGTAAACACACACTAATATATACCCCATAGTGGGCACATAAAATTATTGGTGAAATATTTGATACTTTGAAAAATCCTTTATTTCACAATAATGAAGGAGATAAAATGTTTATCCTCTACTCAAAGGGGAGGTTCCATTTTTTAAAATCATGAAATAAATAGATAAGTCTATTATGAAATATTTATAGGTTGAATGAAGTATTGGGTTGTTTTGCTTTCAACCTTTAAAATAAAAATGAAAAATAAAGAAGGTGAAGGGTCATTAATGGATGATCAAACATATAATTCATCCCTTGAATGACAAGAAGGAATTCTAAAATTAATTTTATATTTTGAAAACAAAATGTGTATTATTTTAGAGTTGAGGGATATGCATAAACATAAGAAAAATGCCCATTAATAAATAAAACACTAGACACTCTAGAATTTTACTTGTATTCCTATTTGGAATAATGAACATAAAGTTTCCCTATCCTTTCCTTTACAAAAAAATTATAGTGAACATCAAACAACCATCGTAAAATAACAAATTATCCTATTTATAGATTTAGTATGGAATATACTAACCCTTTATGTATTCCAAATTTAGTCTTATTCACATCATATTTTTATATTATTTTTTGCAAAAAAATTGGATTTTTAGAATAAGATGAAAGTAAAAAATGTTCTCTAGGGGAGTTTTTCCCAAATATGGATTTGTACTTGGAGGATTTGTTGTTTTGGATTCTTTTTGAATATATGTTATGCATATTTTGAATTTATTAACAAATTTAATGATTGAATTACACTTGGGGATTTCCAAATTATTTTTATGAATAAGCCATTTATCAGATATCAACATCATTGTATGAGGGATCTCTAAAATATCCTTCAATTGTGCATTCATTTATTCTAGGTAAGATTAAATTAAATTGAGTATGTTCATAGAGGATACATTAAAGTAACCTTATTTGAAAATATCTTCCTTGATTAGCTTTATAATTTATCCTTTATGCCATTTACTGAATGTAGTCTCAAACCATCATCTTTGAGAAAATCACAATGAAGTTCCCCAGATTGGAACATGATTCAAAAATATTTTTTATTTCAATATTATATTCATCTTAAGGGTTCCAATGATTACATCAACACTTGTAGGATATAATGAAAATAGTCAAATGATAGGTCATTCTATCTCTTATTGAACACTCCTACTTTGATGAACGTTCTTGCATTAGTGCATGCCATCTATTATATATATTTTAACACATTTTTCCACAATTTTATTTCATATTGATGACACTTTATCTATCTTTCAACTTTGATTTATTATAAATCAATCTTATCATATATATTTAATTCCTCATCAATATAATTCAAGCCATCAATCAATAATTATTCTACCCAGGCCTCCAGGGTTTTCCCATAACTATTATATTTAGTTATGGCTAAAATGGATTATTTACTTATTGTGGGGAATTATGTTGGGTTTTAAATTTGGGAAATAGTAGGAGTTTCCACATGATTCAAGAGATAATTAACATACCCTATGAGATATTGAAATTGTTCTTCTAATTTATCTTGTTTTAGCTCATCTTGTTTATATATCTTAGTCATTTTTTCTATTTAACCTGATGAAGGTAATGAACATCACTTTCAAAAGTGTATTCACCCATAATAACTATAATTCAAGTATAATCATACATAGTTACCTCCATTTCATATTTCTTAACATTAGGTTATGAAACCTCAATGAACTAAGCTAGATGGATCAATGACCAACTAAGAAGTGGGATTGGATTGATTTGGGGGAGGAGTGACAAGAAGATTTTCCAACACACCAAAATATAAAAAATACACATCCAATATATTCTTTCATTTTCCTAGTAATGATGGCATCCAATTAAATTCTACATTTATATTTCTGACCATATGTGTATCTATACTAGGATATCAAGTACGTGGGGTAGATTTCCTTGGTAGGGTAGAATGTGGTGAAAGTGGGATGTGAGGATAACGTGGGAGAATAGGAGAAATTATTCCTAGTGAAGTGTAATTAGATAATAATATTATAATCACTAATTGGTCAAACCATTGAATAAAATAAATATATTGTTGTGTAGTATTCTTAATAAATAAGGAGAGATCTCTTAGTGGGGAAGATGATAACTATATTTGTACCATTTTGTTGCATTATAATTTTATTCCCAATATGGGTCCTTCACCAAAATTTTTAGTTTATTTCCCTGGTTTGAGTCCTTGTCATCACCATCACCACTAACTTATGTAGTGGGATGAGATATAGCACCAAAGCCACTAAATCTAGTTTCCCTTGGAGTGGATGCAAGAGATTTTTTTAGTGAAGATGGGGCCTAGATTTGTGAAAATTCCAACTCCCATAAAATATACAAGATTTATATTGATCTAATTTAATGATCTTCTCAACGTGAAGTTGGTTCTTTCTTGTAGGTCAGTGATCTCAGTGTTAACCAACCTATCAATTTTAGAGGTTCCACCATGATTATTTTAATATATTTATATTCAAATGTTTCACTGATATCATCAATTATTCCATCAACCATCCATGTGTCAATGAAATATCTAATTTTATCTAGGTTGAGATATCCACAATAACATCTTTAAATTTCAAATTATTCCAATGCAATAATCTTCTAGGTGTGGTTTATGAATGTATGAGGTTATAATCCCATTAGTAGCTTAGAGATATCAATTTATATAAAAAAAAAAACTCTTATAATATATGGGTACAAAGTGAATTAAACTATACTAGACTCAATATTCAAAGCATTCATTGTAATTTTTCATGTGTAGTTGGGAACACTACTCCCACTACATGTCTCTTTTTTCACCTTTGATATACATTAGATAGCTAATGACATAATTCAATTAGTATCATTTATCACTAAAAAAACTTAGAATCCTCATAGGACAACCCTAAAAACCTCCAAATTTGATATAAGATAAATTTTGGAATTGGATGAAATAGATTTCATATTATGATCTAAGGCTAATTCCTTCTTCAGAAAACCTACCTCCCCAGTGTTATTTTATAACTTGCATTATCCTTATATGAATAGATAATTCACTTATATGAAGGGATTGATGCTTTGTTCAAAGGTAAATCTAATTTAAAATTCATATAATCTTGTATTCGATCTTGGGTTTGGAAATTGAGTGAGGCCAAAGTATTCTCATTAAGATGCAAGAAAATATACCAAATATGAAGTCATATGAAATGACTTGGTGGCAATCACTTTGGTGAGATAATAATGAAGTTCATAATTAATCATACTCAAATAATAAATTAACTACTTACCACCAAAAATTATACTCATTATGAGGAACATCCAATAATTTAAATTCTTAATATCTACATTTAATACCACCCTATTGAGGAGGGTGATCATATATGATAGTGTCTTCATAAAATATGCTTTGGTGAAGCTCTTGGGGAGTTTAAATATGCATCTTCATTGTAATTTAAACCAAATATTATCCATGATAGTGAATTTATTCTCTATGTTTTTTTATAAATAATATTTCCTAATTTTTACACTCATCCTTGCATATATGCTCCTCTACAAAATTTGAAATCTTGCATAAATGGATTGCCCATCAAGATTTTCCACAAGGGTATTTGACGCAGGTGCATGATAATATTATATTAAATTGTAATTTTTTTTGGTCTTATGATGTTTAAAATATCATTTTTGATAAATAATAAGACTTACCTAAGCTTTACTAGTCATTTATAGGTTCTTTAGTGGTCTTTCTAGGTTTTTTGCCAAAATGAGAAGTTCAAAAATTTGAATTATTTTAAAGAATTTTTAAGGTATTAATTAGTTTTAAAAGTATTTATCCTTGTGTATTGGGTCATAAGGGTCAAAATATATGTTTTAAGTGTCTTTCAATCCCTTACTCAGTCTAAATCTACTATAAATCCAATTAAGTAAGATCCAACATAGGAGAAAGGCCTAATAAAACATGTACTAAGATAAGACATGGACTATTGACAGATTATTTTTGATTAAAAAAATAAAATAGTATTAGTAACATAGTTACAAGGTGATAAAATTGAAAAAAATAAAAATGAGGAAGATAACATATGAATAAATGAGGAAAGTTCAAGTTGTGGCTATAGTTAGTGGATGTATGATAGTCTATAAGTCTTTGTATATTAGTTTAAGAGAAATATAAATAAAAGAAGGTTTTGTATTGAGTTATATGGATTAAAAATATTTTTAAACATTTTATAAAATTTATTTTTATGTACTTAATCTTATTTCATACTTTATTGGTGACATGGTTTGCTACAGAGGTCTACAAGTATTGGTCTGAGTGTAACATGTAAAGATTAGAGCATTTTTATTCCATTTTAAATGTAATAAAGTCTTGAAAACAAGTATCAGAGATAAATTTAGGTATAAAGGACTTAATTAAATATAAATAATTCATAAATATTATTTATAACTTAAATTATATTTATATTTGTACTCTCAACTTGTAAGCATACTTTTAACCCTAATTTAGGGGTTTAAATCACCAAAATTATAATATCTCCTAAATGAACAATCCAAAACATTTGAAACTTTATATATTGATGATATAAGTTTTTATTTTTATTTTATAAAAGTGGTTTAAAGCCTTTATAACCTCTAAATGTGGATATATTTATGACTGTGTCATATCAGATTTGTAATTAGGCCTAAACAAGGTTAAAGGTTAAAGTTGACCAATTTCCTTGAAAGTTCATATTGAAAATTATTATAGATAATATGGTATGTAATTTATATCATGTTTATTAATTTATTAAACCCATTTATGGTCTTTTAATTATAAGTTAAATATGTAAATTATAGATCGGGCCTAGAAAATAAGATTGTAGACCTAAAATATAAGAATTAAAGCACTATTTAAGTCTTTTTAATTGAATAGGATTAAAGGAGATAATTAAGATAATTATTTGAGTTTAATAATCCTTAATTTTATTAAATAATAATATATAAATTCATGAAATTATATATTCTGATAAATTTATCTATGAAGGTGTAATAGGCCTAGAAATAAGGTCTAAAACACAAAATTCTATCCTTTATAAAAGAGTCAAGTTCAAGATGAAGTGAAAGATTGATTTAGAGATTAGATAATAAAAATAAGATTGTAAAGAATCATTTTAAAGAGAATTTTTGAGTATAATATTATTTATTGAGTTCAAAGACATTCAAAAAGACTACAATCCTAGATCAAAAGTAAATAGACCTAGTTGTCTAACAAACTTAGTTGGAAGAAGTCCTCATTGAAATTAAAATTATATAAAGTGGTATTAGATATCATAAGATCTAAGATGAAGAGAGATAAAATATTTGTCTCTTATTTAATAAGAGTGACCTAAGAATATGAAAATTTATGAAATAGAATCCTGTGAAGGAGAGTTGAAAAGAGAGGACAATAAGCTATGAAAAAGAAGCTTGTCAAGATGACACTTAGAATAAGAAGTGATATATAAGGTCATAGGATGTAGCCAAAAATATAAGGATTGATGATATATATGAGGAATGTTCAAGATAATTTACAAGAAATAGAGATTGTATAGAGAAGGTATATTGAAACAAGCTATATGAATGATGTAGAAGAAGGACCTCAAGGAGATGTGGTAGAACTATAAAGTGTAGAATAGAATATCATAAAAATAATTATGGAAATAAGATATAAATCTTAATTAGAGGTTTCCATCATATTAAGGAAACTTAAATATAGAATAACTCATTTATTGTATCAATGTAATGGACACATATTATGAGTATGAAGGCATAGATGATGATAAAAAGGTAAAGTTTATTGTTACTAGATTGAAAAAAAATGTTTCATTATGGTGGGATGGAGTAAAAGATGATAGAAGAAGGAGAGACAAGAAAAATATCAATATTTGGGATATAATGGTGGCTAAAATGAATTCCAAATTTATGCCAAGGAACTATCACACATAATTGTTTAAGAAACTTTAAAATTTGAGGCAAAAGGAAATGTGCATGAAAGACAATATAGAGGAGTTATACAAGATGACTATTAGGGTAGGTCACATAAAAGAGGATGCTAAAAAATGAAAAGGTATCTTAATGTTCTAAAGTTTAACATATAGGATGAGATCAACTTATTGTCTCCAAGGATAGTTGAATAAGCTTACCATTTGCCTCTCTAAGTAGAATAAAGATTGACCAGGAGAAAAAATTAGCATTCAAGAGGAAAAGGTATAAATTTCAAAGGTAGAGGGAAACATGATGGAAAAAATTATATTAAAGTTTATGATAAAAGATAATTCATCCCTCCAAGTCAAGATCAAAGTACAAGAGAAGGTCACTCATATAAATTAAGAGAAAAGGTATCTAATGTTCTAAAGTTTAACATATAGGATGAGATCAACTTATTGTCTCCAAGGATAGTTGAATAAGCTTACCATTTGCCTCTCTAAGTAGAATAAAGGTTGACCAGGAGAAACAATTAGCATTCATGAGGAAAAGGTAGAAATTTCAAAGGTAGAGGGAAACATGATGGAAAAAATCATATTAAAGTTTATGATAAAAGATAATTCATCCCTCCAAGTCAAGATCAAAGTGCAAGAGAAGGTCACTCATATAAATTAAGAACATCATATTCAAAAGGTAAAATAGAATTATTTTGGTGTAAGTGTTTTAGATGTAATGAATATTGCCATAGATATTATGAATTCCCAAAGTATCTAAAAGAAATCCATAATAATCAGGTTATACAAGTAGAAGATAAAGAGAGTGTGGGATCTTATGATGAATCTGAAATAAGAGAGTCTCTATTGATGAAGAGGATACTTCTCAATCCAATAAATGAGATCAAATAATCATCACAAAGGATAACTCTATTAAAAAATATTAATGTGGGTCTTATGCACATCCCCAAATATAATGAGGTAGCTTCTAACATTATAAGATCTCAATGGATATGAACTTCACTTTAGGGCATTAGTTATAGGTTTGGATTAAACAACCTTGTGGTGGAATAGTAGGTTGAGAATGTAAGTTGTTAACTAGGTTTGATTATAGTGAAATGAATCATAATAAATAAATTGAAAACTAAGTGAGTTGGATGGATGGATGGAATATATTATAAATTGGGTAGGTCTCAATAAAAAAAAATTCAAAAGGAGGGAAGGGTAGAGTATAAAATAAGGTTATATGGTCTCAAGGGGTTACTTCCTAAGTTGGTTCCTTTGTGAACAAGTGTTTAAAAAACTAATACTTTATATTTGTAGATATTTCACACTCATAAGAAAAAAAATTAGGAAGTCTATGGGAAATAGTATAGGAAACTTAATGGTCTGAATTAAAGTCTGCACCTTTTAGAGTTACTATTGCACACCCTTAGTTAGGAGATTACATCTCAGACTAGAAATATGTTTGGGGAAGCTATGAAACACATCTAGAAGACTACACTAGAGGAAAAACACTCCTGCACACTTCAAAATATTTACACAATTAAGCAATTTCCTAAAATCAATGAAATCCACTAACTTTTCAATAGCTTTTGTACATCTATAATTAGCATACATCAATGATAACAATGATAATTATCCATAGATTTTTCACTCTTTAAATTATTAAACTAATACAACCATGAAAAAAATATCAATAACATAGAGGTGGAAATAAAGTAACATCGACATAGTTGCATGAAAATCAAACTAATTTCTTCATTTATTGAGAAAACTCATGACCTTTTAGACTATGTAATTACATGAATATATCCATGCAAACTCTTAGTTACATTACATAATTAGGACCTTAGTTATATTTTTAGTATCAAAATTTCATGTGTGCATGCTTATAATTAACTACAACTATGCCAAAATAAGTTATCTTATATATTACAATTTAATGTATGTATTCTTACAAATAGTTCAAAAAACTTTTACATTTATGTACTAAGAATAAATAAAATAAAAGTACAAGGATGAGTCATATTTGCATGAATACATATAAAATTAGCCTTCAACTAAGTCTCGTTATGTGATTTCATGGTGCTATTTATTGTTGGAGGCATTAAATTGGTAGCTTGATTTGAAATGGAAGTTGAAGAATCAACTTTCTTCTTTGATTTAAACACTTGAAATTACTTGTCACCAATGTCATGCTGGTACCTAATAATGTCCATGTTTAATAATGGAGGTACTTTCACCCTGTTGACTTGTTCCATAAGCCTTGCATGTTCAACTTTATTATTTATGAAGTTAATCATAAAGATTTATACTTCAGTAACCTTTTCCCTTATAAAATTCAACTTGGATTCTATCTCTTCCAATGTCATTCCTTGTAAGTTATGCTTGAAGCTAGTTAAATCCTTTCAAAGAAGTTGATCAAAAGTGGCCTTGCTAATAAGCCTACCCATGGAGTCCCTTTCCTATGAGATATTTAATTCCTCTAGAATCTACAAAATGAGGATTTAATGCTCTACATATTTAGGCATTATGGCCTTAGCTGCTATAACCTACTCTCTAGCTTCTTATGCCTTGATGACTACCAAGTTGAGGGAATTTTTATCCCCCAATGGTGCCATTAAATTAAGGTGGACATATTCCTTATTAGTTATATAAATAATAAGGAGATTCAACTTATTTTCATCTTATTTTAAAGAATTAATCAATTTGGTAGTTTAAACTATTTAAGGTGCTAACTCAACCCTCATTATAGTAATAGCCTCCAAGACATTATATAATCTTGATGCTACATTTTGTACATCCATTTATATCTTTATGGTAACATGTATTGTTTGCTATTGTTCTCATATTTGTTCTAATTCTTGCTCAATTTATTTTCTAGCCATTTTAGTTCCCTCATGAATCTTGAATAGAGCATCCTTATAGGTTTAAAAATAGGAATTGAAGTCCTCAATGTAGGGAGACTATCCTAATTTTATGCTATTTATTTTAGACAAGGTAAATACCTCTTATCTTTCTTCTAAAGTGACCCCCCTTCTAGTATCATCTTTTAGTTTTCTCTTCTTTACCCTTTGTACACTCCATGTAGATTTGTCAAATATAGATCTCACTATGGGAAATTCTATAATTTTAAGAATAGGCCTTTAAGAGGCCTCTAATTGCATATCAGTTTCCCACTATGGGAAGACCAATTGGGTTTTGTCTATGGCTTGAGTGTCTTGAACTGCAGTCTCACTCAATATCTCTCCTGAGGATTATTTCAAGGCCTCTTTAAGTAGTTGATTAGTGAGGAAAGGCCAAATTAATTTAGACTAGTCTATAACAACATATCGAGGTAGTGCATGGACTATATAAACTAGCTTATTCTTTCTAACCTTATTCATTATTACCACATTAGTGGCTTGAGAATAAGTGGGGGAGGCACTGGTAAACCTAACTAAGTAGATGAAATGTGAAGCTGTGAGCTTTCCACTACTCTGGCTTTATTGGTTTCTTTTATTTTAATCTTTGAAGGTGTTGGGATAGTGGTGGAATCAAACATAGTGGAAATAGTTTGGATGGGCACAAAAGACACAATTGGAGGAGGTGGAATTACTAGAGGAATAAGAACAATATGGGTAGGGGAAGCATCCTCTACCTTTGGAATAAGTAGATTTAGTTGGGCAATAGGCTGAGAGGAAACAACCTATGCCTTGGGTACCAAAATGAAGGGGACCAATAGGACTAAGGGACATATAATTAAAGGAAAAAATTATCACAGGAGAAACACAAGACATAATGGGAGTAGTAGAAACTAAAGGGGGTGCTTCCTCACCTGATTATTCTCCATATAACAATGATTTTCCCTTGGTGTCCTATTGGCTTAGAACCTTAAGTCTTTAAAGTTATTCCTTCTCATCTATGGATTCACCTCTAGATACTTCTCTTGATGGCATTTATACTTATGGGGCATCAATAGCTAGACTTTGTGGAGGGAGGTGATCCCTTGGCTTCCTCTTATAAAAGATAATTACTTTTTTATTAGTAGAAGATGCCTCCTATGTGGTTGTGGTTGAGGTAACCATAAAAATAAATTCTTGGATTGATGTATTAATTATTTGGGTAGGTATTTATAAATCTAAAGAGTCAAGATAAATTGGATCATGTGCTCCCCAAAGTGAAGTATCAAGAAATCCAAGCTCTTTATTTATAGCTTTTAATGTTGTAAGGGGTGTTTGTGAAGGTTTTCCTTGATATTTTGATGGCCAAGAGGACCTGTTGACCCAAAAATATGATGTATCCCATAATACTATAGGTAGGAGTCTAGTGTGTGCATCTATAATTGAGATAAATGACTACGTTTGAATGATTTTTAGGAGCTCTTCAACCATCCTAACTATCTATGCTTGCTCTTTGACCTACACATAATATTTGGTGTTGAGAAATAATAATTCATGATCATATGAATCATGGTGGTAGGGAATACCAAGCACTTTAATGTGTTTTTTTACTTGGCCATGAGGATCCCAATCCTTGTGTGATAGTGTGGCTAGTGAGTAGTACTCCTTATACCTACCAACATCATATAAGTGTTTTTGATTTACATATCAAATTATCCAAATAATGAGGTGAGATAGATGAAAGGATATCTTATTCTTATTATGTATATCTTCATCTATCCCCCAACATAATTGGTAGGTTATTTTTAGTTCTACCAGTATATCAGGTACATATTTGGGAAGATGTAGGGGTGTTACCTTATGGACTATGACCATAATCATAATATAGTCTGGGTATAACAAGTAATCTCCCTTAATTATTAATTTATCCATAATGATTTTAAATATATTATGTAATGGGGAATCATGAATGTCCATCCATACCTATGGGTATACATACTCTACGATGCGTGTGATGTTTTGGGTGTATGCATATATGTGTATGAAGGAATACAAATCACATATACATTTTTTGATAAAGTATAGATTTAGGATCCATAGTGACCCATTGTGTACATAAAATATTCCCAACATAACATCAATAAGATAGGAAATAATATATAAAATGCCTCATTGGGGCCTCTTAACCTTATGTAACACCTATTCTTGTAGCCTTACATTAATTACTTCACCTAGAGTGAATGTCAACTTTGAGGTCATCAATAAGTCTAGAAATGGAACCCAATCAAGGTGGAATAATTATATGATAGGTTATCCATATAACCTATTTAGGAGGGCCATCCCAATATATATTCCCATCCTAAATTTAATCATAGGCACCAACTACTTCTCCTTCAGGTTGATGGTCTCCTTGAGAACCACCCAACAACTTAATATTTTATCAATTGACTTATACTTATTCCATGAGACTACATTATGTAAATAATATGTAGAATTTAAGATGGGGAGAGATAAATATATTTTAAATTCATCCTATGCGATGCACACTATTACTATCTTGTGCTCCAAATAGTACAAGAATGTGCCTCTAGTCACTTTTATAGTGAAGAATAAGTCCCATAGGAGGTCAATGCATGATATGACCTTAGAATTTGCTAATGTGAAGTGAAATAATTTAAATTTTAAGGTGAGGAGGTATGAATCCAATTGTCATTGATTTAGAATAAATGTCTTTGTAAGTGTGTGAATCAACCTAGTGAATCACCTCCCACATTGCTGAATGTTTACTGTAGTCATTGTTGAATATTGTAGGGTCAAATATAATGTATTTTTACTCTATTAAATCCTTGATAGAGAATATTAACATGGATATTATTTTTAAGAATGTCTTGGATGAGGATGGTATTGCTAATTGACTGCATTGACAATGTTTTAGTTTCTAACTTAGAAGCTTAGCTCTCCTGTATGCACCGTAAGATCAAAATGTTGGTAGTTAGGGATTTTTTCAAGGGAAGAAAGTGATTTAAAATTTAGATTGGGATAAATTAGAACATAATTTATTTATGATTCATTGATATAAATTTATCATTTAATTCCAATTCATGCACCATTAATATCCAGTGTCTATAGCTTTATTTTGTTTGTTTAATTCAAAGTTTACCACTTCATTTGATAGTATGACACATAAAAATTATTGATGATTAATAGGAGTGCCACATCATTTCATTTTTACAAGTGCCATTTCATAACTTATTTCACTTTGGTTTACTATGCCATGGGGGATCTTGGTAGTTGGGATATAACATTAAAACAATGTTTGCAATGTGAATGAATCTCCCAAATAAAAGTTCTAAACACTTTTGATAAAGACCAAAATAAGCCAAAAAAATGTTTCAAACACTTTTTCCAAAGACCAAATTCTCTGAACACTTTTTTTGAATAAACATTCTAAAGAATAAAATGCCAAAGACCAAAAACCCAAACATTTTCTTTGAACATTTTCACTAAATAAATTCTTCAAAGACCAAAATGCTAAAGTGTAAAACTTCCAAAAATACCTAGGTCCTAAAGAAAAAATTAAATAAGACTTTAATATATGGTGAATAAAACTATGAAGGCCCAATATATAAGCAAAAACTCTGAATAATTGTCTTGAACAAAACCTATGAATAAAAACTTTGAAGAGTAATTTCATGCCCAAGTTTATTTATATAGGTGCAAAGTGCTAAAAACTTCCAGAGATAGGCTTTAGAACAAAAGTTATGAAGACAAAATATTTAAAATAAAAGTTATAAACAGATTTTTTTAAGACCAAAATTAGATAAGACCTTTACATACACAACTTCTAAATAAAATTAGCAGGTTAGTCAAAATAACTAAAATATGTTCATATGTTTACTGAATAATGAAGTTAGTGCAATAAATAAATGTCTCAGTTTAAATAATTTTAAGATAGATCTAGAACTTTTAAGAAATATAGTGGGTCCATATCATAAAAAATAATGGGGGTAAGTTGGGTACAATAAATGGTAACTTACAAGAGAAATACTCTTGAGTATTTGAGAACATATAACCTTTGGTTAATAGCTCCAAATCAAACATGAACTATTAAACAAAAGAATAGTTGAATTAGACACATAAAAGAGACTCCTATTAACCACATACAACATACTTTCCTTAATCATACTTTGGATCTATGTGTGATTAAGTGATTTCCTTTTACTCTTATTGTGAGTATTTTAGGAGAGACCTGAGATAACTCTAGGTTTCATTCCAATTTTTGAGAAAACAAATTTGAAAATTGGGGAAGCTCTAACATTAATCTATTTATAGACATGAATATATAGTCCTAATAAAGGTACCATGGGTTATTTCTCCTTATTCTTCCTTTATTATTACATGATGGAGGATACATTGACCTTATTTCATCATTTGAGCTTTTGATCACCTTTAGTATTTTTTTAGGTTTGTTAGATCACTCTATTTTTAGGATGCCTTCTTATTTTACTATATTTTTATTTTGTTGAATATTACTAGAATAGGGAGAGTAAAAAACATAGTGAACATATATATGAAAGAATCATTTTTACTAGATTGTCCCTCCCTGCTACACCTATATCAATGGTTATTTACTTTAAAAAGTATTAATCTGATAGGTGTATTTGATCCAATGAAATTGAGAAAAAATTATAAAATATATATGAAATAATAAGAGAAACATTTATATACCTAATTTAAGAATTCATTTATATCCTGTTCATGATCAATTTACTTGTTGCATACCTAAATTTTGAAGATCTTGAACACAAGGGTATAAATCTTGCAAGTAAACAAATTTATGTACCTTTACTTGGTCTGATTTCCCACAACCAATATTTTAGCATATAAACATATTATAATAAGTAAAATGGGTTGGAAACTTGATTTATCATACTAGGGGAAGTTAATTATATTGTCATGGGATAAATAAAAGTGTCTAATCTAGAAATTAGGGAACTAGATTAAGAAAAACAACATGATAAAAATAGGAAATGCTAACCTAGGAAGTAGGGAATCTATTTTATGAAAGTAATAAGTCTATTCTACTAAATTAATAAATATATTCTATCATACTCTTACCACATCTATTATTACTCAGGGACATCCCTAGATGGTACAACCATGAATTAATGCTTTAATAACTATCCATTGATTGGATATGTCATCTCATTGCCTTGGAGGTTCCTCAAATAAAAAACATTGTTACCTAGAATCTTTGAAATATGATAAGGTCCAATCCATAATGGGGTAAAATTATCATGATATCCTTTATTTTCATGGGATTTATCCCATCGAATCACCAAGTTAGATATTGTGAATGCTTTAAATTTTTCTCTTTCATCAAACCACCTTTTGACTATGTCTTGATGTTTATTGAAATTTGTAAGGCCTCAGTCATTGAGTCTTCCATTTATATTATATCTAGTAATTAAGACTCCATCTTATCAATTAGTTCCATGTATTCTTACATAAACTAATTGTTGCTCATACACCAACAAGGAAAGGCCTTGAGGGCCTTCTTGTGTCTTATTTGATCAACCCATAATGCATACTTCAGTAGATTATGCCAAACTCTACTTTTATTTATTGCTAAATTTTTAATGGTGTCAATCAGGTTCCTATTTTTTGATTTATCCAATCTATTTACTTATGGGTAATGGTTGGATGATGACCTAATGGAGTTTCAATTATCATGGGCCTATTTAATGAATTCAACTAATGGAATGCTGGCCCATGATCATAAACTAGAAAAATGGGGAAACTAAATCTAGTTGTTATATTTTCCTCTAAAATTTGATTACATATTATGATCTTGAATGTTTTATAGCCACTAATTTATTCCATCATGTGAAATAGTATATGGCAGTGAGTACAGACTTGTGTCTAATTAAAGAATTGGGGTTAATGACCCCAATGAAGTCCAAGACCCATTGAGAAAATGATCTTCCTTTAATAATATGTTGTCAAGGCATTGATATATGTACTTTTGTTTTTACTAGGACATACAATTCATGACATTTTTAAAAGTGAACATGTGCATCCTTGAAGACTGTTGGCTAGTAATAACCCATTCTAAGGATTTTATGTGCCATGGTGTTTCTAGAGGGATAACCACTACCCATTTTTTGGTGCAAATTTTATAGAATTTATTGAGCTTATTTTCATGATGCACATCTTAGATAGATGCCTTCATAATTTATTCTATATAATATCCCTTTTATGATCATGTAATGAGCCACTTTGAGTCTTAAATATCTCCTCTAGTCTCGTTTGAGTTTTGGGGAATAATTACATGTGAGAAAGAATTGAATAATGTTAGTATACCAATCCCCTTTAGGTACTTAGTTTTCAAAAACCTCTTTAATTATGATGCATGGGTCAGGTTCAATCATGATATGAATGATGTCTTGATCTTTAATAATCTTGGTAGGCTTGATTTTTATGTCAAACTCCTATATTTTTTCCATCCATTTTCCTCTACATGTTCCAATTCATTCCTCCCCAAAGTGAGCTTGATAATAGAATCCAACACAATTGTGATGTTATTTTTATTAAGGATGTAATGTTAAAATTTATTTACTACTTTGACAAGGGAAGAGATTTGCTTATCTATCATGAAATACCTAAGTTTTGAATCCTTCAAGTTTGTGATCATGAATGCAATAGGGTGATCACTTTCATATTTATTCTAAGTGAGTACTATGGTAATGGTATGTTCTGAAGTGAATGAATAAAATAAGAAACATTTAGTAAAGTTTGGGCTTATCAGTATAGGGGCCTAAGATATTATATATTTAATGTCTTGGAAATACTTTTGAGCCTCTATTATCCATTCCAATTTAGCATATTTTTTTAGCATAGAAATTATAGGTCTAACAATTTATGCAAAGCTTGATATAAATTTTGTCATAAAATTTATCTTCCCAAAGAAAGATTTGATTTTCTTATTACTATTTGGGAATGTAGTTTTTAGTATCCCTTGAATTCTATTTGGGTCAATTGTAATTTCATCTTTGGTGATGATGTGAACTAAGATATTGCCTTCTGTGGCACCAAATATGCTCTTCTTAGGGTTTAGTGAGATGTTAAATCTTATACATCTTTAAAATATTTAATATAGGTGATTTACATTATCGGTATTAGATTTTGAGAAAATTGTGAGGTCATCCATGTAAATCATTATGAATTTACCTATTAGCCCTTAGAATGCATGATCCATAGCTCACTGAAAGGTAGCTCTTACATTAATTAAGCCAAATGGAATCCTCTTATATGCATAATTACACCACTTTAGGTTGAATGTGATATTAATTTTATCCTCTAACTCCATAAATACCTAGTTATATCCTAAAAATCCATCCAAGAGGGACATCATTCCCTAACCACTCACTATCTCGAAGATCTCATCCAAGGAAGGAAATGAATAATTATCTTTCTTAGAAGATTTGTTCAAGTTTATAAAATAAACATAGATTCTAATTTCCTCATTATTATTCCTAAATGGAATTAAATTATCCACCCAAGTATAATGTTTTATAGAGAAAACTATTTTCATGATCAACAACTTTTCCACTTCCTTCTGAATAAAAGGCTCCAGGATACGATTTACCAGCCTCTATATTTTCCTAAATGGTTTGTGGTCTAACTTTAGTGGGATTTTATGGGTGATGACCCTTGGGTTATAAACCTTAAATTATTTATACATTGATCTGATCAACAATTTAGGTGATAATTTAGGTGATGGTTCTACCCCAATTAATGATAAAACTTTTGGGAGACATAACTTTTGCACTGTAGCTCCAATTGACTCCCCGTTTGAACTATTGGAAAGTTAAGAATAAGGAGAATGAGGTGAGATGGCATGGATATTTTTTAAATGGTTTTTTAACCCTAAAAACCCAATGTAAGTTTCCTAAATTTCAATTTTAGTAGTGTAGTCTAAAAATAGTAAGTTTTTAAAAATAGTAATTCCTCAAATTTAGTATTGTTTTAAGTCATGGAAGTCGAACCACTTAATATCCTTTGAGATTGGTGACCTTAAATATCCTAATAATAATTTAAAAATGTGTATAAATTAAGATGTAACTTGAAATATAAATTAGACATCTCTTCTTAGAGATAAACATATAGTTGTATTGCGATCTTGAGTAATAAAACATCTCTTCTCAGAGAATTCATTATTTTCATGTTCTTGAAATATATATAAAATAATTTTTTTTGAGTTTTGGATCATACATACATGAAATAACATATTTGTATTGGGTGAATAAAATTTTCACCCTTTGCCTTTACTCTAGAGTACAACTTAGACCAATGTTAACATAGTACGGGTCATATTCATCTCCTAAATTCTCTATTTTGAATTCATATTAATTTAATTTTGTATGCCTTTATTGTTGTGATTAAGGATCCAAATCAAACATCCTTTCCAAGTAAATTATTATTAGAGGGAGGCGGTTTTCCTTTAGCTGAATGACTCCTCCCCTAATTCATCTTGGCATAGGTAACTAATATCCTTATCATCAATGATTTAAGACTCAAATTACCATGATTTAGTCAAGAACTAGATGATTTGATGGTCATAATTAGAGACTTTCATTTTTTTCACATTGTTAGGAATATATGGATAAGGCATTAGTTCAATGGAGAATCTCTATACTTTGGACTCTTGTAGAGGTGCTGAGTTAGTCACTGAAGTAGCTAGTAAATCACTAGCTTGATTTTGTTTTTTAGGAACAAAAACTATATTAAAGGCCTCAAATGAATCAATTAAATAATATTTTATATGTTTTTACCTCTTTAGGTATGATAACTTGCACTAGTATTTATTCTTGAATTGATTGACTACAAGTTCTAAATCTTCATAGATTAGCAATTTTGATTTGTTATTTTTGGAAATAATAGAGTTTTATTCCTATTTAATAAACAAGTCTAAGTAGGATAAATTAGTAAATAATATTCCTAATTAAATCCAATAATTTTTGAAATTGAATTGAAATTGGACCTTTTCTAAAAATAGTAGTGAGATAGAGCAAATTAAACTTATCTTATTTTAGATTGTTTCGACTGAGACAGGGTTTGGAATTTTACATGCAGGATTGGGACACTATCACAAAAGGTTATTGATCTTAATTTTTTAATTGGATAAGAGTGTTATAAATAGACACCTTGGGATCTAGTGTTATAGTCCTCTCCCAGTGTTATTGTCCTCAAGATCTGATCTTTTTGGGTTTTGTTTGCCTACTCAGTGTGAGCATATATACCAAATTTTAGGTCTTCACTATTGACAAAGCTTATTGTAGAGCTAATTAATCATGTACCTGTATTTTATATGTAATTTAATGAAATTAGGCAAATATGGAAAATGGGTTAGTGTGTGTAAGATGCACTAGATGTGTTTCAAACCCTATGTGTGGGCACACTACCAACATACAAATACTCTAAGGAGGGATCAAGCTATATGTAGTTCTCATTTAAGAGTGATTAGTGTAATAGTGAATGAAATTCAAGAAATTATAAAATTTATTATGCTTGAGATGGTTAAGGACTAGTCTAAAGACTTAATTTATCTTGAAAGTATATAGGCTAGTTGTATGTAGAGAATAGGGAAGATTGCTCTAGTGGTCTTGCTTGTATTCTTGCTTGCTTGAATGATATTTGCCAACCCTTTCCAAATGATCTTTGAATGGGATTATATATGGATCTATTGGTAATGGGTTAGATGAAACTAGACTAGGTTGAAATAGTGGACAAGAGGAATTAAGGAAAAATGGTAACCTGGGCTCAAAATGTGATTGGAAATGAGCACTAAAAAGGGAACACCCTAGGGTCTAGTGCTATTATCCAACTTTAGCCATATTTTACTAAGTAGATGAGACTTAGGGGGGATGGACTGGTCATGAAGAGAGGGTCCTAGCTTAGTTTTGGTCAAGTTTGAAAGGTCACAGATGATTGGTAATCATTGAAAATAAGCCTAAGAGGGTTTAGAGAGAAAGCAAGAGAGACTTATGGATTGGGTGTCTTTATCCCCACTTAAGTTACCAATTTTTTAATTTTATATGACTACTTTTGCCCAACCTTTATTTTAGTGATGCAGCAAGGCAAAATACTAGGATAAAGGAAAATAAAAAGCATACCTAAACTTACCTATAAATGTGAAGCCCATGAATCTCGTGTGATGCTAAGTAATGTTGGATAGTACATAAAGAGCACATTATGTAAGTATGAATCTACAAAAAGAAAACAAAGAGTAGATCAATTATTATTATATGCAATATAAAATAAGAATGTATAAATTTGAGTAAGAGAGAGGAAGAGAAAATAATGAATACACCTCACTAATTACATGAACCAATACAAAAGCTATTATGATACTGAGTAAGGCTAAGTAATGCTAGATGTGTTGTATTAAAAGTTATATTGAAAATAGAGTTGAGTGCTTAATTCCTCATAAGGTGGCTCAAGAATGCAAATTCTAACCCTTTGGATCCATCATCACCTACTAAGTGAATCTAGATGATCATGCATATGATAATCAATGTTTAGACTATGTGTCCAATCCCTCTGAATAGGTGGCTCAATAATATAAAGGTTGACCCTTTTGCTCCATCATTTCCCCATGAAGTGAAGTTATAAAATGATACTGGTATGAAGAAGTATGTCATATGATATAGCTCTTAAATCTTGTGAATGTTATGGAAATATGATAATGTGGTGTGAATATCCAAATATGTGTTGTAAATTAGGCCAATGCTGGCAAAATTGAAAAAGATGGAGATTAGGCTTGTATGAAAGCCACTCCAAAAATAAAATTTTGGCTTATGTGGAAGCCACTCATGAACTCAAGTAATTAGGAATATGGAGGTTAGGCTTGTATGAAAGCCACTTTGAAATGATTTCAACCACCTATAAATGGAATAAGGCACATAACTACTAATAATGCCTGGGTAATGTTGAAAACTAAAAGAAAATAAGCAAAAGTGCTATGTAATTTTCCCCAATCACTAGTGTCTAAAACATTGATTCTAATCTAGAAGTTATACCAAATACCATATATAAAACTAAAAGTGAGGACCAATCATTCCATGCATGAATCCCCCTATGTTTGGATTCTTTGAGAAAACTATTGATTTGAACTAGTTTGAATGTGAAAAACTATAGATGAACCTACCTTTCTACCTACTTCTAGAAAACCTAGTTTTTCTACTATTTAGATAAGAGCACCAAAAATTGACACCCTAGTGTCCAACATTATTATCTAGTCTCGGTGCTACTATATTTTGCCCAAATTGATGAGTGTTCTAGATTCTTGACTATCTACCTAGTCTATTCTAACTAGTTTGATGACTGGTTGTTTTTCTAGTTATTCTAAAACTAATTTTTTTTAACTGACTCGAGCTTTGATCTCTATACCAAAACCCTTATTATTGCTCCCTCTTCTGAGGGTAGGAATAGGTACCCTAAAATAACTACCCTCAGAAGAAGAAGCCCTACAATTTTGTTAAGTTAGAAATATACATGATATAGAAATGATGATCAATAAGATATCTCAAGATATAACATGGCTTGATTTGAGAGACTTTTATATCAATAGGGGTATGCCTAAATAGATGTAACAATGTAATATCCTATGTAATGTAATGAATTATAATTGAAATTGTTAGTTGTTAGTTTTATTAGTTATTAGTTGGAGGGATGGAACATGATGTCCATCATGGCGTCCAAGAAAATAAGAAAAAATGCATGATATGGATCATGGAATTACAAGTAATAAAAATCAACAATCACATAAATCAAGAAGGAAGATGCATAAAAGGGTGGCCAAAGGTCCAAGTAAACAAGGTATATCGGCACATGTCACTAAAACTAGAAAACAAACATACAAGGTATGTTCAAATGCCACATATACATACAATTGAAACAAGCAAGTTGGCATGGAAGCCATAATCACATAGAAGAGTACAGGTAAAAGACATTGGCAATGTCATAAGGCACACACATGAATAGAATAAAAGGACATTAATAAATGTCTTAAGGCATATATTAGAGACAAGTAGGAACTAAAAATGCAATCCAACAAGCTATGCTAAGCAATAAGAGAAAGCATGTAATAAATGGAAAGATAGAATCACATCTAACTAATAAAAGCAAGAGTGAAAGTATGCAAGACATGTTTAGTACAAAGCTAGGTATATGTTAAGAGATACATAAGTGCTAGATACTAGTGAAATGTTGATATAGTAATCTATGCAATCTAGTAAGTAATGTACATCAACATGATAACTTGGAGTGTGTAGTGTAGGAATGACATAACCTAGATGGTGTAGTCATGTAGAATATGCCCCCAGTGGGTATGCATATCAAAGTATGTCTTGAATGTATATGTAGGATGACCCCTCAATGGGCAGAGTGAATCAATCAAAGAGCTATATATCACTTCACACACTTAAAAAAGATCAAGTGAAGCATGAAAATGTAGATAAATCAACATAAAATAGCACGAGACAACAAATTTAAGTCCTATCATAGTATTAGTAGTGTAAAACATGGATGATGCATACAATCAAAATGTTTTTGGTGTTTTGACATTTTTGAATGTTTTTGGATTTTGAAATGTTATATTGTTTTTGTATTTTTAGAATATTTGAACTATGTGTAATTAAGCAGAAGAGATTATGTAAAAGAAAATCTAAGGATAAATGATACTAATCGATGAGTCTCAAGTGATATTCCCTATCATGGTGTCCTGTATCAAGGAATGGAATCAATCATGATTGTGAATCATGATGAAAATCTTGAGATTGTGGCTCTAAAAGCCATATATACTATAAATATTTTGAAATATCTTAAGTAGAAACTGACTATGGGGTCCCTCTATAACTCTAAAAATTGGAGGAAAATATAAATATCTTAGGGACCCATCTATAAGTAGGAAAAGCTCTCTGAATTGTGCTTTATGTGTAGATGCATGAGATCTCAATGAAACTGCTCTGGGTGTGAATACTATAGCTAGAAGCTATCTAGAATCTTAAAGCTATGGAGGTGTATGAACATTATGTGCTAGTTATGGATGCCTCAACTATGTCTAAATCTAAAGTGGAATAGGAACTAAAATTGGAGGAGAAGTTGAAACTAGTGGAAAAACTAAAACTAGTGGCAAAATTGAAATTGGTGACTGCAAACTAGTAGATGGTTCTAAAGTGGGGAGTGGTGACTCATATGAAACTATGTTGAATATAACAACCTAATTAATTTGAATGAATTTCATGTATCTATGAATTGTAGAAGGTACTTATCTAGGTTTTTGAATGCATGGTTAACCAAGTAACATATCAAAAACTCCTACACTGAGAACTATAGTGAATGGTGTGGCCACATGTGTAGGAACAACCTATAGTGGAAGTATTATCTTACCCAATGAAATCTATATATGCCCACTAAAACAATTGATAACTATGTTTATCAAAGTGATATCCTACTTTTAATAACCCAAATGTTGTAGTAGTGTCAATGTGCACATGTTAAGATTGGAACCATTATCAATAAGCACATTAAAAATAGGTTTATTATGAATGTGAGCTTTGATAAAGAGTGCATGATAATTTGAATCATCCTCAATGATCTCCTATTTTGAGAATGAGATATAAGGTCTAGCTAGAAATCTAGAATTTCATACACTGATCATATTGCTCAAAGGATGTAACTCAACTGAAGGTGCCCTATATGTATCCAGTGGTGGATGTGTATGATATGCATGATGAACCCCTAATGTGTCCCTTATATCCTATTTTGAATGTTATGTAAATAGATCTAAGAATATTTTCAATGCTTTATCCTATGTTTGATTTACCGATGGAGGCTCAACTAAAGTGCCAAAATCAATAGCATTGAAATCTATTAGGTCTTGTATCTTGTGTTTTAAACTGATACAATGATTTGTCATATGGATTGGTGCCCTATAGTAGTCACAAAATGACTATTTATCATATCCCTTTGGAAGAGGTTTTGATAGATCAACTTCTCAAATAGGAGGGAGAGATATGATATTACAATCCAAAATCAATTGTAAAACCTTGACTAGAGAAATTAGAAGATGTGAAAAATTACACCAAGGGGGTGTTGACAAAATTATTCACTGAGGAGGCTCTAAAGCTACATTAACTATAGGTTGATTTTTCCCTTTAGTATCATTGAAATTGACCTTATATGAGACTTTTATGTTACTCTTATTAGTTACATATGATGTATTAGTGTACTTTAGTTTTCCCAATGAAATTAGTTTGACTTCTCTTTCCTTTAATGTGTGATATAATTTAGTGAAGGAAGAGAATATTTTGAACATGATTGATTCATGAAGTGCTGGTAGAAGAATTTGTTTGAAAATGTCTTGTAACTCTTGATATACCATGGGCTAGTCATCTTTGTGAAGATGGTCTTATACCAAAGAACATAGTTTGTGAGATGCTCATTTGGTCATTATTTCTACTAAGAAATTTGAGAATATGAAAATATTGTAGTCTAGAATTGCACCCTTGTGGGAGAGTTTTTTAGGCTCTCTCACTCCTAACTACAATATTGGAATAAACTCAGTTTATGGGTATCCTATAATGAGGTTGAACCTCTAGGACTTTTAATGAGGCTAGCTCCTCAGATGCTTCACTTCAACTTGTTTCCCACATGAAAATCTATTATTGACTAAGGAAAAGGGAGAGAAAGATAACATGAAAGGGGAATCTAAGGAAGGATAGTGATGCACCAAAGATGAAATGATCCACTTTTAGCCTAGAATCCTTAATGACTATTAATTAATTTAATCAAGACACAAACTAATTTGATCCTATCTCAAGTCCATAAGAATAAGTATTTATATGGAGGTCAAAGGGAAACCCTGTAATTTGAAGGATATAAATAAATAGGTCTATATGAGACACTATAAACTTGTGACACTTCAAGAAGGCACCAATGTCTAACACTTCACACACCTTACTAAGAACCAAAAGAATTGAAGAAAGGTGCATGGAGGATTCATAGATGATGAAAAGAGACATACATTCTACAAGTTAAAACCCCAATAATGTACACTTCAATCCAAACTAGAATTAGACAAGTTTATATTATTATTTCAAGAGAGTGTTATAAGATGATTTTGATAGATTCACTCCATCACTAGTCGAGGGATTCATCTAAAGCCTTGATATTAGAAGAGTTTGTAGCCATTGTATATAATGTACTTTTTGTATAGTTTTTCATGTTTTCTCCTAAGTGCCTTGTGCATATAATTTTAGTTGTGTGTTTTCCTTCCATAATTACCTTGGACATAGTGTTTGTTTTGTTCTCATTATCCCTGTTGCTTCAAGAGGATGTTCTAGAAAGGGTCAGCCTTGTATCCAATTTTAGACTAGCTCAGTTGTAGAGGCTAATGACTCCACGCCTAATGGAATAGACAAAAAAAGTGGTCTAGGTTCTCAAGTATAGAAGGAATGCTTCCTTGAGATTCACCAAATATGTTGGCCAAGCTTGTGCCTAGATGAATAAGTTGAGCAGAATTCTAAAGCTTGAAGGTCAAACAATAGTTTTTGGCATGCCTGGTAGGACTACATTGCTCACTGAGTGAAGAGTTTTGGTGTTCTCTTCATATAATTAGCCTTTGGAGGCATGTGTATAAACACTAATGGTAACTCTAAGTATTCATCAACTATTTTGAGTAACCCAAGTGCCTAATCATCATTATTTGGTATGTATAATCAACCATCTTTTGATCAACATGCTTATTCTCTACTTCAACATCACACTTATCAATCTAATAATGTTTATGTATTCCCCTTGAGTGGCCCTTAAAAAATATATCTACCCTATTAAGGCTATTTCTCCCCTCCCACTCTTGCATACAACCAATATCAGTCTCCTTTACATTCAAATTAGTCCTCTAATTCCCCTTGTCAAGACTATGTTTATCTTGTTACATCCTTATCAAGATTCAAGAAAGCATTATCAGATTATATTGAGTTGATAAGGGATATTGGTATGGGTTTAGAAAATTTTCATTCATCCCTATTCATGTTCTAGAAAGGCAATGAGTTCTATTTAGTTGGTCAAGAACAAGTGGTCAATTTATGAGGATGAACAAGTCGTCAGTTTGTGAGAGGGAGAATAAGGTGTGGTTAAAAAACATAGTTTAAAATTTAGAAAGTGTGTTGATATCTTATGAAGATCAATAAAATCATTGCAATCAGTCCTATGTGTCCTCTCCCCTCTAAGAGCCTCAATCTCAGCCTCCAAGGGTTTCAAATCAACCACCTAGTTAACCTTGTCAAGGTCCATCCTTGTCAAGAATCAGAGAGGAAATACTAGACCAAGGGAGAATAATCTTGAAAATCAATAAGGAGGTTAGACTTAGACAATAATTCCCCATTCATGCCATGAAGGGGATAAGGATCTTCTTGCATAAGTTTTGGAGTGTGTGGGTATCCATTGAAGAAGGTGACTATCCACACATCGAAAAAAAAAGAGATGAAATAATAGATACTCTCAATAGAGGATATGCTAACTCATTGGGAGGATGAGTATGTCAAAACCAAACCAATCAGTTTGTCCTCTCCTACCCCTATGCCCATTCCCACTCAATATTTTTAAACCATCCCACCATGGACATTTTCCTACACCTTTGACCCTGATTATGTCATGCCCTCTCTTGTGAAACCACCCTCTCCTATAATTTTTCAAAAATAAGAAAAGGTGGTTGTTCCCTACACATTTCCATCATGGAAACTAGTTTAGAAAGGCATAAAGAAGAAGAAAGAGGTGTCGACTGTGGTGGTCCAAGAATGAGTTAAAGAAAAGGAAGAGTTAATGGTTGAACATAATAAAAAAGAGGTGTTAGCTCAGCTCAATGAGTTTACCATACAAGGGTTATGAGATTCTTTCTCCCTCCATCAAGAGCCACCAAAGAGATCCCTTAACTGGTGATGGAGTGACTCTATCAAAATCACCTTGTAACACTCTCTTGAAGTAATAAGATAAACTTTTTTGATTCTAGTTTGGAGTGAAGTGTGGATTATTTGGGTTTTAAATTGTAGAATTTACGTCTCTTTTCATCATCTATGAGTCCTCCATACACCTTTCTTTAATTCTTTTGGTTCCTTGTAGGTTTTGTGAAGTGTTAGACATTGGTGCCTTTTTGAAGTGTCACAAGTTTATAGTGTCTCATATAGACCATTTCTTTATTTCCTTCAAATTGGAGAGTTTCCCTTCAACCTCCATGTAAATACTTATGCTTGTAGCCTTGAGATAGGATCAGATTACTTTGTGTCTTGATTAAATTTATTAGTATTCATTAAGGCTTCCAGGTTGAAAGTGGAACATTTCATCTTTGGTGCATCACCATCCTTAGCTTATATTCCCCTTTCATGTTATCTTTCTCTCCTTTTTACTTAGTCAATAGTAGATTTTAGTGTGGGAAACAAGATAAAGTGAAGCATATGAGGAGCTATCCTCATTAAAAATCTTAGAGGTTCAACCTCATTATAGGATACCCAAATCCTGAGGTTATTCCAATATTGTAACCAAGAGTGAGAGCCTAAAAAAATCTCCCACAAGGGTGTAATTCTAGACTAAAATAGAAACCTTATCACCAATGTTGATACTAAAGTGTGCTAGGAACATGTTAGCTAAAGTATTGAATGCATTGGTTGATTAATTTGGTAAACTATAAAATCATTATAAAACATAATATTTTAGACTCTATGGAAATAGCTTGGTAAATATCCAATAATTTGGTACATAATCTAATTATGCAACATGAAAATATCTTAAATGTGTCTTTGGATCAACCTTTTGATCATAAAGAGTAAGCTTAGGCTAAACAAAACCTTGTGTCAAGGGTGTAGAGGTAATGTGACATACCAATGGTGTATGCAGTAAAGCAAAAGAATCCAAAGCTTGAAGAGGTCTAGTGGCACCTTGCGCAATATGTAGTACCTTGGATTGAATAGATATTATCTCTTTCACAAGGGCTACCACATCATGAGATAAGGATGTACTAGCTATAACTAGTGGCATAGAGGTAGGTTGCGCTGTTATAGGGGTCTGTTGAGACATAGTTGCCCTTGTAGTTTCATTTTCAACTGGTGGCTCTATAGTTTGAGAAGACTGACCATTGTTCACTTTTTTTGTTCCTCTTGTGGAATTATAAGCATGTCATCTTTCATATCTAGATGTTTGGTTAATATTTATTTAAGTTCTCTTTACCAGTTTCATCAAAACTAGTATATTGAGCCATTATTAAAGTAGGAAAATAGTTTGAAATGTGTTTGAATGTTTTACAATAAGTTTTAGTAGACAATGTGATAGAAAGGGAAAGTACTAAATATAAGAAATGCAATGTCCTAAAAATAGTGATTTGGAATTTGTAAAAAAAAAAAACTAAGCTACCAAACATGTAAAGTGATACCTCAAAAAGCAAAATAGGAGCTAGTACATGCTACTAGAGATTTGACAGTAATATTTTTGCAAAATACTATGAATTTTTAAATTTGAAATTAAATTTTTGAGATAAGTATGTAATTAGAAATTAAAAAAATTATGGGAAACTATTTGATCTAATGGGACCTATTAGATGTAACTAGGGTTTGAGAAAAATAATTTTTTGAAAATTACTATGAATTTTTAAAAGTTGAAGTGATTTTATGATTTTAATATGCAACTAAAAATTTAGAAAATTAATGGAAAATTATTGGAATATTACTAGGAGATATTTGATGCAACTAGGGTTTGAAATAAATTTATTTTAAAATTTACTACAAAATTTTAAAATTTGAGATAAATTTTTGATTTATATGTGTAAGCAAAAAATCAAGAAATTATTGGATTAATGCTAGAAAATTACTGGGACCTAGTGTATGTATCTAGGGTTTTGAAATAAACTTATTTTAAAATTTAATACAAAATTTTAAAATTTGAGAGGAATTTTTTATTTTAATATTCAAGAATTTTTTTATAAATTAATGGGAAAAAATTAGCTAGGAATTTAGCCTAGGGTTTTTAGGGTTTTTATGCAAAATTTGAAGTAAGTCAGGTTCACCAAATTATTTATTATTTTTGGGAATAATGGTGTTTTATTTATATTTAATAAACAAGTATGAGTAGGATAAATTAGTAAATAATATTCCTAATTAAAGCCACTAATTTGTGAATTTGAATTGCAATTAGACCTTTTATAAAAATAGAAGTGAGAGAGAAGATTAAACTTAGCTTATTCTAGACTATTGTGATTGAGATAGGGTTTGGAATTTTGAATCCAGGACTAGGACACTATCACAAATAGGTTTTTGAAATTAATTTTCTGATTGGATAAGAACACCAAAACTAGACACCTTGTGCTCTAGCACTATAGTCCTCCCCTGGAACTATTGTCCTCAGGATCTAATGTTTCTAGGTTTTGTTTGCCTACTCAGTGTGAGCTTGTGTACCAAATTTTAGGTCTTTTATATTGATAGAGATCTTTGTAGAGTTTATTATTTATGTACTTATATTTTCTATACAATTAAATAAACTTAGACAAATAAGAAAAAGGGGTTAGTGTGTGTAAGATTTACTGGATGTGCTTCACACCTCGTGTGTGGGAACACTACCTACATACCAATAATCTGAGGAGAGATCAAGCCATATGTAGTTTTCTCTTTAAAAGTGCTTGGTGCAATAGTGAATGAAATGCAAGAAATACTAAAATTGGGTATGCTTGAGATGGCTAGGGACTAGTTTGAAGACTTGATTTAGCTTGAAAGTGTATAGGCTAGCTGTATGCAAAGAATAGGGAAGATTGCTTGAGTGTTCTTTCTTATATTCTTGATTTTTTGAATGATATTTTCCAACCCTTTTTGAATTATATTTGAATGGGCTTATATATGGATCTACTGGTCATGGGTTAGATGAAACTAGACTAAGCTCACATAATAAAAAATAGGAATCAATAAAAAATAGTAACCTAGGCTCAAAATTTGATTGGATAGGAGCACTAAAAAGGGGACACCCTAGGTTACTGTGTTATTATCCAACTTTGACACTATTATCCTATGCAAATGAGACTTGGGGGGATGGATTGGTCATGAAGAGAGGGTCCTGACTCAGATGGGGTCAAGTTTGGAAGGCCACAAATGACTAGGAATCATTGAAAATAAGTTTGAGAGGGTCTAGATAGCAATCAAGATGGACCTATGGATTGGGTGTCTTTATCCCCATTCAAGTTACCAATTTTTGCATTTTATATGACTAAAAGTTGTTTAAAATTATTTTTGAGATCAAAATGCAATCTCAAAATTATTGACTCATATTCTACTCTATTATTGGTGTAAGGTAACTATAGTCTTTATGATGTCAGTTTTTTATTTCTTTGTGGGTCCACTAATTCAATTCAATCCTTTATCTTACTTTGATCTTGCACCATTGAAGTGGATATTCCATAATTGGGAAAGTCCTTGGATTTCTAGTTTTTGCACCTCATGCTTTGTAATAAAGGTATAGATCTTAAGGTTAGGAGATTTATAGATTACTTATTCATTATTTTTATTATATTTAGTAATAGAGTGATTTATTCTTATCTATTGATAAATTTGAATATGGTTTGTAACACTTCTCCATGGTAACCAAATATGAGAGAAGTCTATTGCTACATACCCATTCAATGTCTTGGACCAATATATACTAAGTAAAAGTCCATATCCTTCCAAAACATTCACTACAACTATGCCAATTATCATTTCTACTCATGGTTTAAATTGTACTTAGATGCATGCTTCATTCAATTCTCCTACTACATGCACCATTATCTTATCTAGTTGTAAAACCATCCTCTCTAATGGGTTTGGAGTCAAACTAATCTTTTTCAAAATGGAAGTTGGCATCACCATGGATGAAGCTATAGAATCGACTCAAAAAATGTGATTTTCTTTCCAAATTCACTAATAGTCAATAATAAAGGTGGAACTTTTGGTTTTATTTTGTATATGACATTGGTGTGAGTAGCCTTTATCTTTTCTATAGTTGCTTCCTTGTAATAGACCTCCATAGGAGTTCATTTTATTCAATGATTTGAGCCAATTCATGAAGATTTTGTTGGATTTAATATTCTTCATGTCTTTAACAATGTTACACCCTCCTTTTCTTTCCTCTTCTTTATTATGGGGTTGTTCATTCCCTTTTAGGGGAGGTGGATTGTTGTCACCCCATGGATTTGGTGTAATAGTGGTATTGTTTAGAGGAGTAAACATTATGAAGGGGTACTTTTTCCTCATATTTTAATTGTAATTTTTATACTACTAGAAGGAATTTATTTCATTAGAGTTATCCTCTGGTACATTATCATCTTTGCCTGGGAAAAAAGACTCATGCATTTCAAATACCATTTTGGTGTTTGAAGAGCCAGCTTATGAGTGGAACTTCAGTGGACTGTTCATCAAGTCTTACCTTACCATTTCCATTTAAAAGATATCAAATATTTCACATAATTCCACACATCCACTTTCACAATGTTGTGATGTATTATGGACTTTACATGAATTGGACAAAGCTGTTTCTAATATGTTTAATTATGGTAACTTGTTGGGCTACTACTATTTTTTATTATTCATAGACTAGTGGAAAGGTTTGTTATATATTTTAAACCCAAAAATTTGGTTTTTATTCTATCTAGTAGTGTTACCCATATTCCTTTACATTTTTAATAAGTCATTTCTCAATTTCTAGACCATTCTTTGGATAAAATCTAGTTCTGCTTTAGTAGAATTAGCACCTTGTGCAACTATAGTATTTGAGGGCACTGCATGTTAGTTATAATGATGATTATTCATATGTACCTTATTATTCATATATCCATATTTTTTATTGGTTATTTTTTGCATTAGAGGAGGCAGTGCATATAATAGATTCTAGTTGAAAGTAAGAACATTTTTATTAACATGAAGGACTAGATTCAGGGCTAGGAAACCATCATTAATATTAGGGGTGCCTAGTATTTGAGGATTTAAATATATATCAATATTGATAAATTTTTCATATGTTAAAGCTAGAGTGGTGGAAATAGTAAATTTTCATAGGAACACTATAGTGATTGGGCCCAAGGCATTTTTGTACATCTCCAAGCCAATGTTCCATCTGGTCTATGCTCTAGGATAAACCAAGTGTATATCTTCTAAAAAATTGAGTTGAAATATTAAATTAGCTCTTTAGGATCCTTCTTCATACTAGTGAAATGTTGATACTCTAGGACAGGGCTATTAACTTGTCCAAACTGAGCAAGGAACGTGCTTTGACATGCAATCTAGGAATTAATTGATTTTTTTAAGGTTAAGGTACCAATCATAGGTAATATATACTATAAGGTAAATGGGAAAAGCCTACATGTAAAATATTCATCAATAACATTCATTAACCTCAAAGTATCCTTGAAATACTTAATGTGTTCCTCTATAGTTCTTTTTCTTGAAGGGGAGAAAGATGGCATATACTTCTTCTGGTTCTTAGGCAAATTATGCACATCCCTTGGGATGACAATGGAAGATCCAACTAACCAAGGGTATTGGGACGTAAAATTATTTATGGGATGGATATTTATTATTGAGGAAGGTGTCATGGATTAAGGTTTATTAGGAACAACTAGTATAAATATAGGTCTTCGATGTGCTAATAAAGGGTAAAATAAAAGATTGGCTTGGACCCTAGACCTAGTAACTCTCTTGGGTGTCTTTAGTGAAAATAAAATGTATGGGATAACCTCTCATTAGTGAAGGAACACAAGTGGACCTCTTTTTAGAGTTATATTTTTATATTGATGTGGGTCTTGTGCACATCCTTGGATTTAACTATGTAGACTTTAATATTGTAGGATCTTGATGGAGATTAACTCCACTCTAGGGCATGAGTTATAGATATGAGTTAAACAACCTTTTGGTGGAATAATAGGTTGAGCATACAAGTTGTTAGCTAAGTTTTCTTGTAGTGAAATGAATCTTAGTAATTAAATTAAAGCCTAAGTGAGTTGGATGGAATATATTATAGAGTAGGTAGGTCTCAATCAAACAAAATTCAAAAGAAGGGAAGGGTAGATAAGAAAAGAAGGTTCTATGGTCTCAAGGGGTTACTTCCTAGGTTGGTTCCTATTGACACATTTTGACTTAAAAAATGTTGACCATTTTTACCTCAAAGTCAAAATGGTTCAACCCCTATAGTCAAAATCTTATATAGGGGCTTATTATATCATCATAGGGTGTTTAATGGTTCATCTAATGTCATTTCATATGCCATTCTAGATTTTGTCATAGTTTAGCTTACCCCTTGTGTCATTTGGTGTCTTAAGGGTCATTTTATATTCATATATTCAAGTGGTAGGTTTTCATGGTTCTCAAGGAGTTAGGATCATGGGAAGAGTTCACACAAGCCTCAAGAAGTTCATTCAAGCTTTTAAAAAACAAGTAATAGCTCAAGCACAAGCCTAAGTGAATCAGGCCATCACCAAGATGTCTTGTGGAAATGAGTAGAAAAAATCATTTGAGCATTTTTATCTTCACTTAGAAATCTGCACAAGATGAAATATTTCAATGCCATGGATTTCTTCATGGCAAAAACATGCTATGTAAATTTTAAATCCGTGCGAGCTTCCTAGCTCAAGTTATGAGCATTCATAGTTGGACATATAACATAAGATGTTCACATAGAAATCAAATGATGGTCACATGGATGTCAAAATAAAGATAAGAAAT
Organism: Torreya grandis; assembly: GCA_037957365.1. NCBI lineage: Eukaryota > Viridiplantae > Streptophyta > Pinopsida > Cupressales > Taxaceae > Torreya > Torreya grandis. The sequence continues at coordinate 2,151,027 of JARHVA010002449.1, forward strand.
GATCCATTAGAGCTTAAATTTGATATTTGTGTGAATGTCAATGGTAATCACATGAATGTCAAATGATGGGCACACATATGTTAATTTTGAGCTTGTGAAGTAGCCATTAAATTTCAAACAGTGGGTCCTAGAAGATCTAATAGTTAGTTTCTAATCATACTAAGTAGATCAATGTCACATAATCAATTCAAAAGGTCAAGAATATAAGAGGCCACCATGTGGCATAAGCACATAATGCAAGAAGACTAACAATAGATCCTAAGTGTAATCGTGAAACTGCCAAGTAACACTAGCTTGGATAGAGTTGATAGGTCAAGGGCAAGATCAATGGATCTCACTCAATCATAATGATCAAGATCAATAGTGCATGGGCAGGTCAAAATGTCAATAGGCTGAGTTAGATATCGAAAACCAATAAACAAAGTCTCAAACCTAGGATTTTTGATGAAGGCCAATGAATCAAAATTTGACCCAATCAAGAAAATATATAGGGATAGATCTCAAGCACAGACCTACATTGAACTAGATCTAGACCAAACATTACCAACATACCTCTATATAGGTAAAATAAGACCTTAATACCTAATGGAGATCAAGGGTCGATATCTTGTCATCAAAATAGGAACCAAACATCAAGCACAGTGTCATTAACATAATGACTATAGGAAAACCAATAGTCTAAGATTACTTTTCCATCTATAGTGGACCTATGAACATGGGGAATTTTTTTAGAATGATCCAATTTGAACAAGATTTATTATTTCAAAGGATTTCATGAAGTCATACACGTAGATCTTAAAGGTTTCATCTCTAGGACCAACTTCATGAAAATATCCCTTCTCTCCACTTTTGCATGCCATGAGAAACTAGTGCAGAGTAGTTAGCACCAGGACAAAGCTCTAACATATTAAACTAATGATTTTAAATACATTGATGCTAGGACCTATATTAGAACAACTTGATCCCACTATTTCAACTATCAAGGAACATCAATGAGGGAACAATGTAATTGTGCAACCACTTAAAGTAATCTAGACAATCAGGAAGATTGAATGAGAATAAATGTAGAGGAAGTTATAATTGTGGTTCACATGGAGTTGAGCTCATTTATTTCTATTTTATCACCAAGATATCTCTCTCTAAATGCCATTTCTTATATAAATATATACTTTGAGATATTTTTAAGTATCCCTCAAGCTGGTACAACTAGACTCTGCTAGAATTTGTATTCTATACCTCTTAGAGTAATGAATAGAGAATTTTGTAGTTGTTTACTAATTTGTGATTATTTTTTTGTATTTGTTTACTAATTTTTGATTAGTGTTTTTCATCTCCAAGTTCAACCTAAGTGATAATAAATTTTTCTTGTAGCTCATCTAGTGTGTCTTTAGGTTAATATCTCAAGTATAGAGTGGATATTTGACTATAAGTGCTTCCAATCAAGCCTTACCCTCATTACCCTTCATCTTAAGTTAATAAAATTAACCTTTAGGTAAATCATTATTTCTTGGAAACCATTTTAGACACTACATTAGTTTTATTCATAGTCTATTAGTGTGTTAATGAGTTTAATCTTGAGAGTGGATCTTTGAACATTTAGTGTATCACCTCCTTTAGAGTAGGTTCACTTCACGCAATCCATAATTCTTTTCCCCATAAGTAATAAATTGGCATAGATAAGAGAATTTCAAGATACATTCAAGGATTTATCCCATAAATCTATAGGCTCATTCCCAATATAGGTATACCCACTTACTTGGAAATGTCCCCAGGTTACCTAGATTTGGAAGAAGCTTGAACAACTTCTTCTAGGGTGTAATATTTGGTGATAATAGCTTTGGCATGCTCAATGGGAACAAGGTCCAAGAGAGTGGAAATATTTTTGGTGTGTCTTTACTCTAATCAAATTTTGGAAACAAATAACCTAGGACCAATGGTAACTCCAAATGATAACTTCTAGTTGTAAGTAGTCCAAGTATCTTTTGTTGAAGTTTTGATTAGTTTTTTACATTTCCTTTGATATAAGAGGTTGACATGAATATCTATGTTTAGTATCCATACCATATACCCCCTTATCATACTTTATATGAAACATAGTATACTCCCAATAGTCCTATCAAAATGGATATCAATCCTATGAGCCATGAGAGCCCTATAATCCTCTATTTTCCCCCCATATAGACACCATGTTATTATAAAACCATATAAGGAAGGCTACCAAGATACCTATCAATAAATGTCTCACTATCAGTCCCAATATGAGCCCTATGAACCATACCATGATGCCTATTAACCTCAAGAGTACTCCTATGAGTCTTACCATGAAGAATCACATGTTTACATGAATTTTACACAAAGGTATTATAAGGCAATATGTAGATTTTTGTAGGATATAATGAAACAAAATGAAACTAGTCTTGATCTTTATCATTACCCTCATACTCCTTCATTTTTCCATATTATATCAAGTATTTATTAGCATCCATACCATAGTTACTAGTTAATGAAGATGAAATAATAACATTGGATGATAAGTATGATGTGCTCCCTGATCATCTCATGGAATGGTTGAGAAGTACTACCCAAGGTTACATGCAAAAGTTATGGATGTTTAAAGAGATATAAGGAACTCAATGTGAAGTCAAATAAATAATGGACTTGGAAAAAAAGTGCCTTCAATGCTCAATAGAAAGGATAAGTATGTGGGAGGATAAAGAGCTTGAAAATGAACATGCTACTATAGAAGAAACTCAAGGAGAATATTGGTAAGATGCAAATCCTACTTATGTAGATGTTTGTCCTTATAATCAGCCCAAGAATTCACTTCCCTATGATCTAACTATTTATTTTATCTTTCCTAAGTCCACTCATAAGCCTTCTCCTTCAGCTCACACTCCATCTCCAATTCATCATCCCCCCATCACATCTCATCCTTCACCACATATTCCATATCTTTCACATGAGCCTATCCATCAACCTTTCACCTCACCCATTCTTGAGGAAGGACCCATATTGAGAGAATAAAGTGAAGAGGAGCAAATACAAGCCATGCTTGACCAAGAGCATTCCATGAGTGACTATGAGTAAAAAATCATGATAGGGACTGCCCTTGGTGAATAAAAGGGAAACCATACCTTCTTAAATAAAAAGAAAAATATTGAACACTCTTTTGTAGTTTTTCATGAGTAATGTGGCCAATACTTGAAGAAAGAGGTATTTGAATAAGAAACTCAAGGATAATAATCATGAAGTTATGGATGGACATATCAAGCATGAATTGGATTATACTATCAAAGAATAAGGTCAAGTCACTCTTTAAGAAGTTGTAGTCTTAAGAGAGTCTCATGAGACCAAGATAGATGAAATGGATCTTAAAGATGACACTGATGAGGTGGATGAAAATAACTTGTGGAAATTTTTTTATTTCATATGTCATGAGTTTGATCAGCTCAGTAAGGTTACTCCTCCCAAGATATCTACATTTGATTTCGCTAATGCCTCTAATAAGCATGTTGATGATTGTATCAATAAGCATGGATAAAGGTTTGATGTTATAAATTAAGAGGAACTATGGAAAAATCTCAATGCCATACGCAAAGAGTTTGGCAAGTTGGGTAAGTCTCTTTTTTCTCCAAGAGATTCTATATCTAATGAAAAGTTGGATAATGATACTAATGATCATGTTGACAATTATTCCATCAAGCATAAAGATGAAGGTCATTTTATTGATCAATAATTTGCTATCATAAAGTAATATGATGATGCTAGTGTCTAAGAGATTATAGACATGGAAAGTGAGGGAAAAGTACAAGTTATTGCACCTCAAGAATAGTCAACAAACCCACCTAATATTGAGCCATATCCAAAGGTATTGGATCATAAAGAAAAAGAGCTTGATGCTTCTAAAAATCAAGTATAATCTATCAAGGAGAAAATCAAGGTTGAGAGGAATCTCATATTTTCAAACTTGTGTATTAAGGGCCAAGTACATGAGAAGGTGGAAATTGTTTTTACTATGGAGGATAATGAATAATATTAGGTGGACTATTTAGAGCTCCTTGATAAGCTTGAAAAACTTGCATCTGAAGAGAAACCCAATCTTATTGAGGACACTATGGAAACCAAAAAGGAAATCCCTATTCAACAACCATTGGAGGTCATAGCTAAGGAGACATGAGAAAGTTTTATTTTTTGTATGTAAGAAGAGTTCATTTCCATATCTAGCCTATTTGGAGCTACTTGGTTCTCATTGAACATCATGCTAATGAAGTTGGAAAACACCATGAAAAATATGGAGGAATCATTTCCTAAGATCAAAAGGATACATGTCTAATTCAACCTCTCATGTCATAAAGCAATAGAGTTTTAAAAATTCCCCTTTGATCCTAGAGGAAGTTTTCATATCAGGTTAATTAGTGCTTAACTCAATTTGTTTAGTTTGTGTGTGTATTCCATAAGTTCTCATCAATCAAAAGAGTGTTTTTTCTTAGGTTTCTTATCTTGTGTTTTACTTCTTTATATTTACTTGTGTTTTATGTGTTTTTCAAAGTATTTTATGTGTCAAACCTATTGTACATGTGAATCCATATCCCAATGTATAGGATTAGGCAACTGGTCATGGCATAGAAAGCATGCCACCCTTGGGAAATTACTAAAGATGTTAACCCATTTTGACTTAAAATATGTTGACCATTTTTACCTTAAAGTAAAAATGGGTTAAGCCCCTATAGTAAAAATATTTTATAGGGTCTTATTATATCATCATAGTGTGTTGCATGGTTCATCTGATGTCATTTCATATTCCATTCTATATTTGGTCATAGTCTAGCTTAGCCCTTATGTCATTTAGTGTCTTAGGGGTCATTTTAGAGACATATATGCAAGTGTTAGGTTTTCATGGTGTCAAAGTAGGAAATATCATGATTTTTTTTTCACAATCCTCAAGAAGTTTATTCAATATTTCAAAGATCAAGGAGTAGCTCAAGCACAAGCCTAAGTGAATCAAGTCATTACAGGATGTCATGTAGAAATGAGTAGACCAACTTGTTTAAACATTTTTTATCTTTACTTAGAAATTTTTGCAAGACAAAGGTTTAAATTCCAATGAGTTATTCATGGTAGGAACATGTTCTATAAATTTTAAGTTTTCACGAGCTTCCTAGATCAAGTTATGAGTGTTCAAAGTTGGACCTACAGTACAAGACATTTGCATAGGCATCAAATGATGATATGTGGATGAAAAAATAAATATCAATAATGATTTGTTAGAGTTTAAATTTAATGGTCACACAAATTTCAATTAAAATTCCATGAAAATCAAATGAAAAGTGCATGGATGTCAATTTTGAGCTCATGAAGTAGTCATTAGATTTCAAACAGTGGGTCCCAAAAGATCTAATGGTTGTCATTTAATCCTACCAAGAGGATCAATGACATGCAAGCAAGTCAAAAGGTTAAAGAGATTAGAGTCCACCACATGGTATAATCATGTAAAGTAAGTAGACTGATAATGGATCTTGAGTGTAAATATGGGACTTCCAAAGTGGCACTAGCTTGGATAGAGTTGAGAGTAAAGGTTAGGATTGATGGCTCTCACTTGATCATACTAATCAAGATCAATGATGCATGGATAAGTTAAAATGTCAACAAAATGAGTTAGATATCGATAGCCAATAAACTAAGTCTCAAACCTAAGATTTTTAATGAAGGTTGATGAATTAAAATTTGACCCAAGTAATAAAATATACAAGGACAAAGCTCGAGCATGGACCTATATTAAACCAAAATTAGACCAAGCTTTCTAGTAGATCTCCATAGAGGTAAAGTAAGACCTTTGGACCTAATGGAGATTAAGGGTCAATATCTTGTCATCAAAATAGGAACTAGGCATTGGGTAAAGTGTCATTAACATAATGACTATAGGAAAACCAATAGTCTAAGATTTATTTCCTATCTGGGTCAATATCTTGTCATCAAAATAGGAACTAGGCATTAGGTAAAGTGTCATTAACATAATGACTATAGGAAAACCAATAGTCTAAGATTTGTTTTATATCTATAGTGGACCTATGAGCATGGGAACAATTTTGAGCATGATCCATTTTGAACAAGATTTATCATTTAAAAGGATGCAATGAAGGCATACACATAGATCCCAATGGTTTCATCTCTAGGACTAATTGCATGAAAATGACCCTTCTTTCCACTTTTCCATGCTATAAAGAACTAGTGAAGAGTAGTTAACATTAGGACAAAAATTTATCTAATGGTTGTAACTGTATTAATGCCAGGACCTAGATCAAAACAACTTGATCTCACTATTGTAACCATCAAGGAGCATCAATGAGGGAATAATGTAACTATGCAACCACTTGAAGTAAATTGGATCAATCAAGATGCTTGAATTAGCATAAATGTAGAGGTAGTTATAAATATGGTTAAAATGGAGTTGAGATAATTGATTCATCTTTTTGTGCCAATATATATCTCTCTCTAAAGGCTCTTTTTTCTATAAATATAGCCTTTGATCTATTGCGAAGTATCCCTCAAGTTGGTACAACTAGACTCTATTAGAATTTGTATACTACACCTCTTGTAGTAATGAATAAAGAATTTTATAGTTGTTCACTGATATTTGCTTAGTGTTTTGTATTTTTTTGATATGTAAAATTGGTTATCATCTTCCCTATGTAGGTCCAAGTTTAACCTAAGTGCTAATAAAATTTTATTGTAGGTCATCTAGTGTGTCTTCAAGTTGATGTCTTATGTATAGAGTGGATAGTTGACTGTAAGTGCTTCTAATCAAGCCTTACCCTCATTTCCCTCCTTCCTAAGTTCATAAAATTGACCTATAGGTGAAGTATTGTTTCTTGGAAACCATTGTAGACACTGCATTAGTTTTATTCATAGTCTATTAGTATGTTAATGAGTTCAACATTGAGAGTGGGTCTTTGAACATTTGGTGCATCACCTCCTTTAGAGTAGGTTCAATTTATGAAATCCCTAACTCTTTTACCCATAAGTAATCAGTTGGTATATATAGGAGCATCTCAAGATACATTCAGGGAGTTATCCCTTAAATCTATAGGATAATTTCTAAATAGGTACACCCACATACATGGCAATGTTCCAATGTTGCCCAAATATAGAAGAATCTTGAACAACTTCTTCTAGGGTGTAAGATTTGGTGAAAATATTTCCTTTATGGAAAATTGTTTTCAAAACTAATACTTGATTTTTGTAGCTATTGTACACTCACAGGCAAACATAGTTACATAATCTAAGTGAAATAGTATATGAAACTTAATGGTATTAATTGAAGATCACCTATTTTAGAGTTTATATTACACAACCTTAGCTAGGAGATTATAAATAAGACTAGAAATATGTCTGGGGAAGCTATGGAACACACCTAAAATACTATACTAGAGGAAAAACACTCGTACACACTTCAAAATATTAAAATAGTTAACCAATTGCTTAAAATAAATAAAATCTACTAACTTTTCAATATATTTTGCACATCTAAGATTAACATACAACAATTTTAAAAACCAAAATTATCCATATATTCTACACACTTCAAATTATTGAATTAATAGAACTAAGAAAATAAAACCTCAATAACATAGGGATGGAAAGAAAGTAATATTGACATAGTTGCATGAAAATCAAACTAATTTTTTCCTGTATTGATGAAAATTTTGTTGCATGAAAATCAAACTGATTTTTTCCTGTATTGATGAAAATTTTGACCTTTTGGAATGTGTAATTACATAAATATATATATTTGGGGAGGGGTTACCTCATCTTACAATTCCATGAAAATTATTAGTTTGAAAATTATTAGTTAAATTATGTAATTAGAAACTTACTTCTATTTTTAGTATCAAAATTGCATTGGTGCATGCTCATAGTTAACTAAAACTACATCAAAATAAGTTAGCATGTAAGATACAATGCAATGTATGCATGCTTAAAAATAGTTTATGAAACTTTCACATTTTTTTACTAAGTTTAAGTAAACTATAATTACAAGGATTAGTCTTATCTACATGATTACATACAAAATTAGCCTTCAACTAAGGCTTGCTAGGTGGTTGCATGACACTACTTGTTATTGGAGGCTTTGAAGTGGTAGCTTGATCTAAGCTAGAATTTTAAGCATCAACTTTCTTCTTTATTTCCAACACTTGAAATTATGTGTCACTAATATCATGTTAGTATCTAATAATGTCCATGTTTAATAATAAAGGTTTGTGCACCATATTGACTTGTTCCATAAGCCTTGCATGTTTAGCTTTAGTATTTCTAAAGTTAATCTTGAATATTTCTTAGTGACCTTATTACTTGTAAAATTCCACTCAAATTTTATTTATTCCAATATCATTCCTTGTAATTTTTTCTTGAAGTTAGTTAAAGCCTATTGAAGAAGCTAATCAAAATTAGCCTTGCTAATAATCCTACCCATGGATTCCCTTACCTATGAGAGTTTTAATTCTTATATAATCTATAAATGAGGCTTTCATACTCTAAATATTTAGGCATTATGTCCTCAACTATTGTAATCCATTCTCTATCCTTTTATGTCTTGATGACTACCAAGTTGAAGGCATTTATAGCCTCCAGTGGTGCCATCAAATCAAGGTGGCCATATGACTTATTATTTTTATAAATAATAATGATATTCAACTTATTTTCACATTTTTTCAAATACTTAAACAATTTGGCAATTTAAACTATTTGAGGTGCTAATTCAACCCTCATTATAGCAATAGCCTCTAGGATATTATACATCTTGATGCTATATTTTATACATCCATTTATATCTTTATGGGAACATGTATTATTTTCTAATATTCCCTTATTTGTTCTAATTCTTTCTCAAGTTATTTTATTTCCATTTTTATTCCCTCATGAATCTCAACTCGAGCATCCTTGTGGGTTTCAAAATAGGATTTGAAATCATCAATGTAGGGGGACTAATTTAGTTTTATATTCTTTATTTTAAACAAGGTAAATACCTCATATTTCTTCTAAAATGAACCCCCTTCTAGTCTCATCTTCTAAACTTATATTCTTTACCCTTTTTACACTCTTTATATATTTTTTAAATATAGAGCTCACTATGGACAATTATATAACTATAAGATTAGGTCTTTGAGAAGACTCTGATTTCATATTAGTTTCTCATTATATGGGGACCATTTAGGTTGTGTATGTGGGTTAAGTGTATTGAATTATAGGCTCACCAAAAATATATCTTGAGGATTATTTCAAGGTCTCTTCAAGTAGTGTATTAGGAACAAAAAATCAAATTATTTTAGACCAGTCCACACCACCATATTGAGGCAGTGGGTGAACTGTATAGACTAGTTTATTATTTCTAACCTTATTCATTATTACTATAATAATGTCTTGAGAAGAAATTAAGGAGGAACTGGTAAATCCAATTGATTATATGAAATATGAAGTTGAGGTATTTCCAAAAATATGATCCAAAAATATGATATATCCCATCCTCTTATGGGTGGGTGTCTAGTGTGTGCACTGAAATTGAGATAAATGGTTAACCTTGAATGATTTTTAGGTCATATTTAGATATCCTGACTATTTGTGACCAATCTTTGACTTGGTCATCATCTTTGGAATTAAGAAATAAAAAGTCATGATTATATAACTCATACTAATATGGAATACCAAGGCCTTTAATGTGTTTTTATACTTGTCCATGAGGATCCTAATCTCTATGTGGTAGTGTGGCCAATGAGTAATAATCCTTATAACTACCAATCTCATATTAGTGTTTTATATTTACATAACACATTCTTCAATCATGAGGTGAGATCCATGAAAGGATTTATTCTTGTACATATCTTCATCTATGCCCCACCATAATTGGTAGGTGATTTATTCTTCTGCTAGTTTTTTAGGTATATATTTGGGAAGATGTAGGGGTGATACCTTATGTATTGTGACCATAATCATAGTTTAGTGTGGGTTTAACCAATAATGTATCCACAATGCTTTTGGATATCTTATATAATGGGGACTCATGAATGGTTATCTATACCTAGGGGTATACATCCTCCACAATGCATGTGATTTTCTAGGTATATGTGTATATGTGCATGGAGAAATACAAATCACATATATGATTTTTGTAATAACCCCACTAGGTTTTACCATAATATTATAATATATATATTTTAAATTAAATACACATATTCAACATATAGATTTCACCATGAAAAATATAAATAGTGATATTTAACTAAATATATTAATTTAGCTAACCATAAATATTTAAGCTAATCCAATAATCTAATGATCACCATGAAAAGATATAAAAATCATGATTAATACTAAATAACCATAGATACTGCATCACATCATAAATGAAATAGTATAAACTAAGCCATAACTGATACATCATAATAGCCTCTATTGTATAAGCATAATGAATAAAAGTTATAGTTTTCAACAATATATAATAATATCACAAATGATAAACCATAATACATAAATCTTTTGAGTAGAGTCTCCATGACTTAAAAGTCTCCATGACTTAAGTATCACTATGTAATCTCAAGTGTAGTCTCAAGTATAATACTCCAACTAGGAGGGAGAGCATTATTTGAGAGCTTTTACACACCAACCATAGACCATAGATCCCCCACACTAAAACAAGGGGATGGCCCTCCTTTCATGGATGGGTAGATAATGATGGTTTGTAAATTTAGAGTAATAAACCATAACCTATGTGTTTAAGATATCTAATACATAATGTGCACCATAAAGAAATCCATTCTAATATGATATCTCAAAATATGAAAATAATATCAACATATGAAATGATAATGTTTATCAAACATTACTTTGGCCAAATTTTTCTATAATAGATGATCTCTATGATCAGTCAAATTCATATGCACCACTCGATCATATTATAATTTATCTCCATTGATGGCACTAAATAAGCCATTGGAATCTGTCCACTACTTAATTAGGGTCATGATTATGAGATTTGTTAAAATAAATAATAATAAAAGAAAAGTAATAGATTCATAATATTTCATTATACATAATCAAAATCATACAAAGTACATAAATATCACAAGCATTCATTTGATCCATGAAATGAATTTAATTGAATCCAAATATCTAGTTTATTACAAATAATAAATAGAATCCAATAATAGTCCTTAATATAACATGCCATCTATGTAATGATTATCTAGACCACTAGTTACTTTAAACATTAAGAAACTTATAATATTATTTCTCCATGAAATAATATTATAACCCTGGCTAAATAAATTATTCATATTCCACATATAATAATAGCCAATCTAAAAACATATTATGTTTTATATTTAATTCATAAATACAATATTGTAATGCTTTTATACTTAACAAAATATAAACAAGCATCAGTTACTCACTATTATTATAATAACATCTATAACAAGCATTCATACACCACATGGTAATAATGCACAACAAAATCGAGTATATAAAATATATGCATATATAATTGGTATAATCAAACCCGATTTAATACAATTCCCTATTGTATGTTTTACTAATACACACACGCACACACTTGATACCAAACAATTACCATTATGTATGTAGTATGTTCCTAATATGACATCTACTGTTTAATATCTTAGAGTATTCTATATACTTAATGTATATGTATTCATATTATGAAATAGTCCCATAACTCTATCGTAAATGAAATAAAATTCATCTACTTTTTTTATGAAACATACAGATTTCATACACAATATTGTTTTACCAAATTCTTTTTAAAATCAAACATATTAACATAATTGATTCCAAATTCATATTCAACCAAATTCAAACACTCAACCAAATATACCCAATTGGGTTACCAGTTCATATTAAAATTTAGTTCAAGTGCAAAATATTTATGCATAGTCAAGTTTAATAAAACAACAATAACATAGATTTACCAAATAAACATATGCAATTATACAATTTACACCCGTATACCAATCCCTCTATTGATTGAGCAAAATTTATTTACAATTCTAGATAAATTTAATGACATAATACATAATCACATCTATTTTTATGTGTAATTCATATATATTATGAGCACAATTTAAAAATTAATTAAACCATATCAATTTAAAAAAAACAAGTATATAACCATGCATAAGGATGAGTGTGCATCTACAACCATTTTATCATCAACTCATCCCTGGAACATAATAGACTAAACCAAATTCTCCCCAAATTTTATATATAAACAAGTATGAATAACACAAGGGTTTATAATTATGAGTATAATTTATACTTCATATATATATATATATATATATATATATATATATATATATATATATATATATATATATATATATATATATATATAAACAACATAACCCAAATGAAACCCAAACTTGCAATTTGTCTATATAGATAATATTAGAATGTATTACATACTATCACCTATTAAAGCTTGATAGTTTTGCATACAGGGTTATATATAAATGTATACATACATATCTATCATTTAAAACCCTAATCACTCAAAACTTCCTTTCTATTTATTAAAATGATCATAATATAATCCTTAAAATAATTTCATGCCATTTGACTTAACTTGCTTCCTCATCCTTTTTCAAATAAATAAACAACAATAAAAACTTTATGCCATGCCATGCAATGGACATCGACCTATTCAATTCATCCTTCCATGCTAATTCAACCATTTGACTAACTTATAAATTAAATAGATGCCAATGTATTCAAAGACCATAGTTTATTCAACCACAAAACACTTTGTAACACATGATTTACAATGAATTTAATATTTTATAATGACATATAAAATAGTGTTATTTATCTTTCAATATTATAATATAATATCATAATAATAATCTTTAATTATTATAACCTATATGATTTAGATCAATAACAATGAAATCCATGTATACCTTTTTAATGCCTACATGACATCAAAACATTACAATATCCATTACAAATAAATTAGTAATTTAAGCATAACATAAAAAATTTCACTGATTCAGCCAAACAATTACATCAAAAAAGATAAACTACACATGATCACTAAATTAGAAAAATCACCTAAATAAATAACATGATCATTAATATCAATTAAATTTAATGAAATTTTAAAAGAACATAATATTCATTTATATGTAAAACTAAGCATACTATATCTATCTATCAAACAATATAATTTTTAAATACAAATGTCATGTGTGCAAGGGTTCTTTGATTCATTCTCTATCTCCCCCCAACATATCCATCTAACCACTCTCTCTAATGATGCTCTCCCTCTATCACGATCTGAGTGAAGAATCTATCTTGCATCCACCTTATGACAATGAAGGTACTTGGCATGAAACATTATTATATCCATAAAATAATGTTGTATAACTAATCAAACATGATCACATAATATATAATATAAAAATTATAATAACTCATAGCATCTAATAATGTAAATTAATCAACACAAACTATCCCATAATAAGCATACATCATCAGGATTAATCAAATATTAGTTAATCATCTAATCAACCACAATAATCCATGAATTAAATAGGTTATTTAGTTTAGAGAGAAATTGGGATGTGACATCCTTCCCCCTAAAGTTGGTCATCACCCCAATGATATTTATTCAAACATAAGTTATGAATTAAAAACATTATTCAATAGAAAATAATATAATATAAATTAGAAAATCAATCAAATAAATGTGGAAACAACTTGTAAAACTCATCATAGTCCTCCCTAGTGGCACTATCCTTAGAGTATTGGTCTCATATGGCCTTACATTGTGATACTTATCTACTATGCAAATGGAGTTTATGAGTGTCATTTACTCTTATTAGTTATACTATGACCACCCCAGGATATAAAACCTATAAAGCATTCCAATCCAACACATGTGAAGGATCAATAATGTACTTTTTAAGATAAGATACATGGAAGATATTATGTAGAAGATCTGTAAATGGTGGAAATGCAAGCCTATATGCTATAGGGTTGACCACTTCCAAAACCTTTAAGGGTCCCACACATCTCAGTGAAAGCTTCACTAACTTCTCAAATTTAATTGAGATTTTCTAAGGCTTAACCTATAGAAACACTTTATCACCAACAAAAAAATGTCTAACTATTTTCTTTAGATCAACATACTTTTATATCTATCATTAGTCTCATCCAAACTCTACTTGATTATCTTGACTTTCTCTTCCATTTATGGAAGCATCTCAAGTCCAAAGAATAGCCTATCTTCAAACTTGTCCCAATTGATTGGTGTTCTACACCTCCTTTCATACAATGCCTCAAATGAAGCCATCTTCAATGCATATTGGTATGAGTTTTAAAAAAAAAATTGAACTAATATAAGTACTCTTCACACTTGTATATCTAATCCATACAATACATACAAAAGAGATCTTATAAAATTTGATTAATTCACTCTATTTTTCCATCAATTTGTGGGTGATATGTAGTGCTGAAGTTCAACTAAATACCCATAGCTAAATTTAGAGTAAACCAAAACCTAAAAGTCATCTTTGGATCATGATACAAAATGATATTCTCTAGAAAACCATGTAATCGATATACTTTCATAACAAATATTTGTGTACTAATAAGTGCATAATCCATCACATTTACTTGTATAAAGTGAGTTATCTTGGTGAGTTTGTTAACTACAACCAAAATCATGTCATGATTATTATGATAATGGAAACCCTTGGAAAAAATCCATATTGATCACCTACCACTTTCACTCTGGTATATCATGTGGATACAACAATCTAGATGGATGTGTATGTTTAGCTTTAACACACTAAAATTCTAGACAATAAGTCATAAAATCCATTGTATCTCTCTTAATTCCTTTCTAAAAATAAAGTGGTCTAAGCTATGCCATGAGCTTGGTTACTCCTAAATGTCTTAAGTATGGAGCATTGTTCAATTTATTTAGCATTATGCTCCTCATATTCTCTTTATCAGGTACATACATCCTACCATTTACCATAAAACACCATCCTTATCTATTCTAAATCCCTTAAACTTAGGATTCTAAGCATTCTCATACAATGATTTCCTAGCTTGATCATAGAATTCATCTCCTGGCATGAATTTGATCACTTTATCTCTAAAAGTACTCGTAATAGTATAAATGGTTATTATGTACCTTTTATGGCTTAGAGAATTACTCAATCTATTCTCTTTGCCTTTGATATAGTTAATATCAAAATCATAGTCAGATAATAACTCTAAACATCATCTTTGATGAACATTCAAGTTCAGTTGGGTGAAAATGTACTTGAGTTCCAAGTTATTAGTCTTGAGCTCAAATGATTTTTCCAATAGATAATGCCTCCAAAATTGCAAAGCATGAATAATTTCCATAAGTTCTAGGTCATGTGGGGCATACTTCATATCATATGGCTTCAATTTCCTAGAATCATAGGCTACCACTGAACCATCTTGCATAATAACTTCTCCAAGTCCATCCCTAGATACATCTATAATCATTGAGAATTAGCCATTAGGATTGAGATCTTTTAGCACTAGTGATGATGTAACATCCTTTTTAGTTCATAAAAGGCTACCTCACACTTATCTCACTAGAGGAAACTCTGTTTCTTCTATTGAAGAGAGGTAATCATATTAGCTATCTTAGAGAAATTTAGAATGAATTTCCTATAATATCCCACTAATCCCATGAAACTTATTAACTCATGCACATTATTTAGTGTCATCCAATCCATAATGGATTTTATCTTTTCTAGATCTATTGAAATAACATCTTTTGAGATAATGTGTCCTAGATACTACACTTTATTTTGAAAAAATGCACCTATAGACAACTTGTTGTACCATCTATGATTCTAAAAATGTTACAAAACCAATTCTAGATTCTATAAATGATCTTCCTCATCTTTGGAATAAATGAGGATACAATAAATAAATACCAACATAAAATGATCTAGGTAATCTCTGAACATGTTGTTCATAATATTCATAAATTTTGTTGGAGCATTTGTCAATCCAAATGGTAACACTTTGAATTCATAGTGCCTATATTAAGTTCTAAATGCTATTTTTAGAATATCCTCTTCATGGATCCTTAAATGGTGATACCCTACTCTAATATCAATCTTATAAAATATTGTATCCCTCATATTTGACTAAATATATTATCAATGCATAACAATGGATATCTTTTCTTGATCATTGCTTTATTCAACATCCTATAGTATATTCATAGGTGTAGAGTGGCATTCTTTTTCTTGATGAAGATAATTAAAGCACCCCTTGGTGACACACTCAATTAAATCAGACCTTTTGACAAAAAATCTTAGAGTTATGCCTTTAACTCAACCAATTCAGTGGTTGTCATTATATGCAGTGCCTTAGACTATGGTTCTAATCTAGGTATGATATCAATCATGAAATAAAACTCATGCTTAGGTGTTAATCCTAGTTATTCTTCCAAAAACATGTCATAGAGTTCCTCAAAAAAGGATAATTTTTGATAGATGGTTCCATAGATTATTCCATCTCATTCATCTTAATGATAAATGCCTAACATCCTTTCCTTTGAGTTTTCTTGAGTTGAATTATATAAATATGCCTGCTATTAAGGTCAATACTTAAGAAGCTTGATGTTTTACTCCCAATATTCATTCACTGATGAATCCCTTTACTTAATATTCTAAAAATATGTAATATTTTTGTCTAAGTATAACTATGGAAGCCATCATAACCTAAATAGTGTCACAAGCTATTCCCGAGTGGTGTTGGTTGCATTAAGGTTCATCTCGAGCATTTTAGTTTCCCACCAAGTCACTACTTCACCAATAAGATGATAAGCTCCCTAGATTAATTATATGACTTCAAAATAATTTTTAATCTCAAAATACTTCTCTAGTTCTATTATCCATGCTTCAGCTCCATCCCCAAATATAATTCCATTGAACTTGGATGGATTCACCTTTTTCTTGTTGCATGCTAAGTCTATGGCTACTCAAGCTCTCACATCCTATGGTACCTCCTCATGCCTCTACTCTTGAATATGTTACTAGTTATTAGGATGATCTTCAAGTTCTTCCTAAGCATTCTCCTCTTCATGGCCATGTACTTCCTATTCTAGGGTGATGATTAGGTCCCTAGTCTCTTGCATGGTTACGAGGATTTGGTCCAACTTTGTAGCTTACTCAACAACAAACTGATTTGGATCAATACAGGGTTTGGTATCTAAAGTACCCTCACCTAATGGTCTAGTGCACACTATTATTCTTCCTGGTTATTAGGATATTAAGTTTATGTTAATGAAAACATTAAGTATTAGAGTTTGAGCTTCAGCTATGATACCACAATGTAACAACCCCACTAGGTTTTACCAAAACATTGCAATTTGGTTTTGAAATTAAATACACATATTCAACATATATATTTCATCATGAGAAATCTAAATAGTGATCTTTAACTAGCTATATCAATTTAGTTAACCATAAATATTTTAGATTATCTACTTAAATAAGGATCACCATGAACAAATATAAAAATAATAAATAATAATGAATAATGAATAACCATAAATACAACATCACATACTAAATTAAATAGTATAAATTTAGCCATGGATGATACATTATTATAGCCTTTGCTATATAAGCATAATGAAAAAAATACAATTTTCAACAAAACATAAGAATATCACAAATGATAAAACATGATTCATAGCTCCTCTGAGTAGAGTCTCCATGACTCAAGTATAACTATGTAATCTCAAGTGTAGTATCAAGTATAATACTCTATCTATGAGGAAGAGCATCATCAAAGCACTTTTCCACACCAACCATGGACCATATATCCCCTACATTATCTCCCAAATAAGGAGATGGCCCTCTCTTCACGGATGGGTAAATAATGGCAGTATAAAAATATAGAGTAACAAATCATAACACATGTGTTGAAGATATCTAATACATAACGTGTACCATAAATAAATTCATTCTAATATAATATAACATAAATATAAAAACTATATCAACATATGAAATGATAATGTTTATCAAATGTTACTTTGGACAATTTTTTTAATAATAAATGATATCTAGGATCAATAAAATTCATACACATCACTTGATCAGATTACAAATTATCTTGAATTGATAACACTAATTAAACAAATGAAATCCATCCACTACTTAATTAAGGTCATGAATGTGAGATTTGGTAAAATAAATAATAATTAAAGAAAACTAATAGATTCATAATATTTTATTATAACTAATCAAAATTATGCTAAGTACAAAAATATCACAAACATTCATTTAGTCCATCAAATGAAGTAAATTGAATCCAAACATCTAGCTTACTACAAATAATAAAAAAAATCCAAAAACATTCCTCAATATAACATACCATCTAGGTAATGGTTATCTAGATTCCTAGTTGCTTTAACCATTAATAAATTTATAATATTATTTATCCACAAAATAAAATTATAACCTTGGCTAAATAAATTGTTTATATTCCATGTATTACAATAGCCAGTTTGAAAACATACTATGTTTTATATTTAACCCATAAGTATAATATTCTAATGTTTTTATACTTAGCCAAATATAAATAAGCATTAATTATTCATTGTTATTATAATAATATTTATAACAAGATACACCACGTGGTAATAATGCACAACATAGCTGAGTATATAAAATATATGTATATATAATTGGTATAATCAAATCCAATTTAATATAGTTCCCTACTATATATATATTACAAAAAAACTATGATTTTGTATGAAGTATACTCCCAAAATGACATTCATTCACTATTGAATATCTTAGAGTATTATGTATACTTAATGTATATGTATCCATCTTATGAAATAGTCCCATAACTATATCATAAATGAAATAAAACCCATATAATTAATTTTATGAAACATATATATTTTATACATAGTATTATTCTACCAAATTCCTTTTTAAATCAAACATATTAACATAGTCGATTCTAAATTCATACTTCAACCAAATTCGAACACTCAGCTGACTATACCAAGTCAGGTTATCAATTCTATTAAAATATAGTTAAAGTACAAAATATTTATGCATAGTCAAGTTTAATAAAATAAAAATAACATAGATTTACCAAATAAAATTATGCAATTATACAATTTACACCTATGTACCAGTCCCTCTATTGACTGAGGAAAAGTCATTTACAATTCAATATAAATCTAATGACATAATATGTAGTTACATCTAATTTTTATGCATAATCCATATATATTATGAACACAATTTAAAACTTAATTCATCCATATTGATTTAACAAACTAAAGTATATAACCATGCATAAGGCCATCTATGCATCTATAGTTATTTTATCATCAAACTGTCCCTGATACATAATAGACTAAACCGAATGTTCCATAAATTTTATATATAAAAAAGTATGCATAATACATGGGTTTATAACCATGCACATAATTTGTACCTATTTCATATATATATATATATATATATATTTGACTTTAAAAACAACATAACCTAAATGAAACCTAAACTTGCACTTCGCCTATATAGATAACATAAGGATGTATTCCATATTGTCACCTATTAAAGCTTGATAGTTTCACATATAAGGATATATATAAATGTATACCTACACAGTCACCCTAAATAACCTTAATCAATCAAAAATTCCTTTCCATTTATTAAAATAATCTTAATATAATATTTAAAATGATTGCATGGCATTTGACTTAACTTGTTTCCTCATCTATTTTCAAATAAATAAACAATAATAAAACCTTTATCCCATGTCATGCAATGTCCATCGACTTAGTCAATTCATCCTTCCATGCTATGTCAACTATTTGACTAAATTATAAATTAAATAGATGCCAATGTATTTAAAGGCCATAGTATACGCTATCATGTCAACCATAAAACACTTTGGAACACATGATTTCCAATGCATTTAATATTTTATAACAAAATATAAAACAATGTTATTTATCTTTCAACATTATGATATGATATCATAACAATAATCTTTAATTATTATTTTTATATTTTTTTGATAGATACAAGGTTTTTTGTGTGGTCCCCAACCATACAAATGCTTTTGACTAGAACTCTAACTGATTTGGGACACAATCAGGGGTCTAGATCCCTAAGTACACAAGTACTAGAATTATTAATAATGGACACAACCAGCCCAATAATACCAATAAATGTCCATAACTAGCCTGAGAATACCATCAATGGACATAATCGACCCAATACTAATGATCAACCATAACTGATCTCCAATACCATCTAAGATTTAAACTTGGGTGAGACTTTTATCAACCAAATCACTTTATCAACTCACCCACATCTCATCAGTTAAAATTTAATATACAACTAAAGCTTGGTAGGGGTGGGCTTGGGTCCCTAATATCTACCAAATGATCCAAAACCAAATCACCCTATTGTGATCCATGTGGAACACATGGAGAAGTTTGACCCCTACCTCATGGTATCCCTATGGCCACTTCAGATTATAGGCTAGCATCTACCCCTAAGTCGTGATGCATCATAAGGTATTTGGTAAGAATTAAACTTGAGACCTAGGTGACCAAAGTCATTGATCCTATCTAGTTGAGCTAACCCTTGGGGCTTAAAATTTAATCTATAACTAAAGCTTGGTGTGGGTGGGCCTGGGTCTATAATGTCCTTCAAATGATCCATAACTGAATCACCCCACTATGATCTATGTAGAATACATAGAGAATTTTGACCCCTACTACAAGGTATCTCCATGGCCATTTCAGATTGTCATGGCTAGCATTTTCCATTAAGCCATGATGCATCACATGATGTTTAGTAGGAATTGAACTTGAGATCTAAGTGACCTAAGTCATTGATCCTATCCACTTGAGCTAACCCTTGGGGATAATAATATTTAATTATTGTTACCTATATCATTTATATAAATAATAATGAAATCCATCTATACCTTTTTAATTCCTACATGACATAAAAACATTACATTATATAGCCATTCTAAATAAGGCAATAAGATAAGCATAACATAAACAATTTTAATTATTCAACCAAACAATTACATTAAATAAGATAAACTACACATGATCACTAAATTAGATAAATCACCTAAATAAACAACATGATCATTTATAACAACTGAATTTAATGAAATCATAAAATAACACACCATTCATTTAAACATAAAACTAAGCATACTATAACTATCTATCAAACAATACAACTATCAAATACAAATGTGGTGTGTGAAAGGGTTTTTGGATTCATTCTTTGTCATCCAAAAAATTCTCCATATAACCACCCTCTTTTATGATGCTCTTCCTTCATCATGATCTGAGGGAAAAATCTATCCTACATCCACCTCATGACAATGAAGGTAGTTAGCCTGAAACATCATTATATCTATAAAATAATGTTGTATAACTAATCAAACATGATCATAAAGTACATAATATAAAAATACTATTAACTTGTAGAATCTAATCATATAAATTAAGTAACACAAACTACACCATAATCATCATATGTCATCAAGCTTAATAAAATATTAGCTAATCAACTAATCAACCATAATAATCAATGGATCAAACAAGTTATTCAACTTAGAGAGAAATCAATATGTAACAATTTTTGATAAAGTATGGAGCTAGAATCTAGAGTGACCTATTATGTACATAAAATCTTCCTAGACCATCATCAAGAATATTGAACATCATATATAAATGGTCTCCCTAGGGCCTCTTATCCTTATACAACGCATGTTTTTGTAGCCTTGTATTAATTACTTCACCCAGAGTGAATGCCAAATCTAAGGTCATTAGTAGTCTAACAATCGAACCCACTCAAGGTGGAGGAATTATATTCTAGTGTATTTATATAACCTATTTAGGAGGGCTATCCCAATATGATTTCCCATCTTAAATTTGGTTATACGCACCCATTTCTTCTCTTTTAGATTGATGGTCTCTCCAAGAACCATCTAACTACTTAATGTTTTCTTAATTGACTTCTCCTTCTTCCATGAGTCTACCATATGTAAATTATATGTAGTTTTTAAAATGGGGAGAGATAAATACCATTGAAATTCATCCTTTGAGATGAACACTATAACCATCTTGTGCTCTAAATGGTGCAAAACTGAACCTCTAGTCACTTTCCTAGTGAAGAATAAGTCTTGTAGGAGGTCAATTCATGACATGGCCTCAACCTTTACTATTGTGAAGTATAGTATTTAGAATTTAAATGGGATGAGGTATGTATCTAATTGTCATTGATTTTTATTCAATATCTCTTCATGAATATGTGTGTCAACCTGGTGAATCACCTCCTATAATGTTGAATAATTATTAAATACTACAAGGTTAAAGACAATGTCTTTGTACTCTATCGAATACTTGATAGAAAATCTTGATAGGGGTAAGATTCATTAGAATTTATTATATTAGGATGCCATTGCTAAGGGAATATGTTGACAATGTTTTAGTTTCTAATTTAGTATCTCAACTCTCCTATATGTACTATACGATTGAAACATTGGTATCTAGATCTTGTTGGTAGGGAAACACGTGAGTTCAAAGTTAGCTTGGGATCAATAAAAATGTAATTTATTTTTAATTATTTGATATAAATTTGGAATTTAATTCTATCACATGTGTCATTAATGTCCAACTTCTATAACTTTGCTTTGTTTATCCAATTTAAACTTTACCACTTCATTTGATGGGTATACCATATAAACACTATTGATAATTAATATGAGTGCCACATCATTGAATTTTGTTGAGTGTTATTTCATCACTTATTTCACTTCGGTTTACTATGCCATGGTATATCTCAGGAGTCAAGAGTTAGGACATAACATTAAAATAGTATGTGTACGGTGAATGAATCTCTCGAATAAAAGTTATGATTTTTTTTTCCAAAAACCAAAATGAGCCAAATAAATGTTTTGAATAATTACACTGAAGACAAAATACTTTGAATGATTTCATTGAATAGTTTCACTAAATACCAAATCCTTAAAACACTTTTGCCTAACAAAATTTTTGAAGACTAAAATGATGAAGACCAAAATCCCAAATGTTTTCTATGAACACTTTTGGTAGATAAATTATCTGAAGACTAAAATGCTAAAGTGTAAAACTTATGAAAAAACTAGGTCCTGAAGAGAAAATTGGAGAGGACTTTAATATATAGTGAATAAATTGTGAAGTACTAATTTGAAAACAAAAACTCCAAATAATTATCCTAAGTAAAACTTGTGAACAAAAACTCCAAAGAGTAACTTCATGCCAAGGTTTATTTATATAGGTGAAAAGTGATGAAAACTATTGAATATAGGATTTGAACCAGAAGTTACAAAGACCAAATCCTAAAATACAAAGTTATTAACAAATTTAACGAAGACAAAAATGAGTTGAGATCTGTCATACACAACTTCTAAAGAGCATTAGTAAGTTAATCTGAATAACTAAAACATGTTCATACATTTGTTGAATAGTGAAGTTAGTGCAATACATAAAGCTCTCACTTTAGAATAATTTTAAGATAGGTCTAGACCTTTTCAAAAATATAGTGGGTCCTTATTCTAAAACAAAGAATTGGGGAAAGTTGGGTACAATAAGAACCACTTACAAATATAAAGGTTGGTACTAAAAAGTAATAATAGATAGTGGTAGTAATGATAATATAATATATCTAGAGATGGTTGAGATGATAAATTTGAATATGTTAGCTCATCTAACACTTTATAAGGTGTCATGGCTACAAAAAGGACATCAAGCCTTAGTAAATGAACAATTTAAGGTAGATTTTTAGATAGGTAGTTACAAAGATGAATTATTATGTGATATTATATCCATGGATGTCTATCATATCTTACTAGGAAGGCCTTGGAAGTTTGACAAAAGATTAATTTATGATGGAAGACATAGTATCTATGCATTTTAGAAATATGGAAAGCAACACATATTAGCACCATTAGGGTTTGGAGGTGCAAAAAAATCATAAAATAATAATCAAGTGTTGATGATGAGTGAAAAGGAGTTCTTGAATAAGGTAAAAGAAGATGAAGTAGGATACAAATTTCTTGCCAAGCCAAGGATAGTTGTTGTATTAGCTAAGGTAAATAATCTACCTTTAAAAATTTAGACTTTGTTAAATGAATATGTAGATATGGTAGTCATGAATTATCATGTGAATTGTTATAAATAATAATCATAAATCATCCAAGGGAGTTGTTGACCATTTTTGCCCAATAGGCCAAAATCGGTCCCCTTCTTCCCTTGCTATTCAAAGCTAATCAATTTCAGGTTGCACAAGTTTAATGCCATAATTATTTGGCTTGGTTCAACACATTGGTTCAGCATCTAGTTTAATTCAACACTTGGTTCATTGGCCTTGGTTCAATCAGCCTAGATTGATCAGTCGGTTCATTGGCAATTTCAATGAAGTGCCCTTGTGAAGGGCATGAAACACTTCAAGATAGCCGTAAAAGGGACGTTTTAACTTTTGGAATTTCAACTAAGGAAAAGCCCCAAATTCCTTTAGACTTTTTGTCCAAAGGAATTCCTTCAGACAAAAAGTCTGAAGGAATTTGGGCCACAGTTCAAAGCAAAGGCCGAGGCTGGGTCAAAATGTCCGCAGACAAAAGTTTGTGGGAAAATGTCTATAGACAAAAGTTTGTGTAAAATGTCTACAGACAAAAGTCTGTGGAAACCTGAGAAACAACCCAGAGGAGCATAGCAACCCACCAAAGGACCCTGAAGGGCAAGTGCCCTTGCGAGGGACTCTTGGCCAAATAAAGTGCCACAAAGTAAAGGCTGAAGGGTCACCTTCCCTTCAAGAAGGTGCTAGGAAACAAATTCAAGAAAAAAGACCTACTAGAGAGGGCCGAGGAGGACAAAGCTTGAAGGAAATTGCTAAAGTGGTGATGTCCTAGTGTTAGGTTATGTAGCTAAAATCTTCACTGATGCAAACATGGAGGAGGTTGTTGAGTGTCACAGTCACCAGCGTCGGTCAGGCCAACCAACGTTGGTCAGAGGTAGACAAGAAGCCACCGACATCAGTCATAGATCGACTAACGTTGGTCATCTCCAAATAGATAGGGACTAATGTCAGTCGCCTGTGCAGTTCAAAAACTATTAGTTTCATGAATAGTTTGTTTAATGAACTAGTTGTTTACATGTAAAGACTAATTTTAGTCTTAGAGTTGCGTTTCTAATTATTGTAATTAGAAGTCTAATTATTATTTGTATGGGATCTATTTAAGAGACCCATGGGCTATATTATAAAGTGTGATAGATAGAGATAGCAAGGTTAGCTCCTTCAGAGGGAAGAGAGCAAGGTTAGCTCCTCATAGTGCCACAGTGCCAAGTGTGTATGATCAGGTAGATCTGTAGGAGAGCAAGATCTGGTAGAAGATCCACAGGGGTGCTAGTGTGAAGGATCAAAGAAAGGATCCTTAGTGGGGAGAATCATAAGGACTTGGTGAGGCAAGGACAAGGGTTCTTCCAGGTGTGTAAGATCTAAGTTGGCAGGTGTGCAAGGCCAAGTTGATCTACGGTATAACAAGATCAAGTGAGATCTACATGGTAAGTAAGGTCAGTTGATCTGCAGGTGTGTGTGAGAGAGAGAGAGAGATTTAGGTTTGTAGGTATGCAAAACTAGATTGATCTGTAGGTGGCAGCAAGATCAGGGAGATTAGAAACACAATAGGTAGCAAGATTAGGTGAGATCTACTTGGAGTACATGGTGTACTCAAACTTGAAGTACATGGAGTACTTGTTGGACTGGCAATATTGTTACTAACTGGTGGACTGGTAGTATTGTTATTGACTAGTGGAGGTGAACAACAACTTTGTGTTTGAATTGTTTGTTGTGACCGTAATTGAGAGAGAGAACTCTTGAGGGAAGATTACTGGTATGACCTAGAGGTGTGGGAGCCCTAGAGGTGTGGGAAGATTATGGCATCTTATTTATTGTATTTCCTTCTGGATGAGTATTAATACATATTGTATTGTCTCTCATATTCTGTGTTATTTCTGATTTCTAGTTACTTATTACTTCTGGTTAAATTTCATGTTTAGTTGCTTATACAAAGGTAATCAATTGTGCACCTAATCCTGACAAGTGGTATATGAGTTGTTTGTTGTTCTAGATTCTTGATCAAGTGGTATCAGAGCTAGTATCACCAAGTGATACTAGTGACAAGTGGTATTAGAGTGAGGTTGCAGGGAGTAGGTTTGTGTTTGATTACAGGTCACTCTCAGGGGTTTCTGATTGAGTGGGAGTATAGCAATGGTAGAAGAAAGTAAGCTAAGAATGGAGGAATTCAAAAGAAAGAATGATCAATTATGGAGTTATGGAAAGAAATAGTAGGTAAAGAAATATTGTTGGTCGGTAGAAGATCAGCATGAAGGAAATGAAGAAGCAGATGTTGCAGGGATTGTTGCACAGGATGCTCTTGTATGTTCCTTGGATAAAGTAGAATCTTGGTTTATAGATTCTGTTGCCTCTTTCCATGCAGCCCTAAATAGAGTATTTTTCCATGTTAAGGTCCATGGAGACTTTGGAAAGATTTATTTAGGGGTTGGTGAGCCTTGTCAAAGTATTGGCAAAGAGGAAGTGTGGTTAAAATTGCAGACGGCCAACACATGGGTGTTGAAGAAGGTCATGCAGGTCTCAGTCTTGAAGATGAGGCTAATTTCTTTAGGAAAGTTGGGTGATGAGAGATGCACAATAACTCTCACAGTGGATGCACTTGAATTAGCATGTGGTAAGAAAGTAGGTACTCTTTATCTACCTACTTGTATTACTAATTCTCCTTCTGTTGTGAAGACATGGCTTTGTAGGCTTGGTCACATGAGTAAAAAGGAGATGCATGTTCTTAAGAGGAAGTTAGATGTCTTTGACAAACTTAAGAACTGAAAATCCTTGGTGTTCATGGAGGAGATGATGGACAGAGATCAGCTAAAGGGGCTAAATATTTTTGAGCAGGGTAGTTTGGATAGGGTTTTGATCTAAAGTGAGCTCACGGGTAAAAAGTCATTACTCAAAGGAAAATATAGTTACCGGCATCGGTCATGTGGAATTGATGTTGAACAGGTAGGTACCGACATCGGTCATGTGTAGACCAGAGTCAGTGGTGTCAGGCAGGTGGCTACTAGTGTTAGTCAGGGAACTGACATCGGTGACCAAGAAGACACCGATGTCGGTTAGGGAACCGGCATTGGCGATCAAGTGGATTTGACATCGGTCAGGTGTAGACCAGGGTCGACTAGGGAATGGATTTTGGGTGAACAACAAGCTGTCAAGGAGTCTCAAATGCCCATATGGAGGATTGAAAGAGTAAGTAAGCCTCAAATTTGTTATTCCCCTTCTTCATACTTGTTACTCACTGCAGAGCAAGTAGGATCTAGGAAACAATGGGAACATGACATGAATGAGGAATTTGATTCCTTGGATGAGAACCAAATGAGAGATTTGGTAGAGTTTCTAGCCAAGATAAAAGCACTAAAAGATGAATGGATTCCTTGGTTAAAGAAGAGAGAGAATGGACACGTGAGACAAAAGGCCAGGTCATATGGTCTTGAGGAAGCTCTAGGACAGTGGTATAGGTTTGACAAGTGTATGACAAAGCATGGCTTTAGTCAGTGTTAATGTAATCATTATGTTTACTTTACTAGGTTGGATAGTGGTTGTGACATTATCCTGTTACTGTATGTAGTGGGTTCACACATGTAGGGTTTTGCTAAGCTAAACATAAAGTTAGTTCAGTGGTATGCCAGGAAGGATTTAGGAGGAGCAAAATTCTTTGGCATGAGTATTCCTAGAGATAGGGAAGATCACAGGTTGATGTTGTCTTAGGATGATTATGTGAATAAGGTAGTGTAGGATGCAGAACTGGTTAGCACACCTATGGATGGATAGTTCATAGAACAATGTCCCAATTCACATGATGAGGTTAAGTGCATGGTATGTACTAGACCTAATGTTGCCCAAGTAGTGGGTGTTGTCACTGAGTTTGTGGCCAATCTGGGAAAGAAGCACTAAAAAGCATTTCAATGGATTCTCAGGTATCTAAGAGGGACCACCAGCAAGTATACATGCAATGCAGGGTCAGGGACTTCTCTACATGTGTATGTAGATTCAGATATGGCACCACAATATTGAAATTGAAGAGGGATACAAGTTAGGAGACAAAATTAGATGATGTATAAGTATAGGTATAGGTATAGGTGCAACTATTTATCTCTAAGTGGGAGATTGTTAGGTTGTGGAGCTAAAAGCTTCACTGATGCAAACATGAAGGAGGTTGCTGAGTGTCACAGTCACTGGGGTCGATCAGGTCAATCAACATCGGTCAGTGGTAGATAGGAAGCCACTAACATCAGTCATAGATTGGCTGATGTTGGTCATCTCTAGACAGATAGGGACTAACATCGGTCGCTTGTGCAATTTTAGAACTGTTAGTTTCATGAACAATTTGTTTAATGAACCGGTTGTTTGCATGTAAAGACTAATTTTAGTCTTGGAGCTGCATTTCTAATTATTGTAATTAGAAGTCTAATTATTGTTTGTATGGGATCTATTTAAGAGACCCATGGGCTATATTATAAATTGTGCTAGATAGAAAGAGCAAGGTTAGCTCCTTCAGAGGGAAGAGAGCAAGGTTAGCTCCTCATAGTACCATAGTGCCAAGTGTGTATGATTAGGTAGATCTACGGGAGAGAAAGATCTAGTAGAAGATCCACAGGGGTGCTAGTGTGAAGGATCAAAGAAGGGATCCTTAGTGGGGATAATCATAAGGACTTGGTGAGGCAAGGACAAGGGTTCTTCCAGGTGTGTAAGATCTAGGTCAGTAGGTGTGCAAGGCCAAGTTGATCTACGGTATAGCAAGATTAGGTGAGATCTACATGGTAAGTAAAGTTAGTTGATCTGTAGGTATGTATGTGTGTGAGATCTAGGTTTATAGGTGTGCAAAACTAGATTGATCTATATGTGGCAACAAGATCAGGGAGATCAACAACATAATAGGTAGCAAGATCAGGTGAGATCTACTTGGAGTACATGGTGTACTCAGACTTGAAGTACATGGAGTACTTGATGGACTAGTGTATTGTTACTAACTGGTGGACTGGCAGTATTGTTACTAATTGGTGGAGGTGAACAACAACTCTATGTTTGAGTTATTTGTTGTGACCATAATTGAGAGAGAGAACTCTTGAGAGAAGATTACTGGTACACCCTAGAGGTGTGGGAGCCCTAGAGGTGTGGGAAGATTGTGGCATCTTCTTTATTGTATTTCCTTCTGGATGAGTATTAATACATATTGTATTGTCTCTCATATTCTATGTTATTTTTGATTTCTAGTTACTTGTTACTTCTGGTTAAATTTTGTGTTTATTTGCTTATACAAAGGTAATCAATTGTGCTCCTAATCCTGACAAGTGGTATTAGAGCTGTTTGTTGTTCTAGATTCCTGATCAAGTGGTATCAGAGCTAGGATCACCAAGTTCTCTATTGGGTCTTTTTGCTTGAAGTCCTTTCCTAGCACCTTCATGAAGGGAAGGTGACCCTTCGGCCTTTGCTTTATGGCACTTTATTTGGCTGAGGAGGACAAAGCCCAAAGGAAATTGCCAAAGCGGTGATGTCCTAGAAGCCATCAACTTTAAGGAAGCAAATTAGCCATTGGTTTTCAAAGTGATGATGACCGCATGAACATCAAAATTAGCACAATGAAATAGTCATTTGTTTTCAAACTAAAAGGATGCCAACCATGAAAGGGAGCCCAAAAATGTAGTGACCCACTAAAATATTGCCCCTGAGGGCTGAAGGAGCCAGAAGAGACAAAATAGGAAAAGGATAAAATGCCAGGCATGGAGCAGGTAAATAGTCCAAGTGGCGAAGGGAAGCATCGATTCAA
This sequence comes from Torreya grandis, assembly GCA_037957365.1. Taxonomy (NCBI): domain Eukaryota; kingdom Viridiplantae; phylum Streptophyta; class Pinopsida; order Cupressales; family Taxaceae; genus Torreya; species Torreya grandis. The sequence continues at coordinate 2,181,051 of JARHVA010002449.1, forward strand.
GAAATTACTCTAGCAGGTGAAACAATGGTTGTAAATTGACCATGAGAGGACGTGAACGGCCAACCATGCAACCCTTTTTTCTTCACTTCATATTTATGAGCAAACAAGCTGCGTAGGTGCCTTCAATAAGTAACCTCGATTAATGAGGAAACAACACAGCCATGTCAAAAAGGGCTTGAAGTCAAAGCCAAGGTCGACACAACATTTATTTTTTAGGTAGCCTACTCTTCCCAATGAGGGGATGCAAATGGGCCACTTGTAAAAATGGGTGCCAAAAGGCCTCCTTTTCTTCTCCTATATATTGAGGACTTGTCATTTGAGAAATTATCTTCCACATTTGTAAGGCGTAGCCCTGGCAAAATTTCACCTAAATCAATAGATGCATTTTTACCTCTATCTTGGATAGGTATTTTTGTGTATGTCTTGAGTGTTAGTTTGTGTTTAGTCATTATTTCTTGATGCTTTCATAGGTCCAACACCAACATATCTATTGTCTACAAGGTGCCATTTCTACATATGACAAGGAGAGCAATATTTGAAAGTGTATAAATAGAAGGACTCACTTGCAGTGTGCAGTTCACAGCACCTTGGTGAATCTCTATTTTTTGTATTTTCCATGGAAGCCTCCCTGCCAAGTTTCTTGCAGCCTGGTCCTTCTGCCAAGTCTAAAGTGTATGTATGATTTAAAGTGTGGATGTGGGAAGGTTGACTTATTTTGGTGCATCACCTCCTTTATAGTAGTTTGTTTTCTTGAAATCTTTCTCCCTTTTCATCCCCCCCATTATATATATATATGTGTGTGTGTGTGTGTGTGTGTGTGTGTGTGTGTGTGTGTGTGTGTGTGTGTGTGTGTGTGTGTGTGTGTGTGTGTGTGTGTGTGTGTGTTAGCACTTGCTAGAATGAACATGATGCATCAAAAGGAGCTAGCCCTTATCTAGAGACTCTCCCCTCTAGCTTTGTCAGTCCCACAGGTGAGAGGGGAGTTTCCATAGTTACATGAAGAAGGCAAGAGCTTGGCCTCCTACCAAGGGTGCAATCTTATACATCAATAGTTCTGGCACACCCAGTGGGACAAGATGGGACAGGTTTTGTCTAAAGAGTTGAAGAATTTTTGGTGTGTTATTCAATCGACTAGCCTTTAGAGGCTTTACATCAAACAAAAATGGTGACTCTGAGTTGAATCCATTGGTTAAGCAGCCTGGTGCCATCAAAAATCATTTTTGTATGTATAATTCCTTTGCATAGAATCATGGGTCTTGTGTTCCTTCATATGACTTCGATCAGACTCAAATTTTTTAGAGAATCACCTCAAGCAGATCTCCTAGTTGTCCTACAATGTTAAGGGAGTTGGTGCTAGAGTTTGAGAAGCAGATAATGGAGACTGACAGACTAGAAGAGTAGTACGGGTATCAGTAGGAGCTGATGTATAAAGAGGAGTGTTTGTTTAGGCAAGCACATGCCTTGTAGTCCATGGAGGAGGAGGTAGCAAAATAGATAAATCCATTTATTCAAGGTAGTTAGCTTTGTGTGCCCATTCCTATTCTAAATAAAGCCCCCTCTTTTATACCAAATCCTTTCTATCAAATAGCACTCACCCACTCCAGCTCATCTGACGCATCTACTCTCAATCCCTTACACCTAGCTTTCCAGCATCAAATGGAACTAGAGCAACCCCCCATGGAGATCAATCTTCTCAATTCCTTATATTGTGAATCTTCCATTAGGGGGAATAACACCAGCCAATACATCTCTCTCGAAACTACTCCTATTCAACATGATGATGCTGGTGACCTCCAAGAAAGACTCTTTCAGGACAATGTAGCCAAACAAATTGAAGATTTAGAGGCTAGGATGAGACTGCTTCTTGAAAGAGAGATAAAACTTCTAGACCTTGTAGAAGAGCCCCATGACCTTGGAGAAAACAAAGTTGATGCTTGTTCACAGGAGCAAAATTCCAATTCTGAGATCCTAAACTAGGGAAAAATAGTAGAATCATGGATCAAGAAGGAGGAAAAGAAAGGTTTTTCTCAAAACCTTAAAGAAGCTGAAGCTACTCCTACTCATGATAATGCTGATGACATCCAAGAAGGGTTCTTCCAAGAGGATCTAGCTAGGAAAATTGTAGAGTTGGAATCTAGAGAGAGATTCTTTAGCCAATGTGTGATGGATGGTTCAAACCAAACAACACATTCCATATCTGAACACACCCCACCTACACATTTCTAAGAGAGATATCAAGCTGCACCTGATATAGATAAAGTGCTGACCAAGTGGAAGGAGGAGAATCATTTGATTCTAGCTCAAGGACTACCTCCTCTTCCACATGCTTGTCTCACTTCACCCCTTCTCAAGGAAGAACCTATTTTAAGGGAAGTGAGTGAGGAGAAAAATATCCAATCTATAGTTCTTCAAAAGGCTGTCATGAGTGACAATGAAGAAGAAATCATCATCAATACTCCTTGTGAAGGCCTTATCACTAATGGAAAAGACACAGGTCACGCATACATGAAGATGTTCCAGCAATATGAGGAGGAACAAAAGCATGGTGAGCTCTCTTCCCCTCTATTGGATAAACTTCCTTGCTATTTTGATGAGGAAGATGACTACATCAAAGGGCCTGAGTTGGAAGAGGATCAGGAGGATATCTTTGAACATCTAGTGATCCTAATCTTCGAGGAGGAAAAGGAGAGGTCTGTCTTCCTTGAGGAAAACTTTGAAGAAGAAAGTTTTGAACAAAGAGGTGATGTTCTATGGGATGAGCAATCTTTTTGTGAATCCATTTCAGACATCACCACGGTCACCCTCCTTCAAGAAGGCCAAGAAGAAGTAGAGGATGAGTCTGATAGGATCTTCAACGAGGCAGAAGGAATTAGGTCAGACCATGATACATTATAGAGGGAATGTACAAATCAAAGGGCTTATGGTGATGAGCTATTAGCCATTGATTTCTTGGTGAAGAGCACCAATATGAAGGACCAACATTCAATGAGCCTCCAAGGACAAGAAGAATACATGTATGTTGGAGGCATGTTTGAATCTAATTCACTCAGATACCAGCCAAACCAGGTGACAGGCAAGAGGAGTAGGTCACCAAATCTCCTTTTCATTCAACTACTTGCCTAGTACCATAAGTCTTCTTCCTAGGAAGGGGACTTAAGAAATTTTCCCTTCGATCTAGGAGGGAGGCAAATTTTCCTGGTTAGCTGTATATAGTAGTTTGCTTTTAGTTTCTTTTCTTGCTTTCCCTAAGTGCTATTGTACAAGTAGTTTTCTTAGCTTTGTGTGTCTTTTCTTTTCCTCTTGGAGTGAATCTGTGTGATTGATTCTGGAATTTATCAGAGATGTTGTTGTTTTAAAGTTACAATCTGACTCCGTGCCCAATGGACTACAAGGCAACTGGTCTCTAAGCATAACAGGCATGCTTCCCCTAGGAGTCACCAATTTGTTGACCATTTTTGCCCAACAGGCCAAAATCGGTCCCCTTCTTCCCTTGCTATTTGAAGCTAGTAAATTTTGGGTTATACAAGTTCAATGCCATGGTTCTTCAGCTTGGTTCAACACATTGGTTCAGCACCTGGTTTAATTCAACACTTGGTTCATCAGCCTTGGTTCAATTGGCCTAGTTCAATCAATTGGCTCATTGGCAAGTTCAGCGAAGTGCCCTTGTGAAGGGCATGAAACACTTCAAGATATCCACAAAAGGGACATTTTAACTTTTAGACAAAAAGTTTGAAGGAATCTGGGCTGCAGTTCAAAGCAAAGGCCGGGGCCGGGGCAGAATGTCTGCAGATAAGAGTCCATGGGAAAATGTCTGTGGACAAAAGTCCATGGGAAAATGCCCATAGACAAAAGTCTAAAGAAAATGTCTGTGAACAAAATTCCATGGAAACCTGAGAAACAACCCAGAGGAGCATAACAACCTGCTGAAGGACCCCGAAGGGCAGGTGCCCTTACAGGGGACTCTCGACCAAATAAAGTGCCAAAAAGCAAAGGATGAAGGGTCACCTTCCCTTCGACAAGGTGCTAGGAAAGGACTTCACTCAAAAAGACCTACCAAAAAAGGCCGAGGAGGACAAAGCCTGAAGGAAATTTCCAAAGCGGTGACGTCTTAGAAGCCGTCAACTTTAAGGAAGCAAATGAGCCATTGGTTTTCAAAGTGATGATGACTGCGTGAACGTCAAAATTAGCACAATGAAATAGCCATTTGTTTTCAAACTAAAAAGATGCCAACCATGAAAGAGAGCCCAGAAATGTAGTGACCCACTAGAAGATTACCCTTGAGGGCCAAAGGAGCCAGAAGAGACAAGATAAGAAAAGGACAAAGTGTCAGGCATGGAGTAGCCAGATAGTCCAAGTGGCAAAGGGAAGTGTCGATTAAAGAAATTACTCCAGTAGGTGAAATAGTGGCTACAAATTGACCATGATAGGATGTGAATGGCCAACTGTGCAACCCTTTTTTCTTCACTTCATATTTATGAGCTGACAAGATGCATAGGTGCCTTCAAAAAGTAGCCTCGATTAATGAGGAAACAATGCGGCCATGTCAAAAAGGGCCTGAAGTCAAAGCCAGGGTCGACACAACATTTATTTTTTAGGTAGCCTGCTCTTCCCAATGAGGGGAAGCAAATGGGCCACTTGTAAAAAGGGGTGCCAAAAGGCCTCCTTTTCTTCTCCTATATATTGAGGACTTGTCATTTGAGAAATTATCTTCCACATTTGTAAGGCGTAGCCCTGGTAAAATTTCACCTGAATCAATAGACGCATTTTTACCTCTATCTTGGATAGATATTTCTGTGTATGTCTTGAGTGTTAGTTTGTGTTTAGTCATTGTTTCTTGATGCTTTCACAGGTCCAACACCAACATATCTATTGTCTACAAGGTACCATTTCTGTAGCTGATAAGGAGAGTAGTATTTGAAAGTGCAAAAACACAAGGAATCACTTGTAGTGTGCATTTCACAGCACCTTGGTGAATCTCTATTTTTTTGTATTTTCCATGGAAGCCTCCCTGCCAAGTTTCTTACAAACTAGTCATTCTGCCAAGTCTAAAGTGTATGTATGTGTATGTCTGATTTAAAGTGTGGATGTGGGAAGGTCGACTTATTTTGGTGCATCACCTCCTTTAGAGTAGTTTATTTCTTGCAATCTTTCTCCCTTTTCATCCCCCCATTATACATCTATATATATATGTGTGTTAGCACTTGTTGGAATGAACATGATGCATCAAAGGGAGGTAGCCCTTATCTATAAACTCTCCCCTCTAGCTTCACTAGTCCCACAGGTGAGAGGGGAGTTTCCATAGTTGCGTGAAGAAGGCAAGAGCTCGGCCTCTTGCCAAGGGAGCAATCTTTTGCATCAAACAGGAGTCCTATCAACTAATTTGACCCTTGGTCAAATAATTTAACCCCCTTAAAATTTTTCATGAGGTCTCATAGGTTCTAAAGTGGCTCACTATGGTCATAAATAAGGTCACATAACATGGTTTACTTTGGTCACTTATTCATTTGTCTTAAGTGTCATTTTATACCACCTTTGGGCTAGTTTAATGAATTATACAGTTTACATGAGATTAATAGTGTGTCAAAGTGTTATCCAACATTTAATATATTAGATTTAGTCAGATAAGTGGTTTTGTAATTGAAAAATATAGGTTTAAACATTGGAATAAATAAAATTAGTTGAAAAAGGAGAGTTTTAAAAGTTGTACAGATTGTAGGACAATTATAACATATGTGGAAGCTTCATAGGTGTCTCTTCAAATCCAAACAAGTCATATCCATATTAAGATTTATTTGACAATCCCAAAATTGGAAAAAATTGGTTCACCTATTCTATCACTCTATTGTGCAAATCAAAGAAGCCCACCAATTTTTTTCTAGTACAGACAGGTTAGATAGAGTTGAGAGGAATGCATTTAGTGGATAAAAGTAATCTATTTTTACTCTCATTTCATGGAATAAGTTTAAAAATTGGGGAAATAAGCTTCATGAACCATCTTCAAGACTACTATTACCTCTAAGTTGACCACATATTTCCAACACCTCTAGGTTTTCTCATTTTTTTGCATGATCTGATATTTCCAAGTGATGTATGTGTTCTTTTAGAGTAGGTTCATCTTGTTCATTTTGGTCTCCATTTAGTTTTCATTAGTGAAACATGATTTTATAGGTAGGATCATTCTCCTTGAATTGGAAGTGAAAAAAATTATGGTATGTAAGACATGGTTTCATTAGTTACATGGTTTGTTCTTTGTCAATGGATTCAAGTTAGATAATGTACCTATGTTCAATAGATCAAAGCATGAAAGATAATTTATCCATGGAAATTTTTCATTAGAAGGCTTGGAGGTTAATTGAGAGAGGTTTCTCAAGATATGAATAAGATTGGTCAAAAATATTAAATGCAAAATTAGATAAATTTACCTATAGACATGTACAAATCATGGAAGATCATCTAAAATATAGGACACATACAATGTTCAACTTCATGACTTGAATGATGTTTTTCAAGTCATTCAAGACTTATAGTGTTGATCTTATAGTCAAACCAAACCTTGAAATCAACTAGATTAAGAAAACTTACTTAAGGGAAGCCTTACCTTAACATTTATGAATAAGGCCTTGCTCTTAAAAAGTGTCACTTGTGGGTAAGAGTTGATGATGTTTGTTTAAGACCTATAGCTCCTATCTAGGATCCTTAACCTAGAAGTAACTTATTATCATGAGGGGAAGTGGTCATATAAATAATAATGGAGGATTGAGTAACTCCAAATTTAGGCAAGTGTTCACTATATATATCTAGTTAAAAATAGTGTTTTTGAGTTCAAAGAAGCCTGTAGCTTATAGTGGCACATAATACATTAGTAAGGAGAGATGAGAAACTAGTTTATAGGAATACAATGAGTTCATATAATTATAATATTGACCTATTAAACTTAGAATGAAATTAAGGTGTGAAAACACAATACTTAGGCATGCATGACACCTATAATAATCTTTCAATTCTTCCCTAATTACCACCTACATGTGACCTAATTAGGACATATAGTGCACCGGTCTAAATAATGAAGATGCTGGTTAGATGATGAATAGAGGTATGGAATGAGATGATTCCAAATGACCTTATAGATAATAAAGAGAGTAAAATATATTTATTTCAAACTAATTTACACCTACATTAACATTTTTTTCCTTAGTAAGACACCTACAATTAGAATGCAAACTAGTACTAGCTCATGGAGAACTACAGTTTGGAATTATGTAGGAGTGTGTGATAGATGGATATATGTTGAAACAATATCATAGTGGTGATAATACATATCTAAGTGTTATAAATATTTATGGACCCTAACCTATAGTGTTGATCCTCAATCTATAGTTAGTTAGAAACACTACATATAATTCTACACAATCAGATGCATAAAAGCTAATCTTGGGAGTTTGAGTTGTATAAGTCTTTAATAACATGAAAAAGACTTGAAAATTATTTAAAATCATACTAATGAGTTTATAAAAACCTCCATGGCCTCACCTTATCCATACCAATATTGGTGATACTCTTTTTTATATCATATATAAAGAACACTCTATTAGAAACACAATATGCAAACTTATGCATTCATGATTGAAGGATGAAATAAAGAGAAAAATAACATGGTGATATGATGTATAAGGTTTATATAAATATTAATAAATAATTGAGATGCCTATATATCCCTTAGAAATATAATGGAGGTCAAATATGCAGTTCAACATAGTAAGGCCTATTAGGCCTAGAACTAGTCATGAACCCTATGATGCTTGAATTCATTTCTATGACTACATGACCCTTATAGGACATGATATATAATTTAGTTAAATTTAAATACATTTTAGACATATAAATTTTTAGATAACAATCCCAAACTAGTCATTTTGGCCTAAACCTCTATTAGACCTACCCATAATGCAAGAAAGAGCTTGATAGGCCAACTTCTTTTGCTCACACTTATACAAAGGAATTAATGGTGACCTAAGGAGATAGGAATAGTTTAGGGGGGTATATATATTATTCTAAGTTTGATTTTTTTATAATTAAATGGATATTTTTTAGGAACCATCACCAATAGTCCAAACCACTAAAAACCCTCTTAAAACCCTTATTCAAACCCGATGGTAAAAACATGGAGGAATTTGAATTCAAAATTGGTTATTTATTAATTAAAATATTTAAAACATATCTATCACTCTCTCATTCTCCTCACCACCCATTTGGTCTATACTATCTCTTGTACATACAAACCTATTTCTCTATTTCCTATAAGATTTGACAAGTTCTACAAGTGCATAAGGGGATTATTAAATGAAATTCATTATATATGGTGCTTAGAGAATTGATGTAATACCTAATATCCATATCTCACCTTATTTTTGAATTAAAATATCTCTATTAAGTTGATCACTATAAGAAATCATTACGTAGATAGTGAGAAGGAGAAGTGATTGTCTAAGTGTGAAGATGAAAAGAGTGATGTTGAATCCTCTTGAAGCCTATGATAGACCAAAGGATAAATGGGTCTTGAAAAGGTTTCATAACACCTATGCAACACATTTACATGATAAAATGCAAGTCATTATGATGATAATTGTGAATAATGAGACCTATAAGGCTAATGAGTGGTTAGTAGGTAGTGAATGACAAGTGACATGGATTAATTCATTTGTTAGGGAGGTGTATGAGGGATGTTAGAACTTTGTTATCACCTTTTAATGATAGTTTAAATGTTTCAAGGATCCATATGGTAGTTTTGGATAGTCAATTATAATCCTCATCATGAAAATAGTTTCAAAGAGGAAGGTGAAGAGCCCCTATGCCAACTCAAAGGATAATGATGAAATTATGATGGACATCTATCCAAGATAACCTTCATGGTAAATTTTACACCTCCTTTGCTTAACTTATAACTATTTTTTATAGCTTAACACATGGACTTGTGAACCTTCCACTTATCTTATTATCTCTCCTCTCCTATACTTTATTTATGCATGCCTTTTTGGTAATTATATCTATTACACACCTAGTATGGTGAAGCCCTTTTGGTTTGGTTCCTTGTTTTGATTTTCAATAAGACATATAAATTTATTTTATCTCTAAAATCTCTTTCATAAGTGTGGTAAATGGTGTATTTAGATGTTAAGTGATGAATATGTTCTCCTTGCTTCTATTCTACCCTTTACATGTTTTGTGTAAGGATATCACTTCTAATAGGTCTTATAAAGTGTATGTGTTTTTTGAGTTTGTATTGAAGTGTGAGAGGGACTAATAGTGTCTATTATAAAAAATTATTTTCACTCACCTCTATATGTGCATAGTAATTTACCTCTATGAAAAATACTAATTCTATAAGGCCATAGAGTTGAGGTTAGTTATGGTAGTCTTCATTCTTAGTGTATATGAAAGAGTGTTATGTGGACTTATCCTTGGTGTATCACCTCATTAGCATATTTTAGTTTATGTTACCTTATTCCCTTTTCACCCTAGGTGATTAGTCTAATGTAGTGTGCGATCTTAAGAGATAAATCAAGGGAGCTATCCCTTTAACCTAGAGGTTTACCTATGCTATAGGAAAACCACATGATTAGAGGTAATCCTATGTTTTATAAATATGGGATAGGATTGAACACCCTCTCCTAGGGTTCAATAATTGGCTATAATATTTTTGGCATGCCTAGTGGGACTAAGTTCCAAAAGAGTAGAAGAATTTTTGGTGTATTCTTCCTACTATCAACTTTTGGAAGCATGCAAGAAAACACTAATGGTGAATTTGAATGCGTCATATGGTGATAAGTATATCAAGTAATTTTTGAAAATATGTTGATATATTATTGTGTTCCTTTTAAATAAATAATCTAACATGGATAGATATGTTGATAACTCCTATTATACACAACCCTATCAAAGTTGTTATCCACCATATAACCAACCTATTCCTCCTCCATATGATCATGAAGTTATTGAGGAGTCTTGTGAAGAATCATATGAATAAGGATGTTAAGAAGAGAGTTTTATGGATCTTGAATAATAACTCCAAGCTCTAAAATACAGTCCCTAAAGGAGAGATCCAAGCTCTTAAGAGGTAGATTATTGAAAGTATTCTTCCCTAATAGCCCTGCATATCCTACCAAACTCCTATACAATATTCTCAAAGTCAATGCCAAAAACCATAATTATCCTCTCATCCTAATATAATTCCACATTAGGCTAATTATTTATTGGCACTCATGCCATATTTTCTAAAATTAGAAAGGTTGATGAAGATATGGGATAAAGAGCTTGTTATAATCCCTACTCATTTCATATAGAGGATGAGAAAGGCTATCTTATTGCTTATGGATAAGTGGATATTGGTTGAAGAATAATAAAAATAAGTAATTAGTGATGAATTTCATGAAATGGGATGTTACATACAATGGTGGATTTATAGGCTTGTAATGTGGGAAAACCAAAAGGTTGAGTAGTAGCTTGTAGCTGTTAAAGAGCCTCATGAAATCTATGGAGAAAGTGAAAATATGTTTAAAGAACAAGTCTATCTCTCCCATCCTCAAGTGTCTTATTATGTTCCATTTCATTACTCTCATATTTTTTGTCCTCATGAAGAACCCATTAAATCTCCAAAATATCCTAGTAGCCCCAAAGTTCCATCTTGAAACCAAGAGGTTGATGATAAGAATAAAAACCTTGTGCATGGTCCAACCACATTGCCTTGTAATAAAAAACCTATAGCTATACCATCTTGGAAGTCCATAAAAGAAGAGTTTAAACATGAAAAATAGGCCTTGGTTTAGGAATTTAAAGTTGAAGTTGTAGCTATGGAAAGGTTTCAAGAAGATAATGAAAATTAAGAGGTGCTTGTTGAGGAAAGTGACATGTCAATAACTCAACAAAACCTTCTCTCCCTCTAAGAGTTTTTCCAAGTGTATCCCTCCATCCCCATAAAAATTAATGAGCCATTCATAAATACTATTAATCCCTCTCAAAAACATGAACCAATTCACCACCCTCTCACCTCATTACGTCTTGAAGGAGAACCCATCATATGGGAGGCAAGCAAATAATAACAATCTCAATGTGCAATAGATCAAGAATATTTTTCAAGTGACTATGAAGAATATCTCACCATGAGAACTCCACTTGGTGAGGAAAATAATAAGTCATCTGTATTGATTCAATAAAGAGAATATGTACATGAATATATAGCTATTCATCATGAGTTTGATCAAGGTATGTGTCAAACCTATCAAGAAATATTCCATGAGTATGAAGGTATTGAGAGTTTAGTCCTTGAAGGAGAACAAGATAAGTTTATAGAGGTAGAATGAAAAGTGCCTATTTAATAACCATGTCTTGAGGAAAATCATGATGTATTATATGATGACTATGATAGTCATGAACATGATCAAAATAATGACTTTGAAGAAGTTGTGTTTCTTGAGGACAAAGAGAGCAAGGATGATTGGTTGCATTAGATTGAGATTTTTGAAGAACTTGAAGAAATTTTTAAATTTTAAGGTAAAGTGAATAATAATATAGGAAAATATGTACTCATAGAGCATAATGACCAAGATTTAAAGGACTATACAAATATCCTTGATGAGTTTGAAGAGATTACAACTGGTGAGCAATCTGATCCCATTCAAGGTATCATGGAAATCAAGGAATCATGTTTTGTGATGACACCATTGAGTCAAATTATAGATAAGGAGTATAATGAAAATATTGATATGGTTGAAGTGCTTGAATAATTCACCTTCATAGGTGATATATTTATAACTACCTTGATTGTATTGAAGGTCATGCCAAAAAAGTTGGTAAACATCAAGAAGTTGAAGACATCAAGGCCAATGCTCAAAGGTGAAATAATTGCCTCATGCATTAATTAATTCCATGGAGAAAGATATGGTTACAACTTACCATTTGATCTGAGAGGATAAAATTGCTTCAAGTTATTCTATACATAGTTTGTTTATTTAAGTTGTGTGTTTTCCCTAACTATTTATGAGAACACAAGTGTGTATTTGTCTTGATTTGTGTGTTTTTTCCCTTTTATATTTTGTGTTTTGTTGTTGTTTGATTAGAGACTTGTTAGTGTCAAGAGAAATGTGTATATTATTCCATTTCCTAAGGATAGGAAAAATAAATTGGTCCTTACCATATCAAGCTTGATACCCCTAAGAAATCACCAAAATTTGACTAATTTGACCCCCTAGTCAAATAAATCAAACCCCATACAAGTTAAAACTTGTCATGAGGTCTCCTAGGTCTTAAATTGGTTCAAAATGGTCATAAATAAGGTCACATAACATGTTTTACTTTGGTCACCTATTCATTTATCCTTAGTGTCATTTTATGCCACCTTTGGGCTAGTTTAATGAATTATACAATTTAAATGAGGCAAAAAGTGTGTCAAAGTGTTATATAATGTACAATAGTCAAAATTGGTTAGATAAGTAGTTTTTTAATTTAAAATTTAGGTTCAAACATTAGAAGCAAGAAATTCAATAGAAAAAGGAGAGTTTCTAAAGTTGTATAGACTACATGACATTTATAACACAAGTGGAAGCTTCATCAGTGTCTCTTAAACTCCCCATAAGTCATATACACATTAAAATTGCTTTGATAGTCCCAAAATTGGTAAAAACTAGTTCACCTATTCCATCTCTCTCTTATTCAAGTCAAAGAAGCCCACCATTTTTTTACTGGTATAGACAAGTTAGGCAAAGTTGAGAGGAATAAATTTGGTGGATGAAATTAATATCTTTATAATCTCATTACATGGAATTAAATTTAAAATTGATGAAATAATATTCATGAATCATCTTTAATACTGCTACTACCTTCAAGTTGACTGCATATTCAAAACACCTCTAGGTTTTCTCATTTGTTTGCATGATCATGTATTTCCAAGTGATGTATGTGTTATTTCAAATTAGGTTTTCTCTATATTGGTATCCATATAGTTTTCATGAGTGAAAAATGATTTTATAGGTAAGATCATTCTCCATGTGTTGGAAGTTAAAAAAATTATGGTCTATAGGGCATGGTTTCATTAGTTGAAGGGTTTATTCTCAATCAATGGATTCAAGTCAAATAATGTACATATGTTCAACATATCAAAGCATGGAAACTATTTTATCCATGTCAAGTTTGAATTATAAGGTTTGGAGGTTGATTGGGAGAGGTTTCTCAAGATGTGAACAAAGACTAGATAAAACTCTTTAATATAAAGTCAAATAAAGTTACCATAGACATAAATGGATCATGGAAGATCATCTAAAATCTAGGTCACATATAGTTTTAAACTTCATGACTTGATTGATGTTTCTCAAGTCATTAAAGACTTATATTATTGATCTTATAGTCAACTCAAACCTTGAATTCAACCATAACAAGAAAATTTGCTTAAGAGAAGCCTTACTTTAACATTTAAAAATATGGTCTTGGTCTTACAAAGTGTCACTTGTGGATAAGAGTTGATGATGTTTTTTTAATACCTATAGCTCTTATCTATTAGCCTAAGCCTAAAAGTAACTTATTATCATGATGGGAAGTGGTCAGATTAAGAATAAAGGAGGATTAAGTGACTCCTAAGTTATTCAAGTGTTTAATTTAGATATCTAGTGAAACATAGTATTTTTGAGTTCAAATAAACCTGTAACTTGTAGTGGCACATAACACATTGGTAGTGAGAGATGAGAACCTAGTTTGTAGGCATAGGATGAGTTCATTAAAGTATGATATTTCCATATAGACCTAAAAAGGAAGTGAATGTGTGGAAAAAAAAATTCTTAGGCATGAATAACACCTACAAGAATCCTTCAATTCTTCTTTAATTACCACATATAGGGGACATAATCAGGACATATAGTGAACCAGTTTGGGTAACAAAAATGTTAGTTAGCTGATGAAAATAGGTATGGAATGATATTATTCCAAATTACCTCAAAGATAATCAAGAGATTTAAATACAATACATTCAAACTAATTTACACCTACATGAACACTTTATTTTCCTTAGTAAGATACCTATAGTTAGAATGTAAATTAGTACTAGCTCTTGGAGAACTATAGTTTAGAAGTATATAGGAATGTGTGATGGATGGATATATTTGGAAAAATATCATAGTGGTGATGATATATATATATATATATATATATATATATATATATATATATATTATTAATATTTATGGACCCTAACCTATAGTACTGAGCCTCATTATATAGTTAGTTAAAAACACTACATACAATCCTACACAGTTAGAACCATAAAATCCAATCTTAGGAGTTTGAGTTTTATAAGGGTTTAGGAACATGAAAAAGCCTTGAAAATTATTTAAAATCATCCTAATTAGTTTATAAAACCCTCCATGGCATCAAATTATCCATACCAATAGTGGAGATACTCCCCATTCTATCATAGATAGAGAACACTCTATTAGCAACACAGTCTATAGACTTATGCATTCATGATGGAAGGATGAAATAAAGAGGAAATGAACATGGTGATATGATGTATAAGGATAATATAAAGATTAATAAATCATTTATAGGCCTCTAAATCCATTATAAACCTGCATGAGGTCAAATTCAGTTCAACATAGTTAGACCTATTAGGCCTACAACTAGTCATGAGCCCTAATGATGCTTTAATTCATTTATATGAGTAAATTACCCTTATAAGACATGAGAGAACATTTAGTGGAATTTTTAAGACATTTTAGACCTATCATTTTTCAAATAAAAATCCTATATTAGTCATTTTTTCCTAAACCTCTATCAAACCTACCCAGAATGCAAGAAAAATCTTGATAGGCTAACTTATTTTCCTCACACCTATATGGAGGGACTGCATGGTGACCTAAGGAGATATGAATAGTTGATGGGGGTATATATATCATTCTCAATGGATTTTTTTTTGGATTTAGATGTCTAATTTTTATGAACCATAACTAACAATCCAAACCAACAAAAACCCTTTTAAAACCCTTTTTCAGACTTGATGGTAAAGGCATGGAGGAATTTGTGTTCAAAGGGGTGAGTTGGTAAATAATTTTTATAAAACATGTCTATCACTCTCTCAACATCCTTGCCACCCATTTGATCCATACTATCTCTTATATGGACATACCTATTTCTCTATTTCTTATAGGTTTTGACTGGTTTTACAAGTACAAAAGGGGATTGTTGAATAAAAATCATTATAAAAGGTGCTTAGAGACTTGATATAATACCTCATATCTATTTCTCACCTTATTTATACATGAAAATCTCTCTATTGAGTTGATCACTATAGGTAGTCATTAGGTAAATAGTGAGAAGGAGAAGTGTGAAGATGATAAAAGTGATGTTGAATCCTATTTAATCCTATGATAGACTAGAAGACACAAGGGTATTAAAAAGGTGTCATAACACCTTTGTAACACATTTCCATGAGAAAATTCAAGTCATTATAATGATTATTATGAAGAGTGAGACCTAAAAAGCTAATGAATAGTTAGTAGGTAGTGAATAACAAGTGACATGGATGAATGCATCAGTTATAGAGGCATATGAGGGATATTATAACCTTATTGTCACCTTCTAATAATAGTGAAAATGTGTTAAGAATCTTTATGGCAGTTTTGGACAGTTAATTGGAATCCTCATCATGAATATATTTTCAAAGAGGAAGATGAAGAGAACCTATGCCAACTCAAAGGAGAATGATGTAATTATGATGGAGATATATCAAAGATAACCTTCATGGTCTATTTTCCACCTCATTTCCTCAAATTTTAACTAGTTTCTACATATTGAAACATGGACTTGTGACCTTTTCACTTCTCTTTGCTCTCCTCTCCTATGCTCTATTTATGCATGATTTTTTGGCAATTTTATCTAGTACACACCTAGTATGGAAAAGCCCTACTAGTTTGGCACCTTATTTTTATTTTGAATATGTAATATAAAGTTTATTAAATCTCTACAATCTCTTTCATAATCATGTTAAGTGGTGATTTATATGTTAAGTGATGAATATGTTCTCCTTGATTCTATTCTTCCCTTTGCATGTTTTGTGTAAGGATATCACCTCTAACAGGTCTCATAAAGTGTATGTGTTTATTGAGTTTGTCTTGAAGTGTGAGAGGGACTAGTAGTGTCTAGTATCATGCCTTATTTTCACCCACATCTAGATTTGAATAACAATCTACCTCTATGAGAAATACTAATGCTATAAGTTCATAGAGTTGAGGTTAGTTTTGGTAGTCTTCATTCTTAGTGTATATGAAAGTGTATTATGTGGAATTATCCGTAGTGTATCACCTCATTATTATAGGTTAATTTCTATTAACTTCTTACCTTTTCAATTCCCAAGTCATTAATCTAGTGTAGTGTGTGAGCTTAAGAGATAAATCAAGGGATCTATCCCTTTAACCTAGAGGTTTACTTATGCTATAGGCAACCCACATGCCTAGAGGTAATCCCATGTTGTCCAAATATGGGAGAGGATTGACCACCCTCTCCTAGGGTGAAATATTTGGCTACAAAAAGTACATTTAAAAATGTAATTTTCCAAAAGAAATTTCCATGGAAGGCAATAGAAAAGAAAATTTTCTAAGTGAATAACATGAGAGTGGAGAGTAAGAGGTTGTCTTGAGGGGAAAAAAGAGGTTATTATGTGAGGAACCTCCAAATGATGTTAAAAATAATATGAGTGAAGACTATTGTGAGAAATTTATAGAAGTAAGATTACTTGTGGAAGAATAAATAGAAGTTTCTAGGAAGAAGAAGCAAAAGGAAGTAATCTTGGTGCAAGTTCATGCACACAAAGAGAAGAACATGGTAGTATATTATCCATATGTGGTAGAAAGAAAAGAAATACAAATTAATAAGAAGAAATATTTCTTAGAAATTGTCTTAGATGCTATATACATGGAATTAATCTTCATGTCTAAGAATGGGCCTCAAAGGCCTAATGAATACATTGATTTCATTGATATTTTTGTTACATGTGTAGGTACAACAAAGAAATATAAGGAGAAGATGAAATTAAAAATCATAAAGATGAGTGAAGGTAGTATTTCAATCTTATAGGAAATATCATGATAAGAAAGATACAAGGAAAAAGGTGTAAGAATGGTATGTTTTTAGGAAAATAAAATTGAAATACATGAAACTTAGCCTTTTTATGAAACTATAGAGAGGAATTATATTCACCAAAAATTCAAGCCTCAAGGTAAATGTACATAAGCACAATTAGATGGATTTACATGTGAAAGCAAAGTAGGTATACATCAAGAAAGTAGACCTAGGGATCCAAGAGGGTATGAGTGGAAAAAGAGGAATTTTGAAGAAGAGAAGATATATCAAAATCATCTAAAAGTGATTATGATAAGTATAAGAGTGATAATGAAGACTCATGAATAGGAGATTATGAACATTTTCAAGTTTGGGAATATGATGTAACCACATGTCAATATTAAATTAAATTGTACTTTTTTTGGTATTAGGAGGTTTTAAATATTGTGTGTGAACAATAATAATCCTTACCTAGGCTTTACTAGTCATTTGTAGGTTATTTAGTGGTCTTTCTAGGTTTCCCACCAAAATGAGAAATTCAAAATTTGGAATTATTTTAAAGAATTTTAAAGGTCTTAATGTGTTTTAAGAGTATATATACTTGTGTAAGGCCTCATAAGGGTCAAAATATATATTATAAGTTTATTTAAATTCCTCACTTATTATAAACCTACTATAAATAAATTAATGAAGGTCTAACATAGGAGAAAGGCCTATTTAATAATGTACTAAGATAAGACATGGGCTATTGAGAGATTCTTATTACCTAAACAAAAATAAAATAATATTATGAACTTGGTTATAAGGTGATAAAATTAAAAATAGTTAAAAATAGTAAGATAATGTATGAATAAAGGAGGAAAGTTCAAGTTGTGGTTGTAGTTAGTAGATGTATGATAGTCTACATGTCTATATATACAAGTTTGAGAGAAATATAAATAAAATGAGGTTTTGTAATGATTTATGTTGAACCATATACTTTTTAAACATTTAATAACATGAATTTATCTATACTTAATCTTTTTTCGTATGTTATTGATGACATGGTTTACTACAAAGGTCTACAAGTATTGGTCTAAGTGTAACAAGTAAATAATATAGTGTTTTTATTCCATTTAAAACATAATCAAGAATTTAAACCAAGTATTAAAGATAAAGGAAGGTTTAATGAAATAATTAAATCCATATAATTCATAAATAGTCTTTATAAATTTAATTATTTTATACTCTCAACTTGTAAGCAGATTGTAAACCCTAATTTAGGGTTTTAAGTTGTTAAAATTGTAATATCTCCTAAATAATTTGTCCAAAACCTTTGAAAATTTATATATTGATGATATAGGTTGTTTTTTAGGTTATAAAATTAGTTTAAATACTTTATAACCTATATATTTTTATATATTTATGACTGTGTCATATCAAATCTGTAATTAGGCCTAAACAAGGTTAAAGGTAAAAGTTGACCAATTTCCTTAAGAGTTTAAGATTGAAGATGATTTAAAAACCTATGGTATATAATTTATATCATGTTTATTATTGTATTAAACACATTTATGGTATTTTAATTTTTATTTGATTATGTAAGTTACAAACCATGCCTAGAAAATAAGAATGTAAACCTATAATGCAAGAATTAGAGCACTATTTGAGTCTTTTTGATTGAATAGACTTAAAGGAGATGATGAAGACTATTATTTGAGTTGAATAATCCTTAATTAGAATAAATAATATTTTTTAAGGTATGAAATTATATATTTTTATAAATTTATCTATGAAGGTGTAATAGGCCTAGAAATAAGGTCTAAAAACAATAAATTTTGTCCTTTACAAAAGAGTTAAGTTCAAGAAGAAGTGAAAGTATGATTTATAGATTTGATAGTGAAAATTATATTGTAAAGAATAATTTTAAAGAATGTTTTGAAGAATAATATTCTTTATTTGTTTTAAATACATTCAATACTACTACAAGCCTAGATTAAAAGCAAGCAAACTTAGTTGTTTAAAAAAATGAGTTGCAATAAGTCTTCATTGAAATTTAGAATAAATCATTTTTTTTGTCTTTTAATTGTAGTATTGAGCACATTATACAACTAGATATTAATATTTTACATAGATGTTAAAGTTTACTACCTCAGGTAGACACTTAGTATTAGGATGACACCCACACATGTAGGGGATCTATTATCAACTTCCCTATTAAATTCAATCATGTCTACCACCAATTTTTTAGATATCAATTTTTAGGATGGACAAAGGTTCATATCCCATGTATTTAAACTTCATCCTAGATATTATGGTGATGTGAAAAGTGGCCTTAGTGAGTGATTAAGTATTATCACAAGTTTTGGATAAATTATCTATGGGTTTATGTAGAGTAGATGATGGTGGTCAAGAAATTATTTGTTTTTGATATTAATTCTCCCCCTTGAGCCTTTAGGAATGGAATGAAACTTTAATGTACCAAGGGTACAATAATATTACTTATGAGTGAAAGGTTCTTAAAGTAAGCCTTTTAATCTATTAAAACCTATGTGACTATGAAGTGTTTTAAAGATGAGGGTTTTGAATATATTTGGGTAAAGTTTGGCATTTGTATGAGAAAATAATGAGAGGGAGGAAATTTTGCATCACCTGAAAATAGAGAGAAAAATACAAAGGTTATCTAGAATATTTATGATAGAAATAGACTAAAATTAACCATTTAAAGCTGGGTGGTAGAAATTTTATGTGAATGTGCATGCACTCTGACACCATGATAGGGTTAAAATGACTCCATAGGAGCTATGGATAAGTGGACATGCCTTGGAATGCATTGCTCATGGCTCCATGTCTAACATTACCACTAGGTTGGCATAGCCTAGCTCGATAGGCATGGTGGGTGTGTAGTTTCTCTATGGCCCACTAAGATGTGCCCTTTGTATCTAGTGCATTTAGAAGGCAAGTAATCTTTTACTTTTAAATGAAGTGGGAATTTAGGTGTGTTCTTATTTTTTTACAAAAACTTTGCAAGTTTTTGGACTTTCTTTTGATTTTTTAGACTTGACATGACTTGACTCAACCTTTTTCTTTGTTGACACCAAAATTATTTTTACTATGAAAATTATGGGGACCTTAGGATTACTAAAACCTCATGTGATTGTATGATGATGCATATTAGGTTACTAAGAACTTGACTATTAAGTTGAGTGGATGGCTTGAATGGATTATTCACTTGTGTACTATGTTGGAGACTTAGATTATGGGTTTTATTGTGAAAATTGATAATGCTAACTTGGTTGAATCTAATGTCCTTTAGATTGAGACTAGGATAACTAATATGAAAATTTAATTAGAAAAAAGGCTCAACACATAACCATTCTTAGTCAACTCCATGGCCACACATGATAACAACACAAGGTGTTAGAGATAATCAATTTTGAACTGATTATTTCCTTACACCTACTCACTTTTTTTCATTTAAAAACATATAATCATAATTTTTTGATAGTCTCAATTTACCTAGACTCCATAATCTAGTTTAATACTCATATTTTTTAGATCCTGTAGTAATGGACTAGTTTTTAAATAGGTTTGCCTATAGTAACTCTAAAATTGTTGAAATTTTTATTGTATGGACATCAAGATCTTCAAGGCAAAGCTTGGACTAATCATGGGAATGTTTTGGGACTACATTTTTATTCTTTATATATATATTTTTTATGGAATTAGATAAATTAATGTTAAGAAATTTAATATTTCCCATACTATGATAATTTCATAATCATTAAAGGTAACACTATTAGTTGTATGAATATTGGCTAGATGGGAAGTTGAGTATTAAATACTCTTGTGATTTAGTAAGGATGGGCCTACATATACTTATTAAAGATCTATAATTAGGTATAATGTATTAGTTTTCCTTTTGCCAAGCTATTATACTTGTTTAGTATATAATATAGATGAGATATCTCTTACCTATTTACATATTGTAATAATTTTTGAAGGGTTTGTTATATATTTTTTATTTATCAATTCTAATTTTTTTAAAGAAATTAGGGTCTTGAAATTGCCTTGTTTCACCCTTAGGTGAGTTGTTTTATGTTATATGTTAGATATGTGATAGCCTAAAGGTCTTAGTGCAGTAATTCTAATTAGTATAACACTACTTTATGCATACATGTTCAAAATGTTTTCCAATAACATTATCCATATATTTAGGGCACCTATATTCATATTTTGTGTTTGATAAAACATAGCTTGTAACTCCCTTTAGGGTCTTATCTAATCAAAATTTTGTCTAACCTAAAACCTTAATACATAAAATATTATATAGAGAAGACACCAATGCCATAGATAGGAATAAATTATCATTTATTAATAACCTAAAGTTCAAAAAAAGTATGTATGAGGGACAATGTTTCTCCCAATGGGACATAGTATATCATAAATTCATTGTATAATGTATATTTTCAACCATCATATGCCTTAAAAGAAGAAATAAAATCATGTTTCATAGATAACACCATAATTTTTAGATTATACTCAGTCATATCCATTGCATGATTTCACTTCATGTTTATAATACATGAATAAAAAGGAACCCAAGCTCATGCATGGTCAAAACAAGAATAAAGAAGAAACAAAGGATTTTTTTAAAGTCTTGAATAGGTAATAAGAAGTTATATCAATTTACATGCATTATAATATGAGAAGATAAGTGTGTAACCTAGTGTCATACTTCATTTATTCTACTAAAAAATAATTTCTCTAACACATAACTCACTGATGCATGAGTTAATTATTTTTATTAATAATAAAAAATGATTGTTTCTCATATACACAAGGTTTAGATATAATGCCAATATACATAGGTTCACTATAGGACTTGAATATAAGGGAACATTATATATTATCTTCATAACTTCATGGAAGTCATTAAGATATAAATAAATGACACTTATGTAAACAAATTTCCAACACAAACATGTGAGCATATTCATTTCCTAAGTTCTAAATTATTATTCAACCAAGAGATATTAGATAAGGATAATATAAATTATAGTACTGTAAAAACATAACAAAAATTCAAATAAGATGGATCTCAAATGAACATGTTCATCTTACATCCATATAAGAGGTATTTATAATGTGCATAGTTATGTCATAAGTTTGAAATTGATGTAGTAGGCAGTCCTAGGTATATTTTAATACAACAAACATGGAAACAAAGAAAACCTAGGTGGAAAGACATATAATCAATCACCAAACATTTGTATCCAAGTTGAAAATTTCCATCCAAAGCTTATCAAAATTTATACCAAATGTTACTCAATGATCTTGGTTTGAAAAAGAATTTACAGATTTTAATTGATCATATATCCTAAAAAAGAGCATGCCACCTTTTTTAATATACAAAGAGGTTATTGTATTAATTAATAGTCTATATATATTAAATGTGTTTATCAATATACTAATATTTTTAAATTTTTATACAATATAAAAAATTAATAAGTCACACTAATTTCACCACTACTACTTGTTCTATCTACTTATTAACATGATTTCTCAATAGAATATTAGATCACTTTCTAATTATAACAAGACAAAAAAAATTCAACAATATATAGTTAAATTTTTTCATGATATAAGATAACAAAAATTTAGAGTTTATATGTAATGGTCCATCATCATTTAAGCCATCTATAACTAATCAATGATAAATTTCATAAAGAAGGTCATGATATCAAGAAAATATTTTGACCCTAATTACCAAACTAGATACATGACTAATGAAATATAGCAAGGGGATAATATGATTTAAAATCCATTTAAAAAATAAGAAGCATTCATTTATTTCATTAACAAAATGCACACATGATATTTCATTTATTATTTGATGGATGTCCATGATCTTCATGGATTTTCCATATACAACACATCACCCTATTTATTAGACTAAATAGTTATAATTATTCTTACCCTTTATCACCGACTACCAGATTTTTAAATAGAATATGGATATTCATAAAAAATTTAAAGTGAATATTTTTTAGATGTTGTAATTATAAATTACCTACTATATATTTATGTTAAATGTGGAATTATAAAAAAATCACATGATTATTTTTCATACATGTCTAGTAGTGCATTCACAACTAAAACATATAACAAATATTCACCTTAATTTATTATTTTATGGATGCCCATACTCTTTGTGGAGGATCCATGAATATTGATTTTCCTAAGGATGAAATTAAAACATCACTAAAAGTGAAATGATTTAAATTTTATTTAAAAGAGACATAATTATCCATTGAATCCAAGGTGTGCTTAGTATATTTGTACTAGTAATAAATATAATCTCATATTTACATGTTAAAAAAGGTGACACACTCTATTTCCTAGCATAATCCTAATACAAACTTGGATATTATTTTAGGTATTTATAATCACACATTTGATTTCAATAGTTCAAAGAAGAAAAGTCATCTATTAAAGCTTGTGGTTTATCCCCATCTTAGAAAACATATAAAATCACACTAGATTTATGGTCTTGACTTTCTACAAAATACATTTCTAAGGAAAAACCTAGAAGTTGTATTTTGGATCATATATTATAGGAAATTGATTGATATAGGTAGATTTAATAAAAAAACTTTCCTACCAGTCTATAACCCTCTCATTCTAGCATAAGATAGAGCACAAGGGATACAGACAAGAAAAAACATGAAATCTTCCATAATATAAATTCCCCTAGTGATAAAACAATAATGATATATTTAGGTTATAAATACCAAACATATATTTCATTAGGTTAAAAAAAACCTAACCCTGATACAAGTTAGAAATTAGTTCTATATATCAAGAAGCCCAT
>JARHVA010002449.1:2210000-2297500 GCA_037957365.1 Torreya grandis
TTGATCAGACAACATAAGGAAAATTGATGGATTCCTACATACAACTCATTATACCAATCACATTCAAGCCCTTGGATCATGATCAACACTTAATCGAATGGTGTGAGACATAGTTGAAAAGTTAAAAGACTATGGAAGGCCCAAACAATCAACATGTAACACCCTTTCATTTGATAATCAAGAATATATAGGTCTCCATTGATAAAATGACCAATCACAAGGAATCTCCTAGATTAGGATCAATAGTTGAAGCTTTGTCACAAATTTTGATCTAACAGAGTGAATTAAGTCCAAGATCTTGGGAGGCCCCATAAATGTGCCAAATGGCATTCTCACATTGGGTCATAATAATTTGATGATATTAAAATTGATGTTCACATGACTTTAATTTTATGTCTAAAAGGTTGTATTTGACATTCGTAGTCAAATTTAAGACCATAAAATTAAAAAATTCATTAGACTAAAATTGACATTCACACAACCATCATTTGATGTCTGTGAGAATGTATTTGACATCTGTAAGACTGTTAAATTTAAGCTGATGAATTATTATGCTCAGGGTCAAAATGCACTCCAAAAATCTTATTGAAAGGCTTGAAAATGGCTTTATAGGCTAAGGGAAGTTCTATAAAAATGCTCAAGCACTAAGAAGTCTTCAAATTTCAAAATGTGGAAATGGTTTTATAATCTAAGTATGCAAAATAAACATGTCTAAGTCTATACTTTAAGGTCCCCATGACATTTTATTCAAACATCATGAACCTTAAAGTATAGACTTATGTTAAGTCTTAGTTTGAAAAGAGAGTCCTCATTTCATAAAATTTAGACAAAATGTATCTAAGTAAAGGTTTTAATGTGTTTGTCAATGTAATAAAATCCTATGTGTTAGTAAACCATTGTGTCATGTTGATCCTTTTGGGCATATTTTAAAGCTTTGACATAAATATTTTAGACCAATGCATATATTGTGTTTATTAAACATGGTGAAAACATTGACTTAAAATATCTAGGCCATGGCCCCATTGCATATAAATCTTAAAACTTAGGCATAAATCCCTTAGCATAAAGTTTATTTTGTGCTTAATAAGCAAAATAAACCTTATCCTAAGAGACTTAAGATTAAGTCATGGCCTTAAAAATATGCTAAATTAATGTTTGAGCATCTCTATAGATCAATGACACATGATTTATCAATGGATTTTGATTTAATGACATGAAATCACCCAAATAATTTTCAATGAGGCCTTGAGAGCCCACAAACTCGATGCATGGTAAAATCAAATTTGAGGTAGATCTAACAAAATGATCTGATGCTTTGCACTTTATCATTGTATTTTGATCTAATGGTATGAAGGTACTCATGAATTTTAAAAGGCCCACGAGATTTCCACATGGCCCATGCTCATTTAACAATAGATTTAAATGAGATTTGAAGAATGATAAACCCACCCAAGGATGCCAAGCGTCACAATTATAATGCTTGAAACAAGAAGGGTTAATTAAAATGTGAGAGCTCATATTAAAATCGATGACTCATGATAATCTTGGAATTTGATTTAATGGAGTGAAATGAGAGGGGGATTTTCAAATGCCAATGGATATTTCTCAAAAGGCATTTGTGAAAAATTCTATAAAATGTCCAAGACCAGTGCCACATGGGCACCACACAAGCACAAAAGGAAAAAAATACAAGATCTTGTGGGCTCAAAAACATAAAGGTATAAAGGCAAAGGTCCAAATCAAATCCAAGGCATGTATAATCCAAAGCCTATATATATTCTACCATTAAATATCTAAAACCCTAAACCCTAAATAAAAGTGACTCAATTGTATTCATTTGATCACCATTCGATCAAAAGAGAGTTGATTATGTTTTGAGCACATGAGAGCTTTCATAGAGACCATTTATAACCAGTGTAAATAATTCATAAGAGTAGAGATAATGGAAGATTTTAGACATCAATTGAAGGAGGAGATTGAGCTATATGTATCAATGGATAATGAAGGATAGATATTCAAAGATATCGAATTGGATACTGTAGCCTTGAATTCTTTAAATGTGAGGAACTAGTCCAAGATTTTCTTCGTGATCAAATAATTCAATCCAACCACAAAATAAGAACAAAGGATAATTATAGTGAGCTATAGATATTATGATTGCAGGTACTTGATGTTGTAGGTTAATGTTGTATCCAAGGATCCAAGGATACAACATCAAGCTTGAATATAGGTTAATTAAGGATGATAAGCCATCTAGGGAAAGATGGTAAATGCATGATTTACAATATCACTTGATACCAGGACCATCTGAGATGACCCAAGAGAAGCCATAGGTAGAAAAACCACAACCCTAGCCACAATATAAACTTGAGCAAAGCCAAGATCTATAAGGCCATGTAAAAGAGAAGGTTGGAAAAAGGAAATTAGAAGAAAGGCCTAGAGAAGGCCCCCCATCTTCAATAATCCCACAAAGGCCACATTATCTAGTATAATATTTGGACATGATTGACTTGGAAATAGAAGAGACACTTAAGGGTACCCTCAAGGAGCTTGTAAAGGCCTATGACTCAAATAGGGAGGTGGAGTGCAGGGATGATAGAGGAAAAGAGCTTGTCCCTATGGTATCTACAAAGAAGAGGAAAGCAAAGTTAGCATTTGTTCTTGTGGGACCAAGGAAAAGGCTAAGGTTAATCATCCCTCACCCCAAAAGTGAGGCAAATTTTTTCAATGATGAATTCCATATTCATGAACTAGTCATTCATGACTAGTTCATATATTGGAAACTATAAAAGATACCCTCTCTTTCCCATTCATGGGCTATGACAAGAGTTGTTGACATTGAGATTTAAGATGACATAAAGCCATGGATAAGGGATATGGTGAAAGATTAGGAAGAAAGGATAATTATGGCCCCTAAAAGACCAAAAATAAAGAATATGGATGCTCTAAGAGAATCTAGTAACTCAGAAATGGAGGTCTCAAAACCTCCCAGTTCAATAAGCCAATCACTACCATCAAATTCAATCCTGAAATACTTGGATTGGAAAAGATTACAACAAAGATAGATATGGTTAGAAAATAAGAATTAACCTTTAAAAAGGTGTAACCCTTTATGGGATTAACCCCAATGGGAGGTCAATATCTTGGTAAAGCTACAATTCATAAAGAGGATGTAGAAAGCTTGATTGAGGCCCAATCAACACAAGCTAAATTTGGAGTCCAAGGCTTAAAGCAAAGGATCTTAATTTTGGAAAGAGATAAATAAAACATACAAACATAATCAATTTTATCAGTGCCTAAGTCAATGACCAAAATTCTTGATGAGTCATTTTATGACATGTTTGAAGCACTTAAAATAATGAAGTTGAGGCAGAGTGTATTAGAAGGGTAATGTGCATTGGCCAAGAGCCTAGTCACTTAATGACAAGCCTCAGAAGACAAAATTTCCTAACTTATAAATATTTGAGAAAGGAAATATATCTCAAGATTCAAGACCATTATTTTGGGACACTTGAGCACAATTCTTGGAATTATGATTGAAAAGGTTCAAGGTTTGAGTGCTTGGCATAACAATGTGGAAAGAATCCTAGATGATGATAAGGATACACTTACAAGGATTGAGATACTTATTAGAAATATGATTACAGATATTACACAATCCAATACCCTTGGAATCATAAGTGATGAATAATTTAATCATAGGGCTACTTTTGTAACCCAAGAAATAAAAGGAAAAATCTAAGGTAAATCTAGGGTTTATAACAACAAAATACTAGACATGATATTCAATGAAGGGGAAAGAATAAATGAAGCTAAGAGCATTAAAGAGGCCATGGATAGGAATGACAAGGAAATTGATGACTTGGTAGATAAAGAGGAGAAATGTATCATGAAACCTAATGTGGATCTAGAGATAGTTAATGAATAACATGCTAAATCTATGAGCATCATCTAGCAATGGTAATCAGAGGCCACACTATTAAATTAAGTAATATTATATTTTGTAGAAGTTTTATAACTTTTGAAATATAATATTCCATTGTAAAGGCATATGCTAGTTTGTTAGCATATTTTCCTCTAGGTCAGTATTATTATGAAAAGCACATGTATTTAAGAACTTATAAGGATAGTTGTCCTTATCTTTGTACACCTATATTTTATAACAGACTGGTATACTACTTGATCCTTCTATAAAGGCATGTATTACCAATTGTAAATGATAGGTTTTTTAAGAAACTTTGTATAATTTGAAGTAATTAATATAATCAAAGGAATTCTACAAGGATTGTCCATGTTTGATGTGTTAATTGACATTTTAGCTTTTATCTTAATTGTTAGTTAAGATCTTGAATTTGAATGGTGTCTTGAAATTCTGAATTGTATCCTTGTAATCATAGGGTTTATAATTTATGAAACATGCTAGATTAGCTAAAATATATTTGTTTGATTCATTTTTATTTTTACTCCATTTTCAAATGTGAATGTGTTATTTGATAATAATATTAAATATTTAAAGAAGAACTAGTTCTTACTTGTGATTCTTCACACTATCCCTTGAAATTGGCCTAGTATATAGTGGAATTTAAGCTTAGGTTGTTTTAAATTATATATTAGTTTAAATGAATACTTAGTTGGAATTGATGCTTTGTCATAATGTTTAAGGATAAAATTGGTAATCAACCTTTTCTTTTCTCGCTTACCCTTCTCTTTACTCTTTTTTACACCAAGATCACTTTAGTTTTAGCTTCACTATAAATATCCACTTAGAATAATCTATAGCTTAAATCTGGGTATACTTCACTAATTATTAACATAAATTCTCTATAATTCATGAAGAATAAACCAAAGTGGCTCCAACCACCAAATCATATAAATATTGTGGAATAATTTATCTTACTCTACCGTTATTTCACCATAGGCAACTGGATTGCCAAAACCTATAAATCATGCTCTAAATTTTATAAATTCTAAAATGAAAAGTGTTATTTAAACACTAAGAGGACTTATGGTTCATTTAGAGGTATCAACAGGAGAAGCTCCTGCTATCACTAGAAGGAGGGCCTAAATTCTCCAAATCTTTGATAATCTTAATCTGTTATCTAAAGATCAATATATATTTGTGTTTTTGAGTGAATTATTTGCATAGAAGTATAAAGATCAGTGATCTTTGTTGTTTATAGTGCATCTTTGTGATTCCTTTAAAGTTTTTTAAGCATTGATGCTTGTGTCTGGTAAATTTAGCTTTAGCTTTGAAAATCCATAGTATCTGAGGTTAAGATGGATCATTTTGATCAAAGGTGGGCATATCTTTCATATATCTAAGCTCCTTTAAGGTTATAATTATAAAGATTGACCATATTTATGTAGTTGAATGCATCTTTAAGATAATTAAATCAATGATCAAAATCCTTTGCAACTTTTTATACCAGCTTTGCAAAATAAGCTCAATGTGCAGGTCTAACGCTTGTTCTTTATAAAATTTAACTTGATACATCATATTTTAGTTAGGATCTTAAAATTTGAAGTTGGAATTGCCCAAGATTAGAACAAGATCACACTAAAAAACTAGGGAACCTTTGTTTGAGTTTGAGGTCCATAAAAAAGCCAGATGTCACAAAGGTAGATACAAGAGATCTAGATATTTGACAACTTCACCTCTTCAAGGTATTTGTGCCTTCAATATTTTTCCAAATATGACTTAGTTGGGTGAGTCTTCCATCAATGTACTAGGTGTGGTACATTAAATCCCATGTAATCTTGAAAAGTATTTGCCTATATTTATTCCAATGGGTATAGTAATTACTGAAGAACATATAGAATATTTTAAAGTAGCCTTAAGATTGATAAATGTTGTGCATAAAGATGTAGATTGTAGGTTATTCACCTTTACATTTAAAGATGTTGATTATGAATGGTTTTTTAACTTGCTTAATAATTACAACACAAGATGGGATGATTTCAATAATGCATTTATAGATCAAATTAGTAAGATTGTTAGTCCTTATGTTATCTACCATCAGTTCACCACTATTAGAAGAGATGCAAGTGAGCCTATTAGGTCCTTTAATGCTATACTTTAGAAAATGTATAGTAAGACCATAGACACTTCTAAGCCTAATGATGTCTTAGATTTAAACATTTACAAAGATGTAGTAGATCCCATGACCTTTGTGTTTTTGAAGAGATCTATCCTAACCATACCTTCGTTAGCTAGATCCTATGCTGAAGCAGTAACCATCAATGATCAAATGTATACCTAAGGGAAAATGGCATATTATATGCTAAATATCAACCCATAAATGCCTGTGATGAACTTATTCCCAAATAATAACTAGAATATCCCAACATTAAACTAGTTTTGAAACCTAACTTAGTTGCCATTGAGTCATGTAGCTCCCAATCAAAATTTAAGATTCTTAAATCATCTTACTAATGGATTCAATATAAATGATCAAAGGGATTTAGTACCATCTATTAATAATAACCAAGTACATAATTCTAAAAATTCTAAAAATGAGAATGAATCCATCTTAAAAATGGTCCAAAAGTTGAGTATTGATTTTCTTCAATTGTAAAAACAAGTTGTAAATAATATCAAAAGTTCAGGTAGAAACTTCTTATTTCAAAGGTATAATAGGCCAAATAATATATTTTAGAATGATAGTTTTCATAATAATAAGAATAATGAACCATATTTTTAAAAGAAGACTATGGACATTAACCTCACTGATATTGCATTACCTAATTATTATAGGGTATATTGCACAACCAAACATGGGGAAATTGATTGTATAGAATTTTGAAAATACTTTGAGGATTTACAAGAGGAGTTGGATATATTTAAATTTGTCCCTAACAAGGATAGTGGTGTAGGTACCTCTATATTTAAATCATTTTATCAAGCCTTCATGGTGGACACCTTTGATTTCCCCTTTCAAGATGAAAATGAACCTGATGATATCCTTGAGGAGATCCAAGCCTTTTAAATAGGTCTTTAAGAAGACCTATCCTTTGAGGAATAGGGAGTAGAGGTAACCTTTGACTACCTCAACACCTCTAAATAATTTTGGAACTCCTCTAGACACTTATTCAAGCAACAATCTTGAGCCACGTAAAGGGAGTACTTCTAAACCCAACATTGAAATTCTTAGTTCTTCTAAGACTGGTTATAACATAGCTAAGGACATGAAAAGGATAAAGGATAATATAATTTTACATGAAATTATGTAGATTACAGAGCAAATGGACCTTATGCTAGAATCATTATCAAAGAAATCCAATAATCCACCATAGACTGATCATGCCAATGTGACTATACACAAGGTCAAAGCTGAGTCTCCTCCTTTCTTGCTCATTATCAGGATGTTTGGTATGAACTTACATAATTAATTATTAGATTCAGGAGCATCTACAAATATCATGCCTACAGGTATATGTAAATAAATTGGCCTGACTCTCATTAAGTCTGATAAGGTTATCACCCAATTAGACAAATTTAGAGTTAAGGTAATTGGGGAACTTTTAAATATACATATGCAACTAGATTATAAGCCTAAGGTGAAATAATTCATTGATATTCAAGTTTTTGATACACCTCATGTTTATGGAATTTTATTGAGTAGGGAATAGACAAAGGATTTGAATGGTTACATGTCTATAAATTTATCACATCTGTGGTTACCTTGGAAGGGACTTTCAAATTAGATCATGGTTAAGAGAGAACTAAGGATGAAACATATGATAACTAAATACAATTTTGTTAATGAGAAGATAAAAATAATATACTTAGACTTAGGGATTTTTACCTTAGAGACTGATAAGGTATGTGATCCCAAGGGTGCTCATGTTATTCTTGGACTATGGAAGTTGCATTTTGATGGTGCCATGTGTAATGTTGGATCAAGTTTTGGTATTGTTTTAATTGGCCCTACTAATAAGAAATACCATGCTTCTTATAGGATCCAATTCCCTTATATTAACAATATTGTTGAGTATGAAGCCCTTATCCTAGGCTTACACTTTACTATAAAAAACAAAGTCAAAGAGCTACTAGTTTATGGGGATTTAGAACTAGTGGTCAACTAGGTAAGAAGAAAATACCAATGTAAGCTTTCATACCTAAAAAGGTATAAGTTTAGGGTTTGGGATTTGATATAATCCTTTGATGCCTTTAGCATCTTTCCATCCCAATGGGATAAAACCAAGTGACCAATGAGTTGGCATCTACTTTAACCAACCTCATGCCCAACCAAAATTCCCCTAATTTTAGCATTAAGCTAATCCTTTGTCCTTCAATACTTGATAATGTCAAGCATTTCCAAGTCTTAAATGATGATCAACACATATTGTATTTCATGACCAATTATAGAGCATTTGATGCTCATATCATTGATGAAGTTGATGAAAGTACATCTAAGAAGGACAAATTTGATGGTAAATTCATTCAATTGAATGACAATAAGATCCCCAAGGGGATGATTACTTTAGAAAGACTGTTTGATTAGGATAAACTCACTGAGGTTTCTAAGGTTCCCAAGGTAAGTGGGAAATATTATAATTCTATTGATCTTGGCCTCCATGATCAACCCTAGCTAATAAATTTTGGAAAGGCTTACATAAACATTGAAAATAAGAAAGACAAAGATCTCCTTACCCAATATAGGGATGTTATAGCATGCTCCTAGGATGACTTAAAGATATTCAATCCAATGGTCATCACACATACCATACCCCTTAAAGAATTTTTCAAACCATTTAGGTAGAAATACAGGCATGTAAACCCTATCTTAGAACCCATGATATTTAAGGAGGTTAAAAGATTATTAGATGCTAGGATAGTCTTCCCCATGAGGCATTCCACCTAGGTGGCTAATTTGGTGTCAGTCAAAAAGAAAAATATTGAGATTAGACTTTGTATTGAATTTATGAACTTTAATAAAACATTAGAAAAAGAAAACTATCCCCTTCCTTCCCTAGACCAAGTAATTCAAGTTATTTCAGGTTCAACTATGATGTCTTTTCTTGATGGATTTTCTTATTACAACTAGGCATTGGTCGATAGAGAAGACAAGATGAAGATAGCTTTCACCACTAAGTAAGGGACCTTTGCTTATAAGAGAATGCCCTTTGGGATAATAAATTTAGGATCCGCCTTTTAAAGAGATATGGACCATGATTTCCAAGGCTTGATAGGTAAATGCATAATTATTTATATGGATGATCTAACAGTTTTTTTCTAATAATAGGGAAGATCACTTCATGTATTTACAATAAGTTTTTGAAAGATGCAGAAGGTGTGGCATTTCCTTGAACCCTAATAAGAGTATATTTTTTGTGATTAAAGGGAAATTATTAAGTTTTTTTATAACCAAATATGGTATCTCTATAGATCCTAAAAGAGTGGAGGGCATATTTAGAATAGAGCCTCTAAATAGTAAAAAAGAGCTAAAGTCATTCTTTGGTAAGATAAAATTTTAAGCTCCTAAATGACATGATAAAGAAGGATGCCAAGGTCACATGGAATGGAGATTCCATAAAGTCATTCAATAATATCAAAGAGGCCATTAGCCAGGCTCCAGTCCTCATAAGTCCTAACTTCTCAAAATACTTCTACCTTTATTCCTTTGCATCTGACCACACTATGGCTATAGATTTAACTCAAAAAATTAAAGGGTGTGACCACCCAATTGATTTTTGAGTACTAATTTTAAGAATGTTGAGTTAAATTATTCATTGATTGATAAATATGCATATGCATTAGTTAAGGTAGTTAATAAATTTAAGCATTATATCCTTAGAAATAAAGTACATACTATCTTACCTGGCCTTGCCACCAAACTTATGTTAATTTAGAATGAGCTTAGAGAATGAAGAGGTAAGTGGATGTCAATTTTGCAAGAATAGGACTTGGAAATGAAAATAGCAAAATTGGTAAGGTGCCAAGGTTTGATCTAGATGATTACTAATACTAACCCTAGGCTAAGAATTATGAAAGTGGATCAACAAAATTTTCAAGCTAATGAATGGTATGATTCAATCATACATTTTCAATCATACATTTTCTAATTAATGGTACTTATCTTGTAGGATTATCTAAGGAGTAGAAGAGGGCCATAAGATTGAAGGAATCCCACTATTTAATAAAAAATGGGATCTTGTATAGAATAAATTTCAAAGGAATTTATTTGAGATGTGTGTCACAACAAGAAGCCACCCAAATCATGAGTACCTTTCATGAAAAGATAGGTAGTGGACATCCATCTGAGAGGAACACAACCCATAAAATTATTAGATCTGGCTACTATTGGCCAACTATTTTTAAGGATGCTCACAAACATGTGAAGGAATGTCACCCATGTTAGATCTTTAGCACCAAGGAGCCAAAGGTAGTAATGCTTATGTACCCAGTCATGATTGGCAAACCCTTTAATCAATGGGGGTTATATTTTATTGGGGTAATCAAACCTAACCCATTTTAAGGTCACAAGTATGTCTTTACTACCATAGACTATTGTACAAGGTGGACTAAAGATACAACCACTAAATGATGTAGGACTAAAGAAGTGATCAACTTCTTGGAGGAAAACATCTATATTAGGTTTGGAACTCTAGTCTCTCTAGTGTGTGAGAATGGATCGACATTCATTTATATAGAGATGACTAAATGGGCTTTAGATAATGGCATCACTCTCAAGTTTACATCCAACCATTATTCCCAAGGCAATGGAGTCTCAAAATCTACAAATAAGAACCTAATGAAGGCAATCAAGAAGTTTGATGTAGATAAACCCAAGACTTGGCATAAGCTCCTTTTTCACTTTAGGATGATAGGATAAGAATAAAGTAAGCCTTAAAAGCCTCACCATTTATATTGGTTAATGGTTAGAAATCTATCTTTCCTATCATTCTCAATTTACCCACATATATATTTATGTAGGAATACATGGAAGAAAGCTAAGAGATCACCAACTCATGATTGATAGATATCATTCACATAGAAGATGTAAGGGAGAAAGCCTTTGATGATTTTAGTAGGCATCAAACCATAATAAAGAGATGGTTTGATAAAAGGTCCAAAATTAATGTGTTTAGATAAAGATACTTGGGTCTCCTTTAGGACAAAGCATCTGAGCCTACAAGCAAACATGGTAAATTCATGTCCTTATCGATTGGCCCATACCAAATTGTAGAAACATTAGGGAATAACACCTTTAATCTCAAAGATCTATAAGGAGTAGAGTTTACATTTCCCACCAATGGACAATACCTCAAACACTACTTCTCTACTATTCCCCCAGAGGTCTTCATGGAGTAAACTATAATATGGTTAGATTTAAATTAAGTAGGATAGGTAGTTTCCTTTCAGTTCTTTTCTTCTTGTCCCATGTTTATACATAAGCATGTATATTTATTTATTTTCATTTTTTGTCTTCCTTTCCCACTTTCTATTTTGTGTTTCTTTCTTTTTGCTTTGCTCCTTGATTCTAATAAGTCCTCTTGGACAATCCTAAACTCAAAGATATGAATTTAGCTTGAAAGTTCCTAAATTTTAGAAATGTAGGTGTGGAATCCAATGCATAGGATGACTATGGTTATAGAATGTAAATCATAATGTTATAACATGGATAAATTGGTAAATACCAACATAAATTCTAATCATTACATAAAAACCTAACCATCATCCTGACCTTAAGCTAGCTCTATGAAGACTTACAATTATAGGATTAAAAAAATCAAATTATCATGGTATACCCATACTAGCACTTAATCAACATCCTTTATTGGATTAAGGTTGCAGCCACAAGTGATTTTCCCAAAAATAAAACACTTGGAAAAATCCTAAAACCTAGCTACCCTAGTTCTCATCCTTGCTAAAAGCATAAATATATAAGAAAATATAAAAAATAAGGATACAATGCAAAATCAAAAGCTTTCAAGCATAGGTGATTTTGGTAATCTCCACCGAGGCTATGGATGCCTAGCTGGTAGTGGATTAAAGTCATGAGTGGATCCAAAGGCATCTCTATCAGGGCTATGGATGCCTAGCTAGTAGTAGAGTAATGCCCAAGCCTTCTCTAAGCTAAAAACATGGCACTTGATAAATACCCATACATGCTACAAGTCAAGTATCAGTAATTGAGGACTTAAAACTTGAAATTTATTTCTTATACTCCATGAAAATAGTAAGTTGAATCAAATCACACACATAGTGTGGTTATGTCTTGGTGTTTGGCCTTAAGTCTAAAAATGCAATATTTGTTTCAACCATAATCTGGTCTAGGTAAGGGTTTTGATCAAATGGAGTGGCTGACCTAACTATTTGTCTAAATCAAAGTCTCTAGGTTCTAACATATTGCTATATTTCCCCCATAAGTCACCATTTTTTAGGGCCAATATACCCCCATTTTTTTAAAATTAGGACTCTTGAGAAACCCTAAGGTTTGAACATGAATTTTAGCATGATAAGATCATTTATAGAATTTGAAGATCATCCACTCTATTAAAGGTAGGCATGATTAATTGGTTTTGTTTTGCCTTTAATTTTAACTAACATCACTAATAAATGGTCTTTATCTCTCTAGTTATATGTTACATGGTGTTTGTCCCTAAGAATTTCATGTTTGAAAAACTCTAGCCAAAGCCCTCAATTTAAATTTGAAACTTGGTTGGAAACAAACCAGTGGGAATCTTTTGAAAGTTCATTTTAGACCTAAGCATAAAATTCATGTTCTAAGTTTAATCATGTTTATTAACATAGATAAAACTTAACTTAAAATGCTTGGTCTTCTTTTTCATGTTTCCCCTTTAAAGTTTCCTTTATATGCCTAACTAGTTGTTCATTTTGCAGGGTCCTTTTAATATTTCCTAACTTAGTCTAGGACTTTAACCCTAAGGCCCCATAGTTTCTATTAATACTAATGGGACCTTAATCTTAATGCCTTAGCCTAATTTTGGTTTCTCAAGTTCCCTTTTTATGTTAATTCATCCCCTTATCTAAACCCCATAGCCTAAGGTTTTAACCCTAAGGCCCTGATGTATTTATTAATAAAAGAGAGACCTTAGTATTAATACCATAAGACTAAGTCTTTTATATCTTTGTGGTCTTGAATTAACTTCTTTGCATCTTGTAGGATCCAACAATTTTTGCTTCATCACAGGTTTTAATCCAATAGAGCGAGAAAATCTTGAATTTTAGCTTAAACAATATTCATCTTAGATGATCTAATGGTTCACACTTCCCATGTCCCTTTGATCAGATGGTTCAATGCAAAAATTTATGGAATCTTGTATACAAATCATTGGAAAAATCACATTCAAGTCCTCAGATCATCATCAATGCTTCTCACTTGCTCATGAAGACTCGATCAGATGGTATGAGGCATAATTAAAAATCTAGAAGACTATGGAAGGTTTGAATGATTGATATGTGGCACCCTTTCATTCAATAATCAATAATAAATATGTCTCCCTGATAAAGTGCCCAATCAAAAGCAAGTTCCTATATCATGATAGATGGTTGACATTTTATCATGGGTTTTGATCAAATGGAGAGAATTAAGTACAAGATCCCAGGAGGCCCCATGGACATGTTTTTTGGACCAAAAAACCCTACTCATTTAAAAATTGGGGACCCTTGAGAGACCTTTGTATCCAAGTTTGAATTATATAAACATTAAGGTCCCTTGTGAAAGAATTTGAAGATCATCCACTCATGAATTAAATGTTTCTGTATCTTTTAAACCTTTTTTTAATTAATGACCAGGCTAATGGAGTTGCTTAAGTTGTTGTAGGTTCCTTGGAAGGCCTAGGGTTTGGTGTTCATAAACCCTATGTGGTCCTTAGTTTAAATTCAAATATTGGTGGGAACCAAGTTGGTGGGGATGATTGAATAAATTGGTTAATAAAGGGTTTATCATGTTTTTTAAACATGACCAAAATCTTTATTTATTCCTTTCCCATTTTATTTTACCTTGGGTCTTAAATAATGTGCTTTATGTAGTCATTTTTTAAGTCACCTAAATTATATTAGGTTATTAATATTAAGGCCCTGATATTTAATCTCAACCTTTGTCTTAATAATATATCCTAAATATTTATGTCCTTGGGCCTAATAGCTATTCCTTATATCCCTTGTATGATCCAACTATGATCACTCACTCACAATATTTGATCAAACATAGTGTATTAACTTAAAATCTCTCACTTAAGAAGCATGCATCATAAAAGGGTCAATGATAACCACTCACTCACTAGATTTGATCTAATGGTGCAAGGCATAGGAAGAAAAATCAAAAGATGCATAAATCCCTAAAGGATGGATGTGTGGAAACTTGATAATCAAAATAAGAAAATTAATGGGACCCACTTAATAAATGTGTTAAATAAATGATAAATCTCACCTTGAAGATAAATTGTGATCATTTGCTCACTGGATTTGATCTAAAGACATGAGAGGACCTATACTAAACAAAAGGGCCCCATAAAGATCAATAGTGATCACCCACCCATAGGATTTAATAAAATGGTGAAAATATCTTGACGAATTTTAAAGGATCTATGAGCTCGACACATGGCCATTGTATGACCAAGAAGGTAATTGATAAAGATATGTAACATAGAAGAAATACGTTATAATGCCAAGTGTTATGATCATGAGCCAAAATATCAAAGAGCCAATAGGAGCACTGGGACTTGGATTTGGATCAATGAAATGCATTAGGACCAATATATTGATCTAATGGAGTGAAAAAAGGAGGATTTTAAAATGTAATGGCTAGTATCTGAAGGGCAATTATGAAAATTGCCATGAAAGTCTAGAACGCCACCACATGGGCTCCACGTAAGCATGAAAGGGAGAAAAATAAATCTTCTAAGATCAAAAAAACAAAGGGCGTGAAGAAAAGGGTACGATCAAATATAAGGAATGTATAAAATTAAGGCCTAAATAAATCTTCCATTAAATCTCAAAGCCCTAAACCCTCTATAAAGAAGATCCAAGTTGACTCAATTAACTTTACCTAGTCAAGATAACATAACTAAGCTTTGAGAAACAAGTACCCTAGTGAAATCCTTAGAAATATTGAAGAGATAATTTTTTATCATCAATGGTGGTAGGAAGACAATAATTGAAGATGGAAGTTGAGCTCTATCTAACCTCTGATAGTGAAGGAAGGGTTTTCAAGGATATTGAGTTAGACTTGACATCCCTAAATGTCCATGGGGTCAGGAATAGGTCAGAATTATTATTCATTATGGAAGAATTATATCCCATATCTTAGGAAGAGAAGATAAATGCTAATACACATCAAAGATACAATGATATAGTTGTAATTTATATGGTAGGACTTCACCATGCAACAATAAAACTAGAGGTAATGCATTATGTCAATGTCCTTGCTCCTATTTTTGTGGATTATAGAATAGATAAGGAGTATATTATTCAAGAGGGAAACACCAAAATGGTTGTGTGTATTGCTCTCATGGCCTTAAAAACCTATCACAAGCTTCCATTGCCCCATATCAAGCTCCCATCCATGAGAGATTAGACTAACACCCAAGACCTCGATTCGGTCTTCACACCCTAGTTAATCTAAGGATTTCATGTTTTTAGGACCCATAATGGTAAAATCCCTATTTTATAATTTAGAGAGGGAATTAGGATATCCATGACCTTGATAAATATATCCCTTGGTGCCCCTTCCACTACTTATGTGAATAAAGTCTGGGTATCTTATGTCCACTTTATGGTAGGAGAAAAAATGGCCCCTCCTATGAGAGACCTGATAAGCTTTTTCTTGGCCAAGTAATTCATGAACATTAAAAGAAGGACCTCCAAGATGTTTTATATGATGCCTTATCTCTTGGATTCCCTCTTAGCCTCTTTGAACTTCCATGCATAAGAAACTAGTACCTTGATGGTAGGATCACAATATCCCACCATTACTCTAAATTACATATATTCAAGTATAAGATTCCACATGAAATTTATTTGTGATGGTGTTTTCCCAACCATTTATGGGGTAATCATAGGCATCCCTATGCCAAGGCTACATCTTCTCATCAAGAAATAAGTGGAGAAAATGGGGGATATGTGGTACTATCTAGATTCCACCATGATAAGGATAGATGGAATCTTGACTCAACCCTATAGATTACCAATTCATGTCCCCAACAAGCTTTAAAAGTAGGAGATTACATCCTAGAATATTCAAGGTGTAGACAAGACATGTAAATAAAATAAAAAATCTCAATTCCATCCCTTCCCATTAGATATTGGCAAAATCATAATTAGATATTGGAAGTAGCTAGAGGTCATGGTGGTTCATAATAATTATTTCAATTTTTAATTGGATGACCTAAAAATGTGGGACCCTAAGAATAGGGTCATCAACCACATATAGGATAAGAAGGTCCCAAATATTTAATATGGACATCAACTAGGTGTAGGTGATGACATCTACATTAGAGCTAGAATTTTGAATAATTACTTTCCAGAATTGGAGGTCACAACATCCAATCAGAGCATAGGTTGGTTAGGGACAACAAATCCTTAAGAGAAAGATGGAAACTACACCCTTTACATTATCACTTATTGCCTAGTCCATCCTAGACTGCTCATCAAAATCCACCTACTAAGGGACAATCATCTGAACCTCAACCAATGGAGCTAATAAGACAAGCCTAGGTTGATCAGCCTAGGCACATCAAAGGAAAATGCAAAGTTGTGGTTGAGGAACCAAAGA
The DNA here is from genome assembly GCA_037957365.1 of Torreya grandis. Classification (NCBI taxonomy): domain Eukaryota; kingdom Viridiplantae; phylum Streptophyta; class Pinopsida; order Cupressales; family Taxaceae; genus Torreya; species Torreya grandis. The sequence continues at coordinate 2,226,743 of JARHVA010002449.1, forward strand.
TAGATGAGAGACTTGGAGAAGGCCCTAAAACTTCAACACTTCCATAGAAACCTTCATCCCTAATGGAATTCATTGGCATGGTTGCCCTTGAAGAAGGAAAAACATTGGAAGGTGCCCTTATTAACATAGTAACTATATATGGTTCTAATAAGGAGGAGGATCCCTATGGTGAAGTAAGTAAATAATTGATCACATTGGATGGAGATAAGAGGAAGGAAATATTGGCCTTAGTGCCTATGGCTCCATGAAAAAGGCCTAGGTTGACCATCATTCATCCCATTAGTGAATTCAATCTTTTCAGTGATGAAAATCCAATTCATGGACCAATCATCCCTCACTAGTTTGTCTATGAAAATATATAAAATATCCCATCCCTCTCCCCATCCTGGGCCTTGACGTGGATTGGCTTGACTGTAGATGACAACATCAAGCCATGGATCAAAGATACAGTGAAAAAATAGGAATAGAGAAGAATGTAAATTCAACACATTTAGGAGAAATAGAGAATTGACACATCAAGAGCCTCTAAGAGTATAATTGTGGAGGTGCCTAATCCTCCATAATTCAATGAACCTAAGGTTAAGGTGTAATTTAACCCAGACACAACATTATTAGAGAGGACCAAAATGAGGGTAGCCATGGTAGGCCAAGAAGAGTTCAAATTTTAGAAGGTGGAGCCATTCATATGGTTAAACCCTATTAGAGGACAAAAACTTGGAGAATATTCCATTCATGAGGAAGATGTGGTAGGTTTAATTGAGGCTTAGTTTCAATAGGCTAGAGCTAGTGTCCAAGGGTTGGTACAAATAATTAAGAACATGAAGGAGGAAAAGGAAAATTTATAGACTCAAGTTATTCTCTCACTCCTAAGATCCATGATCAAAATGATAGATGAGTCATTTTTTGACATGTTCAGAGAATAAAATCCATAAATTCAAGGTAGAATTCCCTTCAAGATCAAACTACCTTAGCTGAAACTAGTTACTCAGTGGTAGGCCTTTGAAGATAAAATTACCCAGCTTCTTGATATCCATATTAAGAAGCAAATACCAAACTTCAAGGCTATTAGTAAAGGACATTTAAATGCCAATTTGGGGATTATTGGACAAAAACTTTAGGCTTTGAATAATTTCCATCTTAAATTTAAGGATCTCATAAAATAATAAAAGGAGCTCATCAGTAGGGTTGAAAATCTCTTACGTACCATGCTTGAGGATCCTGCACAAACTACCACCTTAGGGATTATAACTGATGAAGAATTCCATCATAGAGCCACCTTGGTGAATCAATAAATCAAAATCAAGGGTCAAGGACAATTGAGAAAGGACAAAAGTAGAGTGTTGGGCATGATTTTCAATGTGGGGGAGAGAATCAATGAAGCTATGAGCATCAAAGAAGCCTTAGCCAGGAATGATAAAGATGTTGATGAATTGGTAGACAAAGAGGAAGGGTGAATCACTAGGCCTACCATAGATTTAAGCCTAGTAGATGAACAACATAAAACAACCATTAGCATCTTATATTAGTAAAGGGACCCACCTTTAACATCTTAATTTTGGATTACTTGTAGGGCAACCCATTTAGTTTGTAAAGGCAAACACTAGTTTGTTAGTGTGATTGCCTCTAGGTCAGTAGGATTGTAAAAGATACTTGTATTATAGTTGTATTAAAGAAAGCTATCTTTTGTACACATGTAGTTGTAAAATTGATCGGTATACTACTTGGATTCCTATAAAAAGGCATGTATTACCATTTGTAAAGGGAGGGACTTTGAATTGAATTAGTACCACTTGTAAGAAATTAATATAAAGGATTAAGGAATTCTATATGTATTATCTAGGTTGATGTGTTTGAATTGATAAAGTTTCTCAATTGCTTATCTGAGTTTTGAATATGAATAGTTTCTAGAAATACTAGGTTATATTATTAACTACAGGGTCGCTATCTTGTGAAATTCTAAGTTAGTTGAATGAGATTGAGTTTAATTCATTTTATTTGCTCTACATCAAAGATGTACATTCACTATCTAGATTTGGTTTAGAAATTTAAAAGTGGATCCAATTTTTACTTGTATCATCATTTCATTTTTATAATCAAGCTTGGTTTGTAGTGGAACATGAGATTAGACTACCTTTTACTATATACTGGTTAAGATTATGCTGGGTAATTCTTGAAACTCCATCAATATGTTCATAGTCAAAGATCAACAATCACCAACTCTTTCTTACCTTACCTTTCCTTTTGTGCTTTTTTAACAAATCAAATTATCTTAGATACATTGTCCATAATCATTTTGGTATAGTCAGTGGTCTGAATCTGGGTCAATTTGTCTAGACTTTACAAGAAAATAACCAAGATTCCCCCTACCATCAAAATTTATAAATATTATGGAACATTTCATGTTGCTCTATTGTTATTTCCACCATAGGAATCTCAATTTCCAAACACCTACAATTCATGTCTTGAATATTTGGATTCTAAAATGAGAAGTGTTCTTTAAACACTAGAGAGCACCTGTGGTTCATTTAGAAGCATCAATAGGAGAAAGCTCTGCTAGCGCTAGAAGGAGGGCCAGATCTATATTTTTTGTGTGGTAAAGTTGACGTGAAATTAGAAAATTCACATATATTTGCCTTCTGTGAAGCATTAAAGGATACTATAGGCCAAGAATTGATGTTCTTTAAGCGAGGATACATTAAGATAGGACATATTCATGAAATTAAGTGTGTTTGTGGCAAGATCTAACCAAATATTTGGGTTCTTTACAGAGATTAGCTTAAATCCAAAATTAAATCCCTTTCTCATGGAAATTTTATGTGGTATATTTTATCTTAAATAGGATCTTCAAATATCATGCTGGAGTTGCCTAGGATCAGGACAAGATCACATTCAAAAACTCAAGAACCTTTGCTTAAACTTTAGGAACATAAGAGATCAAGATGAGAAAAAGGTAGATGTAGAAAATATAAATCCCTCCAAACATCACATGTTCAAGGTACATTTGATTTTAACCCTCATACAAGAATGGATTGGTTAGATGATTCTTCTATCAATGTGTCTGGGGTGGTCCATGACCTCCCACATATATTTGCTTGCATTGAGTCCCACAGGCATAGTAACTGTTGAAGAACATATTAAGTCTTTCAAGGCTACCTTAATATTACTCAATGTTTTGAATGAATATTTAACATGTAGGTTATTCCCTTTCACTTTTAAGGATGTTACCTATGAATGGTTTTTAAACTTTCCTAATAACCACATTACTACTTGGGAAGATTTTAATAATGTGATCATAGATCAGTTTGGAAAAATCATTAGTCCTTTCATTATTTATCATCAATTTACAACTATTAGAAGATATGTCAATGAACCTATCAAGTCCTTTAATGCTAGGTTTTAGAATATGTTCAGTAGAACCATAGATCCATACAAGCCAAATGAGATTCTAGCTTTAGAGATCTACAAGGATGTAGTGGACCCCATGACCTCAATGTTCCTAAAGAGATCCATACCATCCATAGCCTCTCTAGCCAAGGTATATTCAGAAGTATTAACTATTAATGATCAAATGCAACCTCAAGGATAAATGGCTTATTCGGTGCCAAATGTTAATCCACGCATGCTAGTGATGAACTTGTTTCCTAACAATAATCAAAACATCCCTATTGTGAACAAACTTCCAAACCTTACTAAGTTGACCTTGAATCATATCAGACCTAATTAAAACTTAGGATTCATGAGCTGACCACCAATAATGGATTTAGAACATGAGATCAGATGGCATTAGTACCAACTTCTAATGTTAATAATAATCAAGTACAAAATTTTGAGACCTCTAAAAGTGAAAATGAATCTATCTTAAAAATGGTCCAAAATATAAGTACTAATTTCTTCCAATTACAAAAACAAGTGGGGAATACAACTAAAAGTTCAATAAGGAACTTTTCATTTCAAAGATATAATAGGCTAAGTAATAGTTTATAGAATGATAGTTTCCAAAATAAGAAAAACCATGACCCCTCCTCAAAGAAGAAAGCCATGGATATCAACCTCATGGACATTACATTACCTAAATATTTTAGGGTGCATTACAAAACTAAGCATGGGGAGATTGACTGCATTGAATTTTGTAAAGCATTTGAAGCATTCCAAGGGGAATTGGACATGTTTGAGGTAGTTCCTAGTAAGGATAATGGTGCACATAAATATAACCCAAAGCCTTCTGACTAGGCTTTTAAGGTGAACAATTTTGATTTCCCCTTTTAGGAAGAAAATAAACTAGATGAGATCCCTAATGAAATCCATGCATTTCAATAGTTCCTTCAAAATACTTACCCATTGAGGAACAAAGAACAAAGGTATCCCTTGACTACCTCAACCCCTCAAATAGCTTTGAAACTCCTCTAGATCCTTCTTCAATTAATAACACTGAGCCCCCTGAGGGAGCATTCCTAAGCACAACCATAAAGTCCCCAATCCTCCCAAAACTAGTTACAACATAGTTGAGGACATGAAGAAGATAAAGGATAATATCACCTTGCATGAGTTAACACAGATCACATAACAAAGGGATTTGTTGCTAAAATCCTTAAAGTTTAGCAAACCTCCCAAGATAGATCATGCTAATGTAAAAATGCATAAGGCCAAAGTTGAATCTCCCCCTTTCTTGCTCATAGTTATAATATTTGGTAAAAACTTGCACAATTACTTATTAGACTCAGGTGTTTCCACCAATATCATGCCTATTGGCATATGTAAACAACTTGGCTTAACTCCCATCAAGTCTAATAGGATTATCACCCAATTAGACAAGTCAAGGGTTAAAGTAATTGGATAACTTTTTAATGTTCACATGCAAATAGCCTCTGAGATTTAGGTACAATAATTCATTGATATTTAGGTAGTAGACATGCCTGATGCCTATAGGATCCTATTAAGTAGAGAATGAACCAAAGATTTTAATGGGTACATTTCTAATAATTGTTCCCACTTATGGTTATCATGGAAGGGAGACCCAAACCAAATCAGAGTTGAGAGTCAACCAAGGATGAAGCATGTGATAATAAAATACAATGCTATTAATGAAAGAGTCAACATAATCAACTTAGACTTGGGAGTTTTTACCCTAGAAGCTAATAAATTGGATGATCTTAAGGACATGGAAACTCCTCATAGGCTATGGAAATTACACTTTGATGGTGTTGGGTGCAAGGATAGATTAGGTATTAGTATTGTCTTAATTTATCCAACCAAAAAAAGGTATCATGTCTCTTACAAACTCTAATTCCCCTACACCAATAACCTTGTAAAGTATGAAGCTCTCATACTTGGTTTGAAATATTCTATCATGAATAAAGCCAAAGAACTATTAGTTTTTGGAGATCTAGAATTAGTAGTTAACTAGGTGAAAATTAGGTATCAATGTAAACTCTTATACCTCAAAAAGTATAATTTTAGAGTCTAGGACTTGATTGATTTTTTTGATGACTTCAACATCACTTCCATTCCCTGAGATGAAAACCAAGTTGTTAATGAACTAGCTTTAGTTGTAGTAAACCTCATGCCTAGTCTCAACTCCCATGATTTTAGTATTGAATTAGTTTCATGTCCATCAATTCTTGATAATGTTAAACATTTTCATGTCTTTAATGATGACTAGTAGATATTGGATTTCTTGACCAATTATGGGGCATTTTATGTCCATATCATTGATGAAGCTAATGAGAATGTAATTGGAGGGAACAATTTTGATAGCAAAGTCATCCAACTAAATGACAAAAAAATCCCTAAAGGAATGATTGCTTTGAATAAATTGCTTGATCAAGACAAACTAGTTGAGATTTCCAAAGTTCCCAAGTTAAGTGGAAAAGATTATAATATTATGGATCTCAGTTCCCAAGGGTAATCCCAATTGGTAAACATTAGAAAGGCTTGTAAAAATTTTGAGAATAATAAGGCTGAAGAAATATTTACCAAATATAATGATATTATATCTTGGTCCTATGATGACCTAAAAAATATTTGACCCAAAGGTCATTACCTATACCATAGCCCTCAAATAAATTTTTAAATCTTTTAGATATAAATAAAGACTAGTAAAACCCATGTTAGAACCTATGATATTTGAAGAAGTCAAAAGGTTACTGGATGTAAGGATAGTATTTCCCATCAGACATTCAACTTGGGTGGCTAATTTGGTACCATTCATGAATAAAAATGATGAGATTAGGCTTTACATTGACTTCAAAAATTTGAACAAAGCATCAAAGAAGGACAATTATCCCTTCCCTTGATCAATTAATTTAAATTATTTTAGGTTCAGTTATGATGTCCTTCCTTGATGGTTTTTTAGGCTATAACCAAGTACTAGTTGACAAAGAAGACAGGATGAAGACAACATTCACAATAAAGTGAAGAACCTTTACTTATAAAAGGATGCCATTTGGGATAATAAACATAGTAGACAACTTTCAGAGAGCCATGGACCATGCCTTTTAAGACCTGATTGGTAAGTGCATCATTATTTACATGGATGATCTAATAGTTTTTTCTAAAAATAGGGAAGATAACTTCATGCACTAGCAAAAAGTTTTCAAAAGATGCAGAATGTATGACATTTATATGAACCCTAAGAAAATCATATTTTGTGTAACCAAGGGTAAATTGTTAGGGTAAATTATAACCAAATATGGTATCTCCATAGACCCTAAAAGAGTAAATGAAATATCCAAGATTGAACTCCTTAACCATAGGAAATAATTGAAGTCATTCTTTGGTAAGATAAATTTTGTAAGGATTTTATTTTTGGTTTTGCAAAAATTGTCAAGCTAATGAATGACATGCTCAAGAAATATGCCAAGGTGATTTGGAAGGAAGAATCCAAAAAGGCATTCAATGACATCAAGGAAGCCATTGGCTAAGCCCCAATGCTTATAAGTCCTGATTTCTTAGAATATTTATATCTTTACTCTTTTACATTTGATCATACTATGGCTACTGTATTGAATCAAAAAGTTGATGAGTGTGATCACCCAATATATTTCATGAGTACCAATTTCAAGAATGTTGAGCTGAACTATTCTATGATTGATAAGTAGGCATATGAATTAGTGAAGGTAGTAAATAAATTTAAACACTACATCCTTAGAAATAAGGTTTGTGCCATCTTACCTAACCCTGCTACCAAACTTATGTTGAGTCAGAATGAGCTAGGATAATGCTAAGGTAAGTGGATGTTAGTTTTATAGGAATATGACTTGGAGATGGAAATAAAAAAGTTGGTAAGGTTCTAAAGTTTGATATAAATGATTTCTAATTCTATACCTAGGCTAAGTATCATGCAAGTAGACTAATAAATATTTCAAATCAGTGAATGGTATGATTCAATCATACATTTTCTCATCAATGGTGTTTTTACTCAAGGCTTATCTAGGGAAAAAATAGGGCATTAAGGCTTAAGGTAACCCACTACCTAATCAAGGATAAAATACTATACAAAAGAAATTTTAAGTAATCTACCTAAGGTGTGTCTCACAAGAATTTACCCAAATTATGGCTACCTTCCATGAAAAGATAGGAAATGGACATCATTTTGGAAGGACTATTTCCAATAAGATCTTAAGGGAAAGTTACTATTGGCCCACTATCTTCAAATATTCCCACAAGAATGTAAGGGAATGTCACTATTGCCAAATTTTCAGCACTGAAGAGGCAAAAGCAGACATGCCTCTATAACCAATCATGATTGACAAACCATTCACATAATGGGGTCTAGAATTTTTTGAAGTGATTAACCCCAACTAATCAAAGGGTCATAAGTATGTATTAACTACCATAGATTACTGCACTAGGTAGATAGAAGTAGAAGCTACCAATAAATACACAATGGAATATGTAATTGGCTTCTTAGAAGAAAATATATGTACTATATTTGGGACCCCAATCTCTCTAGTATGTGATAATAGATCCACATTCAATTAAATTGAGATGATTGAATGGGCCTATGACAATGGGATCACCCTTAAGTTTTATTTCCAATCATTATCCTCAAACAAATGTCATTTTAGAGTCCACAAATAAGAACTTGATGAAGGCAATCAAGAAGTTTGCTAGAGACAAGCCTAGAACTTGGCACAAGTTACTCAAGTTTGCACTCTAGGCTAATAGAATAAAAATCAAGTAAGCTTTAAAATCTTCACCATTCTTGCTGGGGTATGGGCTAGATCCCATCTTCCCCATCACCCTTGAATTTATTACATATAGGTTCATGCAAGAATATATGGAGAATAGTAATGAACACACAGCTTCCAGGCTATTAGACCTCTTCCAAATAGAAGATGATAGGGAAACTAATTTTGCTAATTTTAGCAGATGCCAAACCATAGTAAAAAGGTGGTTTGACAAAATGTCTAATATCAAGGTGTTCAAGTAGGGAGACTTAGTCTTACTTTTGGACAAAATGTCTGAACCCAAAGGAAAGCATGGAAAATTCACACCCTTATGGATCTAGTAGATCAGTGAAACATTGGGGAATAACACTTTCAAGCTCAAATACTTACAAGGGGTAGAGTTCATATTGCCTACTAATGGGAAATACATCAAGCATTACTTCTCTTCCACCCCTCCTGGGATATTTATGGAGTAAGGTGTAAGGGGATTATATTAGAAGTAGGTAGGCTAGTTAGTTTACTTTATGTCTCTTTTCTTTCATGTCCCTAGTTTGTATATAATTTTATTCATATTTGTTTATTTATTTTGTTTTGATTGCTCTTACTTTCTATTGTGTGTTTCTTGTTCTATGGTTTTTCCTTGATCAGAGAGTATTTTGGAGTCATCCCTAAAGCCTGAAAATTATGAAATCTGCTCCAAATAGACCCCAATCCTAAAGAGAGGGTGTGAATCCCACACAAAGGCAACCTTGGTATTTAAAACCAACATCATGATACAACTTTGAAAATCTAAGTACAAAAAGATGGAGGGGGAGTCATTCCATAAGATTTAAGTCATGACCCTAGATTCAGATTGGTTTTAAGAAGATTTATGCTTAGGATTTGAAACCTAAATTATCAAGAGCATGCCATTAGATAACATTTAATCAACATAATTTCATAGGTAAATGGTTTTAGCCCTAAGTGATCCTTCAAAAATCAAATATTTGATTGAATCCTAAACCTATCTATCTTGGTTCCCAATCTTATTAAAAGCATAAAGATCTAAAAATACAAAATAATAATAATAATACAAGGAAAAACTAAATATTTCATAAGAAGGTGATTCAATCAACCTCTACCAGGGCTATGGAAACCTAGATGGTAGTGGAGCAAGGCCATGAGTGGAGCCAAAGGTATCTCTATCAGGGCTATGGACACCCTAGCTAGCAGTAGAGCAATGCCCAAGCTTTCCCTAAGCTAAACCATAATTCTAAAAAAAATGTTTAGTACACCCAAGTCAACATAAATGATTGAAGGAAGAAAGATAAGGAATACTTCTTGAGCCCCATAGTAAATAGTAAGTGGAATCAAATCACACACACAACTTAGGCATGTCTTGATGTTTAACCTTAAATCCAATAGTGCAAGGTTTGTTTCAACTAAAATTAGATCTAGATGGTAATTTGTTAGGTCAAATGGAATGGTGACCTCAATATTTATCTGAACTTAGAGTTAGAATTTCTAACATATTGTTATGTTTACCCTAGAGGTTGTCATTTTTTGGGACCAAAAAACCCCACTCATTTCAAAATTGGGGACCCTTGAGAGACCTATGTATCTAAGTTTGAATTATCTAAACATTAAGGTACCTTATGAAATAATTTGAAGATCATCCACTCATGAATTAAATATTTGTGTATCTTGAAAACCTCTTGTTCAATTAATGACCAAGATAATGGAGTTTCTTAAGTAATGTAGGTTCCTTGGAAGGCATAGGGTTTGGTGTTCACAAACCCTAGGTGGTTTTCAATTTAAATTCAAATAGTGGTGGAAACCAAGTCGATGGGAATGATTGAATAAATTGGTTAATAAAAGGATTATTGTGTTTTATGAATGTGAATCAAGATTTTATTTATTCCTTTCCCATTTTATTTTACCTTGGGTCTTAAATAACATGCTTTATGTAGTCCCTTTTTAAGTCACCTAACTTAGACTAGGCTATTAATATTAAGGCCCTGATATTTAATATTGACATTAGTCTTAATAATCTATCCTAAGTATTTGTGACCTTGGGCCTAATGGTTATTCCTCATATCCCTTATAGGATCCAATTATGATTAATCACTCAAAATATTTTATTAGATAGAGTATATTAACAAAAAATCTCCCACTTAATTAGTGTGCATCATGAAAGGATCAATGACAACTGCTCACTCACTAGATTTGAACCAATGACACAAGGCATAGAAGAAACATAAAAAGGTACATAAATACCTAAGGGACAAACATGTGGTGAATTTATAATTAAAAGAAGAAAATTAATAGGACCTACTTAATAAAGGTGTTCAATTAATGACTGAGCTCACCATGAAGATCAATGGTGATCATTCACTCACTAGATTTGATCTAATGGCGTGAGAAGACCTCTACTAAATAAAAGGGCCCCACAAAGATTAATGGTGATCACTCACTTGTGGGATTTAATATAATGACATGAATATCTTGATGACTTATCAAGGATCCATGAGCTCTACATGTGGCTAATGCATGACCAAGAAGGTAATTGACAAAGATACATAACATGACAAAAATCTACAAGAATTCCAAGTTCCATGATCATGAACCAAAATATCAAAGAGCCAATAGGAATTATGGGACTTGGATTTGGATCAATGAACCATGTTAGGCCCAAGATATTAATCCAATAAAGGGAAATAAAGGATGCTTTTAAAAGCCAATGGCTAGTATTCGAAGGATAATTATGAAAATTGCCATGAAAGTCTAAAATGCTACCACATGGGCTCCACATAAGCATCAAAGGGTAAAATCAAAGATATTCTAAGATCAAAAAAATAAAGGGAATGAAGAAAAGGGTATCATAAAATCTAAGGTACGTATGAAGTTAAGGCTTGAATAAATCCACAATTAAAGCTCAAAGCCCTAAACCCTCTATAAAGAATATCCAAGTTAAATCAATTAACTTTACCTAGTCAAGATAACATAACTAAGCTTTAAGAAACAAGTGCCTTAGCGAAATCCTTGGGAATCCTGAGGAGATAATTTATATCATCAATGGAGGTAGGTAGAAAACAATTGAAGATGAAAGTTGAGCTATTTCTAACCTCTGATAGTGAAGGAAGGGTTTTCAAGGATACCATACTAGACTTGGTAGCCATAAATGTCCATGGGGTCAAGAAATGGTCATAACTATTCTTCCTTATAGAATAATTATAGACCATCTCTCAGGAGGAGAAGATAAATTCTACTACACATCAAAGATATAATGATATAGTTTTAATTTAGATGGTAGGCCTTCACCATGAAATAGCAAAGCTAGAGGTAATGAATTATATTGATGTCCTTACTCTCATTTTCATGGATTGTAGAATAGATAAGGAGTGGATTATTTAAGAGGAAAGTAATAAAAGGGTTATGTGTATCACCCTCATAACCTTAGAAACCTATTACAAGCTTCCCTTTCCCCATCTTGAGCTCCCATTTATAAGAGATTAGACTAACACCCAGGACCTTTATTGGGTCCTCACACCTTGGTTAATCCAAGGATTACATGTTTTTAGGACCCCTGATGGAAAAATACCTATTTTATAATTTAGAGAGGGTGTTAGGATATTCATGACCTTACTAAATAGATCTCTTGGTGCCCCTTCCACTACTTATGTGAATAAAGTTTGGGTATCTTATGTCCACTTCATGCTAGGAGAAAAAATGACCCCTCCTATGGGAGACTTGATAAGATTTTTCTTGGACAAGAAATTCATGGACATTAAAATAATGACCTATAATAAATTTTATATGATGTCATATCTCTTGGATTCCATCATAGCTTCTGTGACATTTCCTAGCATAAGAAACTAGTCCCCTGATGGCAAGCCCATAATCTCCCACCATTATTCTAAATTATATATATTCAAGTATATGAACCACATAAAATTTATTTTTGATGGTGTTTTCCTAGCCATTTATGAGGCAATCATAGGCATCCCCATGTCAAGGCTACATCCTCTCATCAAGAAACAAGTAGAAACCATAGGGGATGTGTGGTACTACCCAGATTGCAATGTGATAAGGATGGAGGGAATCTTGACTCAACCTTATAGATTACCAATTAATGTCCCCAACAAGCTTGTAGAGTATGATATTGACTCTTAGATTATTCAAGGTACAGATAGGACATGTAAAGAAAATAAAAAATATCAAGTCCATCCCTTCCTATTAGACATTAGAAAAATCATAATAAGAGATTGGAATTAGTTGGAGGTCATGGTGGTTCATAAGAATTCCTTCTATTTTCAATTAGATGACCTTAAAATGTGAGACCCTAAGAATAGGGTCATCAACTAGATCTAGGACAAGAAGGTCATAAATATTGAATATGTACATCAGCTAGGTGTAGTGATGACATCTACATTAGAGCCAAGAATTTTGAATTAATTTCCAAAATTGGAGGTCATAACATATAATTGGAGCATAGGTTGGTCATGGACAAAAAGCCCTTAGGAGAAATATGGAAACTTCACCCTTTACATTAAAAATTGTTGCTTGGTCCATCTAATAATACTCATTAAAAGTCACCTACTAAGGGACAATCATCTGAAACTCAACAAGTGGAACTAGTAAGACAAGCCTAGGTTGAGTAGCATGGGGACATCAAGGGAAAAGGAAAAGTTATGGTTGAGGAACAAAAGATAGAGGAGAGACTTGGAGAGGGGCCTACACCTTTATCACTCCCACAAAAACCTTCTTCCCCAGTGAAATTCATTGGCATGGTTGCCCTTAAAGAAGCATAAATATTAGAAGGTGCCCTTATTGACATAGCATCTACATATGGTTTTGATAGGGAGGAGAATACCTTTGGTGAAGAAAGTAAAGAAATAATTCCAATGGATGTAGATAAGAAGAAGGTAGAATTGGCCTTGGTGTCTATGGCTCTAATAAAAAGGCCTAGGTTGACCATCACTCATCCCACTAGTGAAGTCAATCATTTCAGTGATGAAAATCCAATTCATGGACTAGTCATCCTTGATTGGTTTGTCTATGAAAATATACAAAAAATCCCATCCCTCTCCCATTCTAGGGCCTTGACATAGATTGGATTGATTGTAGATGACAACATCAAGCCATGGATCAAAGATATAGTGAAAAAATAAGAAGAGAGAAGAATGCAAATTTAACACATTTAGGAGAAATAGAGAACTGACACATCAAGAGCCTCTGAGAGTACAAGTGTGGAGGTGCCTGAGCCTCCAAAATTCAAGGAACCTAAGGTTAAGGTGAAATTTAACCTAGACACAACATTATTAGAGAGGACCAAAATGAGGTTAGCTATGGTAGGCCAGGAAGAGTTCACATTTTAGAAGGTGGAGCCATTAATAGGGTTAACCCATATTGAAAGAGAACAACTTGGAAAAGATCCCATTTATGAGGAAGATGTGGTAAGTTTAATTGAGGCTCAATCTCAATAGTCTAGAGTTGGTTTCCAAGGGTTGGTACAAATAATTAAGAACCTGAAGGAGGGAAAGGAGAATTTGTAGACTCAAGCTATTCTCTCACGCCTAGGCTCCATGATCAAAATGATAGATGAGTCATTTTTTGACATGTTCAAAGCATTGAAATCCATGAAATCAAGGTAGAAGTCCCTTCAAGATCAAGCTGCCTTAGCTATGGAACTAGATACTAAGTGGTAGGCATTTAAAGATAAAATTACCTAGTTTCTTGATATCCATATTAATAAGCAAATATTAAACTTCAAGCCTATTAGTAAAGGACATTTAAGTGCCAATTTGGGGATTATTAGAGACAAACTTCAAGATTTTAATACGTGGCATGTCAAAGTTGAGGAGATCATAGAAGAATAAAATGAGATCATCAATAGAGTTGAAAAGCTCCTAGGTACCATGCTTGAGGATCCTACATAGACTACCATCATATGGATTATAACTGATGAATAATTACATCATAGATCCACCTTGGTGACTTAAGAAATAAAAAAGGGTCAAGGACAATAAAAAAAGGATAATAGAAAAGTGTTGAACATGATCTTCAATGTGAGGGAGAGAATCAATGAAGCTAGGAGCATCAAGGAAGCCTTAGCAAAGAATGATAAAGATTTTGATGAATTGGTAGACCAAGAATAAGGGTGCGTAATTAATCCTACCATATATTTAAGCCTAGTGGATGAAAAACTTACAAGAGCCATGAGCATCTTGAATTAGTGAAGGGACCCACTTTCAACATCTTAATTTTGGCTTACTATTAGGGAAACCCATTCAATTTGTAAAAGGCACATGCTAGCTTATTAACATGATTGCCTCTAGGTCAGTAGGATTGTAAAAGATACTTATATTATAGTTGTAACAAAGACAACTATCTTTTGTACACATGTAGTTGTAAAACTAACTAGTATACTGCTTGGCTTCCTATAAAAAGGCATGCAATACCATTTATAAATGGAAGAACTTCAAATTGTATTAGTACCACTTATAAGTAATTAATAAAAAGGATCAAGGAATTTTTCAAGAATTATTTGGGTTGATGTGTTTTAATTGATAAATTTTCTCAATTGTTTGTCTAAGTTTTGAATATGAATAGTTTCTAGAAATACTAGTTTAGATTATCAATTACAAGTTTTCTAATTTGTGTAATGATAAGTTAATTGAATGAGATTGAGTTTACTTCATTTTATTTACTCTGCATCAAAGATGTTCATTCTCTATTTACATGTGGTGTATAACTTTAAAAGTGGATCCAATTTTTACTTATATCATCATTTTGTTTACATAATCAAGCTTGGTTTGTAGCGGAACATGAGCTTAGGCTAAATTTTACTGTATACTAGTTAAGATCATACTAGGTAATTCTTGAAACTCCATCAATATGTTTATAGTCAAAGATCAATAATCACCAACTCTTTCTTACTCTACCTTTCATTTTGAATTTTTTTAACAAATCACATTAGCTTAAATAAATTGTCCATAATCATTTTGGTCTAGTCAATTCTCTAGATCTAGGTCAATTTATCTAGACTTTATAGGAAAAGAACCAAGATGGTCCCCTACCATCAAAATTTATAAATATTATGGAACAGTTCATGTTTCTCTACTTTTATTTCCACCACATGCATCTTAATTGCCAAACACCTATAAATCATGCCTTGAATCTTTGGATTTTAAAATGAGAAGTGTTCTTTAAACACTAGAGAGCATCTATGGTTCATTTAGAATCATCAACACTTGCCAAGTGGCATTCTCACATTGGGTCATAATAATTTGATGAGTTTAAAATTAATGTTTGAATGACCATCATTTACATCCATGAGGACATATTTGACATCCACATGACTATCAACTTTAAGCCCATAAAATTAAAAACTTCATTAACCTAAAATTAACCTTTCACGTAATCATCATTTGACATGTGTGAGGATGTATTTGACCTCTGTAAGACCATCAAATTTAAGATAATGATTTATTATGCTCAAGGTTAAAATGTACTCCAAAAATCTTAATGAAAGGCTAAAAAATGGCTTTAAAAGCTAAGGAAAGAGCTCAAAATTTATCAAGCACTAAGAATTCTTCAAATTATAAAATGTGGAAATGGTTTTATAATCTAGGTATGCAAAATAAACCTAGTCTAAGTTTATACTTTAAGGTCTCCATGACATTTTATTTAAACATCATTAAACTTAAATTATAGACTTATAATAAGTCTTATTTTGAAAAGAGAGTCCTTATAGCATAAAAGTTCGACCTAATGCATCTAAAGAAAGGTTTTAATGTGTTTTTCAATGCTATAAAATCCTATGTGTTAGTAAACCATTGTGTCATGTTGATCCTTTTGGGCATATATTAAGGCCTTGGAATAAATATTTTAGACTAATGCATACATTGTGTTTATTAAACATGATGTAAACATTGACTTATAATATTAAGGCCATGGCCCCTTGCATATAAATATGAAAACTTAGGCATAAATCCCTTAGCCTAAAGTTTATTTCATGCTGAATAAAAAAAACAAACCTTAGCCTAAGAGACTTAAGCCTAAGTCATGGCATTAATAATATGATAACTTAATGTTTAGGAATCTATATAGATAAATGACATGCACTTTATTGATGGATTTTGATCCAATGAAGTAAAGGAACCCAAATTATTTTCAATGAGGCACTAAGAGCTTACAAAATTGATCCATGGTGACAACACATTTGAGGTAGAGATAACAGGATGATCCAATTCTTCATGATTTATCACCAGATTTTGATTTAATGGTGTGAAGGCACTCATGACTTTTTAAAGGGCCATGATCTTGTCACATGGCCCATGATCATTTGGTTAAGGACTGACATTAGATTCGAAGCATGGTAAAGGATCCCAAGGACACCAAGTGTCACAATTATAATTCTTAAAACAAGAAGGGTCGATTAAAATGTGAGAGCTTATATTACAATCAACAAATCACACTAATCTTGGAATTTGGTCTAATGGAATAAAATAAAAGGGGAATTTTTAAATGCCAATAGCTAGTTCTCAAAAGGCATTTATGAAAAATACCATAAAAGGTCTGAGATCAATGCCATATGGGTGCCACATAAGCACAAAAGGATTAAATACAAGATCTTGTGGACTAAAAAATATAATGGTATAAAGGCAAATTCCAAATCAAATCCAAGGCATGTATAAGCCAAAGCCTAAATATATTCTACCATTAAAGCTCCAAAACCCTAAAACCTACATAAAAGTGACTCAATTGTATTTATTTGGTCATCATTTGATCAAAAAAGAGATGAATTATGTTTTGAGTGCAAGAGAGGTTTCTCAAAGACAATTTGAAACAAGTGTAAACAATTCATAGGAATAAATAAAATGGTAGCTTATAGACAACAATAAAGGAGGAGACTGAGCTATATTTATCAATGGATAATGAAGGTTGGATCTTCAAAGATACTAAATTGGATACTATAGCCTTGAATTCTCCAACTGTGAGGAATTAGTTTGAGATTTTCTTCATGATCAAAGAATTGAAGCTAATCACAAAATAAGAACAAAGGATTGTTATATTGAGATAAATATATTATGACTTAGTCTCCATCTAGATGGCATGCCTCCACCATGCTATGGCAAAACTTGAGGTACTACATTGCATCGATATCCTTGCCCTTATTTTTGTTGATTGTTGAATTGATAATGAGTGGATCATTAGGGAAGGAAAATCAAAAAGGGTTGCATATGTTTCTCCTAAATCATTTAAGGGGTATTATAAGTTTCCCAATCCCCATCTATATTTATCCAAAATTAAGGAGTGGACCTCCAAGCATGACTTGGACTTTATCCTAAGACCTTGGCTACATTAAGGACCCTATGTCTTTAGAGAATTTGAGGGAAAGATCCATATCATCAAATTTAGGGATGGAATTAGGGTAATAATGACCCTATTGAATTGATCTTTTGGAGCCCCCTAAAACACCTATGTAAATAAAATTTGGGTCTCCTTTGTCTATTTCATGGTGAAACAAAATATTACGCCTCTAATTGGAGATTTAATTAGTGTCTTCCTCACCAAGTAGTTCACTCCATAAAAAAGAAGACCTCCAAGAAGTTTTATATGATGTAATACCTATTAAATGCCCTAATTATCTCAATTAATTTCTTAAGAATTAATAATTGGTCCCCAAATATCAAAACCACTATTTCACACCATTATTCCAAATTGCCTATTTTTAAATATAAGAACTGCATGCAGTTCATTTATGACTAAGTTTATCCAACCATAATTGATGCCATCATAGGTGTTTCTATGCCTGGGTTCCACCTCCTCATCAATAAGTACATGTAGATGATTGGTGATAGATGCTACTATCCTAACTATATAATCATTATGAATGAGGGCATCATGTCCCAACCTTATAGCTTTCTAGTATATGTTTTGGGTAAACTAGTTGAGCAAGAAATTACTTCCCAGTTCCTAAATGGCATTGATGGAATTTATAAAGAAAAGAAGAAAGGTCTTCTCCACCCATTTCCCTTCATCATTAGGAAGACCATACTATAGGATTGGAAAATAAGTTGAGACCATGGCCAAACATAGGGATTCATTTAGTTTTCAACTAGATGAACTTAAGATATGGGACACCAAGGGTATAGTGGCCAGCCACTTGAAGGACAAGAATCTCCCAAAGCTTAAGTATGTACATCAAATTGGTGTTCACACCATCTACATCAAGGCTAATAATTATGAATAAATGTTGGCTAGGATTTAAGGCCACAATGTCAATCTTGAACATAGGTTAATCAAAGATGACAAGCCATTTGGGGAAAGATGGAAAATGCATCCTTTGAAATATCACTTGCTACCCAAACCAACTAGGACAACCCAAGAGCAACCCCAAGTAGAATAACCACAACCCCAACCCCAACCACAAGAGCAACTTGAGCAAAGATAATATCCATAAGGCCATGGAAAAGAGAATGTTGGAGAAAGGAAATTAGAAAAAGGCCTAGAAAAGGGCCCCCATCTTCAAAATTCCCACAAAGGCCACCTTCTTTAGTATAATATTTAGACATGATTTACTTGGAACCAAAAGAGAAACTTGAGCATGCCCTCAAGGAGATTTTAGAGGCTTATGACTTAGATAGGGAGGTGGAGCTCAAGGAAGATAGAGGAAAAGAGCTTGTCCCTATGGTATCTATAGAGAAGAGGAAAGTGGAGTGAGCATTGGTTCCTATGGGACCAAGGAAGATACCAAGGTTGACCATCCCTCACCCCAAAAGTGAGGTAAATTTATTTAGTGATGAATTCCCTATTCATGGACCAGTCATTCCTAACTAGTTCATTTATGGGAAATTACAAAAGATCCCCTCTCTTTCCCATTCATGGGATATTGTAAGAGTTGATGACATTGAGATTAAAGATGACATGAAGCCATGGATAAGGGATATGGTGAAGGAACATCTAGTAGCTTAGAGATGGACATCCTAGACCCCTAGTTTAAAAAGCTAGTCACTACCATCAAATTCAACCTTGAAATAGCTAGATTGGATAGGATTACAATAATGATATCCATGGTTGGAATGGAAGAATTTAAATTTCAAAATGTGCAACCCTTTTTGGTATTAACCCCAGTGGGAGTCTAATAACTTGATGAAACTATAATTCATGAAAAGGATGTAGAAAGCTTGATTAAGGCCCAATCAGCATAGGCTAAATCTAGAGTCTAAGGCTTGAGGTAGAGGATATTAAATTTGGAAAGAGAAAAAGAAAACTTGTATACACAAACAATTCTATTAGTGATAGTGGAAATGACCAAAATTCTTGATGAGTCATTTTATGACATGTTTAAAGCACTCAAAATAATGAAGCTGAGGTAGAGTGTATTAGAAGGGTAGTGTGCATTAGCCAAGAACCTGGTCACCTAATGGTAAGACTCAAAAGACAAAATTTCCCAACTTCTAAATATTTGAGCAAGGAAATAAATCCTAGGCTTCAAGACCATCAGTTTGGGATGCTTGAGCACAATTATAGGAATTGTGAATGAAAAGGTTCAAAGTTTGAGTGCTTGGCATAATAATGTGGAAAGACTCCTAGATGATGATAAAGAGTTAATTATAAGGATTGAGAATCTTTTTGGAACTATGATTATGGATCTTGCATAGCCCACTACCCTTGGAATCATAATTGATGAAGAATTTAAGCATAGGTCTACTTTGGTAACCCAAGAAATCAAAGGAAAAAGCCAAGGAAAATCTGGGATTGATAACAACAAAATATTGGACATGATATTTAGTGTAGGGGAAAGAATAAATGAAGCTAGGAGCATTAAAGAGGCCATGGATAGGAATGATAGGGAACTTGATGACTTTGAAGATCAAGAGGAGGAATGTATCATGAAACTTGTTGTGGATCTAGAGATAGTTGATGTGTGACATGCTAAATCCATGAGCATCCTACAACAATGGAAATCAGAGGCCCCACTATCAAATTAAGTAGTATTCTATTTTTTAAAAGTTTTATAACTTTTGAAATAGAATATACCATTGTAAAGGCATATGCTAGTTTGTTAGCATATTTTTCTCAAGGTCAATATGATTGTGAAAAACATGTGTATTTTAGAACATGTAAGGATAACTGTCCTTATCTTTATACACTTGTATTTTGTAACTAACCAGTATATTGTATGATATTTATATAAAAGCATGTATTACCAATTATAAAGGAGATATTTTTGAGAAACTTTATATAATTTGAAGTAATTACTATAATCAAAGGAATTCTACAAGGATTGTCCATGTTTGATGTGTTAATTATCATTTTAGATTTTATTTTAATTGTTAGTTAAGGTCTTAAATTTGAATTTTGTCTTAGAATTTTGAGTTGTATCCTTGTAACATAGGGTGTCTAATTTTTACAACATTCTAGATTAGCTAAAAGATCTTTTGTTTTACTTCTTTTTTATTTTTACTCCATTTTTAGATTGCATGTCCTATTTGATAATAGTAGTAAATCTTTAAAGAACTAGTTCTTACTTGTGATTCTTCACACTATCCTTTAAAATTGGCTTGGTATATAGTGAAATTTGAGCTTAGGATATTTTACATTAAATATTGGTTTGAATGCATACTCAATTGGAATTGATGCTTTGTCATAATGTTTAAGGCTAAAATTGGTAATCACCCTTTTCTTTTTTGCCTTACCCTTTTCTTTTCTCTTTTTTTACACCAAGATCACTTTAGTTTCAACTTCATTAAAAATATCCACATAGAATAATATGTAGCTTAAATCTAGGTATAATTCACTAAGTATTAACATATATTCTCTATAATTCATGAAGAATGTACCAAGGTGGCTCCCAACCACCAAATCATATAAATATTATGGAACAGTTTATCTTGCTCTATCGCTATTTCACCATAGAAAACTAGATTGCCAAAACCTACAACTCATGCCCTAAATTTTCTAAATTCTAAAATGAGAAGTGTTATTTAAACACTAAGAGTACCTATGGTTCATTTATAGGTATCAACACATATCATATATTATAGATAGTTTATTGATGTAGGTAGATGGAATATTTTTTATTCTATAAGCTTGAAACCCTCTCACTATAGCATTATATAGATTAAAATGGATGTACACAACCAAAAAATAAGATTTTTGTCATTATGAATTTGATTGGTGATAACATATTGGCATCAAAATTCTTTTGCATAAAGAAGGGTTTTATTTTTCATATAAGTAACATTATTAAAAACTTATTATTGAAAACAATTACATAAATACCACTTGGAGTTTTATATTTTAAATTTTTATAAATCACATTATTAAAAAATATTACCAAAAATAAGTACATACTAGTTACTACCATTGTTATCATCAATCTTTTTTCACTTGTGCTTCCTCACTTATATATTCTTAGTGTTTTTTCTCCTAAAAATTATTATTAAAAATAAGTGCATACCAATTGTATATACCTAATAATTTTCACCTTTATCTTTTAATGATGAATTCTATTATAGGATTCATAGGCACATCAATCTTCCTAAGTGCACATCCTAAGGAGTACATTTGGGAAGGGGTAGGGATGACTCATTGTACATTTCAAGATATGTTTATGTACTTCTCTATCATACCTTCATTACTATTAATTTGAACTCTTCTGAGTCTCCTTTTATCTTCTTTCCCCATCTACTTATGACTAGTTATGCTTACCACCTTGTATTTCTACTCTATTAAGCAATCCAATATACTATATTTCTTCTTATTTATCCCATATTTTATCAAGTACCAATATAATTAGCTTGATTGTGTCTTTTATATTATATTATGACTACCAATACAATATTTAGCTAGCCAAAACTATTTTACTATATCAATCTAGATCAATACCATTGGCTTAGAATAAAAGTTAATATTCAGGTTTGGATCTTAGTGTATTAAAAAAGTAAACTTTTAGAAATACCCATTTTTTTCTCCCTTGCATAGAGAAATTCCAAGAGATAATTTTTGAGTATAAACACTTAGTAGAAACGTTTCATTTTATGTCTCAAAATTTAAAGTTCCAAATATCCTCAAAATTACTGAAATGCAATAAGTTCTTTATGTCATTTGGGTTCAATTCGTTTGATTTGGTCTCTAATTTCTTAAGTTACAATTCCTACCTAATTCACCCTATGGGGTCTTGGTAATTATTTTTGAAATAATTTCCTTTAGTACCTAATACACCTAATTATATTGATAGGGTTTGGAGATTTTTTTCATAGTTTCTAAGGTACCATTAGGGCTTGACATTTCTAATTTTTTTTTTTAAAAATGTTAAGTGTTAAAATAAAATGGATTTTAACAGGTGATTCATGTCTAGATGAAACCTAATAAATGTTTCATAAGTTCCTGATATGTCTGATGGGATTGATATCTAAGGATAAGGTGATAAAATAAAATAAAAAAGTTCCTAAGGTGTGTACATGACTTGATAGGCCTAAAATACATCAAGTAAAAAGTTAAATACATTTTAAACACACTAAAATACATGTGAGATCCTTTAAAAATCCATCGAAGATGTTCTTAATTTAACCAAAACTTTATATTTTCTCTACTTTTAATTCTAATGCCTTTTATGCCTTTGTACTAGCTAGGTATTTTATTTTTTTGTTAAATCTTATAGCAAGGTTTATTTGCTCCTAGTTTTTATATTTCATTCTATTTTCCTATGCTTCACATGATTTTCATGT
The DNA here is from genome assembly GCA_037957365.1 of Torreya grandis. Classification (NCBI taxonomy): domain Eukaryota; kingdom Viridiplantae; phylum Streptophyta; class Pinopsida; order Cupressales; family Taxaceae; genus Torreya; species Torreya grandis. Next base: position 2,249,631 of record JARHVA010002449.1, read on the forward strand.
TGATTTTCATCTTGTCCTTATGCCTTAGATTTTTTGTATCTTTATTGTACCATTTTTTATCATTTTCACTTATATATATTCCATTTTTATTCATCATTATGATTGAAACCACATTTAGAGTATATTGAAACCTTATTTGCTAGTTTTTCACTGCATATTGTGTTACCTAGATAATTTCATGCTTTGGGATTGCTGCAAGATATTAAAAATAACACTTTGGTCTTGTGAATAAAAATGAAATTTTAGGATAAAATATTTTTAGTTTTGTGACCATTTTTATCCCGTCATCATGTCCACATAAGCATTTCATAGCTCTTGATTTTTTAGAAATAAAGTTAGAGCTACCTACTAAAACAAATTTCCACATTACCAAGCCAAGGAAGAATACGTTAAAGTATATGGGATATAAATGAATGTCCACCTTAGAAATAGACCTTTCTAAAATTAAAGACTCCAAATTTGGCCATGGTGAATTAAAATAATTTTGGGAAAGGATAAAAGAAGGTAAACACACACCTATTAGGAAATTCATTTTTGAAAGGGAACTTTTGTAAGATGGTGCCTTAACTACATCTGTAAAATGTAAAAATTAGTACTTTATTATGCAAAATAATACAATAAAAATACTATGGAAATAAAATATATTGATGTAACATTTATATGGTTCATTTATAAGTATCACACCTTGAATTGCACCACATGATGAAATGGTATAAATGAGTAAGATAATTAGACAAGAAATTTGGGAACAATATACATAGAAGCGTTTGACCAAGGTAACCTCAAATTGGTTGAAAAATAAGAGAAATGAACCTTTTAAACTACCCAAGACCATTTATAGATTTGACTTCTATGAAGAACTATTAGAAATAGTGAAACTATTGAACATGATAATTGGTTACCCTACCACTAATGTATTTAAAGAATGGATGTGTTTTACCCAAATTTTGAATTAATTTGGTAATTAAACCTAATTTTGATAAAATTATTTGAATATAATAGAATACTAAAAATATATTTTCAACAAGTAGATTGAAATAAATTAACCTAATTCAACAAATTAAAAATGCATGAGACTAAGTATGAAGTAGAAAGATAAACTTAGCTATTTTAATCCACAAATTGTCTATGTTGATTGATATTAATATGAATTTGGGAATCATGGACCTATCATGTAAAAAACCATAAATTTAAATTGAAGAATAAATAAGGTTAGGATTATCCAAATTGGTTTAAGACTGACTACCACTTCTCACTTGAACTAGATAGTTTTGACCCTTTGATTAAAACATACAAATTAGGCTAAAATCATGTGTGCTAACTATAATTAGGTTTGTGTTCACTTATTTAACCTTTGGGAGTGTGAAAATGACTTTAAATTATTTATACAGGGTTGAAACCATAGTAGGGTTTTGAAATGATTAAAAACATATAAATAGAAAAATGGGGGAATGTAATTGGCCTATGCTAACCTTAATCATCCCCATGATGATTTAACACTACCTATTTTTCCAATAATTTTAAGAGGGAATTGAATCAAACATATTTCCCTTGCTTAGAGTGCTTTATGAAATTATGCTCCTTTGATTATATGAATTCATATAAGTATGGATTTAATACTTGATCATGATTTACTTTGGGATGGTTATAAAAAACTTGTGAATTAGTTGTGGATTATTTATAATGGTTAATATCATAATTGGGAAGAATAGGGAATTTTTTCTCAATGTGTAACAATGTAAATTTGCATTTATATTTAAATTACCAAGTAAAATAATGAGTGATTTGAATGTTTTTTTATAAAAACACAAAAGAGGAAATTGCATGATTATAATCCTAAAAACATAGAATACAAAGTAAATGAGGGTTCAATTTTAAAATATGACCATTATAAGGAAAGGGTCAAAAATTTCATGAGGGTTCAAGACTATAGACACTTAAAATTAGACACTTTGTGTCAATTTTAACTATTAATTAATTTTTAATTAACATCATTATTCAATCATCTAATCAAATATTCTATCAACACTAAAATTTCTAGACATTCATTATTCATCCCCTTGATTAATTAATCTCTTCTTCTACTATAATATCCAATCCCACAAAATTCAAATCCCATTCCGTTAGTTAATTAATCAAAATTGATTAACTAATCCTTCCCTAAAAAAACTTTCTATGGATTTTGAATAGTCCTATTTATAAAATAGAAAAAATACAAATATCCTCACATCACTCAACCTCTTCAAAATACAAGTTAAAAGTTCCTTTTCAAGGAAAATTAATTATAAAGAGAGAAGTGTGTAAGCAAGGTATAGGAGAAAATCCCCATGTAATCATAGGCTATGACATGATATTAGACAATAAAAACTTTCATGAGTGTATCTCCTTACACACTCTAACCTCTCTTTACATGTTCAACCACCCTCATTATTGAAGATGGAGGATCTTTTCTCATCCATTGATCTTTCTCTCCATCCAATGGTACACATCAATTAAGAAAATATATAAATAGAAGGATTTGTTATGCCCTTAATCTATATTGTGTCTAGGGATATGTGTGGCCAACTTATGGCTTACACACCTTCATATTAACTTGTTGTATTTATCTATGTTTTTAATATGATTAGCCTATGGAATAAACATGGATAAGTAGATTATATATAGGAGGTAGTGATTATTATTTTATCATCATATTATGAATTTTATTCATATTGTATTATTTTAGAGGTTACCCCCATAAAGTGGCTTAGTCATAATATTCATGTATTATTATATTTCACCAATTGTTATTGTGGATCTACTTATTATGATCTTAGTTCTATCATATATAATTATATTTTTGAAAATCATCCAAGTAATTTCCTTAAAAGTGGTATCAAAGATTCAATTTGGGTAAGTCTATATTTTTTTACCTTGTGAAAATTAGCAGTCATCAGATTCATCTCTATGATATGATTACAATGGTATATTCTATTGGTACACTTTTTGGGGTTGAAATGTTTCACTCTTGTGCATAATATTAGTAGTTGGATTCATCTTGATGAGATAATTACAATGGTGTATTCCACTGGTACACTTTTTTTGGTGTTGAAACCCTCCTAAGATTTGTGTATAGTAGGTACAAATACTCATAGATGTGATAAAGGGTAAGAAAATCTAAAAAATATTCATAAGGATGACATGGATTTTAGAAATTCTAATCCATATATTTTAGAGGTAGTTCAACAACTTAAGTAAAATTTATAGGGCATGGTGAGAAAATATGACTTTGATATGGTTTAAGGGGTAATTATAGGGTTGAGAGGGGATATGGATAGTGTGATGGATCAATTTAAGAAAATATATAGGCAATGAGACAAATTTTCATCTTAACCACTACAAAATAACCCTCCACCACTTCAGTTTGGTTCTCCTCCTCTAAATAATACCAACACCAATTTTGACCCTAAGTTGATATTACCAAAAGTGGACTTTCATAAGTTTAATGGTAATGATCCACTCATTTGGATCACTCAAATTTAAAATTTATTTGATCTACATCAGACTCCATGTTTAAAAAAAGTTGGTTATGTCCTCTTTATATCTAAAACTTGAGCCATTCATTTGATATCGCTAGTTATGTGCTCAAAAGAATAAGAAGGGTTTCCTAGTTTCATGGTCAATATTTTTTGAGGAGTTATAAATTAACTATTACAATAATTTATCTAAAAAAACTCTAGTCAACTAGCCAAGTTATGCTATACTTGGACTGTAAAGGACTACATTCATCAATTTTAGAATCTCTCCGTACATATAGTAAACATCACTAAGGAAAATATGGCTAACCTATTTCTGGTGGCCTCAAAGATAACATCCAATTAGAGGTTCACATGTTTCATCCTAAAAATGTATCTAAGGCCATACCAAGGGAACACATGGTTGAGGAAAAAGATATAATCAAATGAATACCTTTCACCAATGTCCATGAACACACCTTCCCAACACCATCATTTCCACATCCTACTAGATTGAAAACTCAAAAATTGGAAGAGAAGTATGCAAAATTTTTATTTTTTTGTTGAGATAGTAAATGGAGAAAATAAAATTGATGTGTTGAAAATAAGTTATTTTACATTGATGATGCTAATGAGGTGGCTTTAGGGGAAGGTTTGGAAGAATCTGAAGATTCTCAACCTACTATTTCCTATCATCCACTTTATGTCATCAATAATCCTCAAACTCTTAAGGTGGTAAGTTTATTGAAGAAATGTAAGGTGACTATGTTAATTTACTCTAGGAGTACACATAACTTCATCAATAGTAAGTTGGCTACTCATTTGAACTATTTAATTTATCCAGTTCTAGACTTTTAGGTCATGATTATAGATGGTGGTACAATCAACTATTATAGAAAATGCCATAGCATTAAACTTGCTATGATATAATAATTGTTAGATTCCCCTATGTTTAATATTCTTATAGGAGGAGTTGGCATTGTTTTGGTAGTGTAGTACCTCACCACTTTGGGCGTTATTGAGATGAATTTATAAGAACTATTCTTGAGGTCCATTCATAAGGTAGGACCTCTAAAATATGTAGATTACAAGCTAAATCTCTTATTGTCTCTAAATCTCTACACCCTAGAAGAAGATGTTCAGGCCTCTTCCAAATTTGGGAAATGTTGGAATACTTCTAGGTATGTAGGTATACCTATAATGGAAATGGACCTCTAGATTGAAAGGGCTAGCTCCTTGAATTTGTCTCTGTAAAACAATCTCTATCTACACTAGATTTATTGAAAAGAAAAGGGTTATAAATTGCATAATGGAAACATATTTTAAGAATGGTGATACACTAAGGTTTTTACTCCAAATTAATGTCTTATCCTAGTGCATAATACAACAAAATATAAATACTCTTTTTCAAGTTCTAGAGATTCTAACATTAATATTTTAGTAAAGAGGTGAGATGCATGAAAGAACAAAAGGAGAATGAATTGAAAGGCACATTTCACATTCAATAATATTAAAAATGATTATAGTAGTTCCATAAACTTAAACACACTCTAGATGACTTGTTAGGTTAAGAACTTTACTCAGACATGAAGGACAAAGGATAAAATCATGAAACCATCACTTATTGCCAATATATGTCACTTTCACACTTAGATAATATTTATATCTTGAAAGGGAAAAATATTATACTAATTCTAAAAGACATGATATCATTCCAGTAGGGCTTCACCATGCTATGTGTGGTTATCTTTCCACTAGCCAAGGTGTTGTATATATAGCAAGAAGGAAGAGAGAGAGGAAAGCATTTAGCACCAAGGAGAGGAATCAATTTGTTTGAAGTCACCATCTTTAGAAGCAACCATATTTACAAAGGATGATTTCTTGGGCCATTTGGCTGATCCATGTCATCACAAGTTATTACACCTTTAGTCTTGTTCTCTCAAAGATGCTTTTCAAATGTTTGCATCAATAGAATAAGGATATGATTTAGATCAAAATGGTTTTTATAAGGGAGTCCACCTATTTTAAATTTGTCTCTTTATTTATGTTTGTCTTTGTCCTTTTTCTTTTATTAGTCTTTAAGGAATGACTCAGATCTTGGTCGATCAATGGTGATATGGTCTCTCTCATTATTTTGATGGATGAAGGGCATGAGCCCTTGGATCTTCTTGTGAATCCTTTTGTTTGAATACCAATAGTTAGCTCACTATCTTTAAGTTGATGTTCATTGAATTTTTATTCCACTTGGACATTTCCTTTGGGTACCCTTCTTGAAAAATTCATGTGGGTTCTTAACCCAAAAGAATTTCCATAAGCATTTTCATCATAAATTTTCCCTGAAAGATTTCTTATGGGTGTGCTCTCCCCTTTGAATGGTCCATGTATTTTTGAGCCTTTAGAGTATGGATTGTCTAAAGGATTATTGAAGACAAAAAATCTACAACAATTCCTTTGAACTTCTTGTAAAGGTCACTTCCTTTTGGAATGATCCCTTTGGGCTTAGAAAGTGACCCTTCAGAAAAGTTCTGAAGGGAACTTTAGAAGGTGATCCTTCAAAAAAGTTTTGAAGGGCACATTGGGAGGAAAGTGACCCTTTGAAAAAGTTTTAAAGGGCACTTTGGGAGGAAAGTGACCCTTCGAAAAATATTTGAAGGGAAATTTGGAGGGAAAGTGACCCTTCAAAAAAGTTCTAAAGGGAACTTTGGAAAGGGAGTGACCTTTTGGAAAAGTTTTGAAGGGAACTTTGGGAAAAGACAAAGGAATAATTCTTTCAAACTTTTTATTTGAGACAAAAAGGCTGAAAGAATTCCTTCAAGGAAGAAAAGGAGAGAATTATTTTAGACTTTTTGTTTGAGACAAAAAGTTAGAGATAAGAAACTCAAAATAATTTAAACCTTGACCAAAAGAATGAAAAGACACTTGAAAGGGTTGAACAAAAGCTCTAAAGAAAATAAAATAAAACAATTGTTCTTTTACAAGTGAGTTAAAATAGACAAGTGAATGCTAAACTTAGCCAAAGGGAGATACAAAACAAGGTATGCAATTTTTCTAACACTATTGGTGATTTTGAGGGGAGGCATTCTTGCTATGCCAAAAACTAGTCACCTAAGTCCTTCCATTGGGCATGGGGTCATGCATAAGACATTCAAAAGAACTTGAACAAGCTTTTTTACTAAAAACACACAAATTGGATGATAAAATGCACAAAGGCAAAGATGCACACCAACATAAATATGGAAACACACTTGTACTACAAAGCACTTAGGGAACACAATAATAAACCAAAAGGAAACACACATCTAAACTAGTATTTACAAAACATGGCTTTCTAAGACTAATAGCAAGACTTCAGATGTATCCCATTCATAGGGATAGGAAAAATTTCTCCATTCATCTTAGAAAGCTGAAATAATTTGATTTGCTTGCACTTGTTGATGATGTAAGGGCCAGTCCACAAAGTGTCAAACTTTGTATGTCTACCTATCTTTGCTCTATCTTCATCCCATTTCAAGACCAAGTCACCCTCTTTGAATACTTACACTTTTTATTTTTTATAATAACTTCTTCATGAGTAGTTGATGGTGATCCATAGCCTTATGTGCATCATCACTTGCCTCTTATAGATGCATTAATTATGTCAACCTAAATTCCATTGGAGTGTTTTCAATTAATTCCAACTACTATGCAAGTTCTAGGGTAGGGAGTTCTTGGGATATGGAAAACCTAGATTCTCTCACATAAACAAGTACAAAGGGAGAATTACCAATTGGTGTCTTAAGAGTAATATTATCTACCCATAATGTTGTTTTCAAATTGTTATGCTAAGTTATTTTATTATTCTATAATTTTATCTTAATGATCTTGATGAGTTTCTTGTTGGTAGACTCAGCCAATCCATTACCTTGAGGGTAATAATTGGATGAGGTACTCAAGTGAACTCCATACATACCTACCTAATCAAAAGTTTTAGCACTTAAGAAAGAAAGTGAATTATCATAAATGATGACATGAGGAACTCCAGACCTTGTTATAATTCTCTCATAAAACTCTAAAATAGCATTTTCATTTGCCTCTTTTAATGCAATAGCTTTTACCCACCTTGTAATTTAGTCAATAGCAGTAAATATCCATTTGTGTCTAGTACTTGATGGAAGGTTGATCATACCAATGAAATTAAGGCCCCATTATATGAAATGTTGGTCTACTTAGATAGGATTCAATCGAAGGGATGCAAGTTTCCATTTGCCAACAAAGAAGACACATTGAGGACATACCTTAGCCCAATGATAATAGTCCTTAAAAATACTAGGCCAATAATAACCACCCCTCATTATCTTTGTAACTATAGTTTTAGGAGAGAAATGACCTCCATCTATACCATTGTGAAATTTTTTTAGCAACATGTCAGATTGACCACTATCAACACACCTCAAAAACACACCATTTGTGTCCTTTCTAAAAGGAAAATTATCAAAAAGGTAATAGGGAATGGTATGAAATTGAAAGTATCTCATTCAAGACTTGATCAAACCATTGGGACACACACCATTTTAAATAAAATTTATGATGTCTTGAGTCCAGCTCTAAACTGGTAGTGATCAACTAGTTGGGGGTGAAGTTGGCTGATCAAGACCTCTTCTTTTGGATCTTTTAGATCTGAAGCTAAATGCATAAAAAATCCTTGTCCTCTCACCAATTTTTTCACCTTGATGTCCACATCATACTCCATTACCTTTGTGATCCAACCACTCTCTTTTCATTGAGATCCTTGCTTAGGAGAAACTCTTTGGTGATGGGATAAGAAACCATGATATGTATATTATTATTTGAGACCATGTTCCTAAATGTTTTCAATCCCATAATCATTATAAAATCTTTATTCTCAAAAAATGTATATCTAACCTCATAATCCTCCAATCCTTGGCTAAAGAATGTAATTGATTGCTTTACCTATTCATCATTATTTTGCATGAGCATAGTTGAGATTGTATCAAGGTTAGAAAAAGTATAGAGTATAAAATACTTGGTAAAGTTTGGGTTTAAGAGAGTAGGATATTTTACAATTGCTTTCTTGATTATCTCAAAACTAATTTTTCCCTCCTTTGTCTAAGTAAAAACTTGGTTCCTTTTGAGCATGGCTATGATAGGCTTTACCACAGATTCAAAGTCTAGGATAAACCTTCTGACAAAGTTTATTTTCCCAAATAATATTTGTATTCCCTTCTTGTGTTGAGCCAAAGACGAGCCTAGGATAACCTCAATGCTTTCAGGGTTAATAGATAAGCCTCCTTCTAACAAAATGTGCCCCAAAAGTTTACCTTCATGAATGGAAAAGATGCACTTTTTTGGATTAAGGGATGTCATACTCCTTGAATTTATCAAAAACATACCTTAGATGTTTCATATTATCATTAAATTTTTTTGAAAAAATAGTTACATCATCTAGGTACACAAGTAGAAACTTATTGATCAAAACTTTAAAATCTATGTCCATTGCTCTTTGAAAAGTGGCTCCAGCATTGGACAAACCAAAAGGCATCTTCTTATAGACAAAGGTTCCCCACTTTGTAGTGAAGGTTGTCTTGAATTTATCCTCCTCATTTTGGTTTTATCCATAATAACCATCAAGAATAGAGAAGCTTTGGGAACCTGAAACAACCTATAGAATTTGCTCCATGGAGGGTAGTGGATAATGATCTTTGAGAGACACTTTTTTAAGATCTAGAAAATACACACAAATTCTAATCTCTCCTTTCTTATTTTAGATAGGTACAATATTATCCACCTAAGTTAAGTGTTTGATAGGAAAGATAATCCTAGAGTCAATCAACTTGGTTAGCTCTATCTTCATGAGTTATTCTATCTTGGGATTGATAGGCCTTTGCTTTTGCCTGACTGATTTAGCTCTAGGTTCTAACTCGATGGTATGATGAGATAGAATTGGATCAAACCATTTCAAGTATTTATACTCCTAATAAAATATGTCATGAAACCCTTTGCAAAATTTAGTGAAATCCTACCTCTCAATCTGAGAACATACCTTGCCAATTTTCAAAAGTCTATCCTTGAAAATTAGGACTCTTTCATAGTTATCTTCCTTTATTGAAATGATCACTCTTTCTTTCATTTTTTAATAATCCTCATTGAAAAAACTCTCTAAGGTAATCAGCCCCTTAGGTCTTTTGTTTGTCTTCAGTTAAATGATTTGCTCTTCATATTGATCATGTAGTCTCTTTTGGTTTCTTGAGGAGAAACCTAACTCATTTTTAAAGAAGTATGCAATGTGATCATCACTTTAAAACACATACCATGACAATTCATTATCTAAAATATATGGTCTCACAATGATATTGATATGAGATTTATTCTTCTCTTGTCCCATATTAGCAGTTGTATTAAACTGTGCCCCTATGATAGCCAATCTATTAGCATGTTTATTGGAATCCCTTGGTATGGGTTGTATATTAAAGGCATCAAATTATTCAAGTAGGTCCCATACCCTATGATTTTAGTATTTAAATAACGGATTATTTGTTGTATCCTAATTTATTACTTAGTGGATGACCAACTAACTATCTCCATAAACCTTTAAACTCTTGATTCCTCTCTTCTTTGCCCATTGGAGACCATGGACTAGGCCTTCATATTCTGCCACATTGTAAGTGTAGCTAAAGTGAAATCTATATGAGGAGTAATAATGACTCTTTGATGGAGAAACTAACATAAAACTATCTCCTTCACCTATTTTACTTCTTGAGCCATCAAAAAACATTTCCCAAATTCCTTCAAGCTCATGATCTTCATTAGTGAGTGAAGGGATTGGAACATCCCCTTCATGCATGTAATAAACTCCCAAATCAGTATCTTTAATGAAAATATGGATCAAGTCCATGTGTTTTAGTTTTTTATTTATCAAGAAAGAGATTATAAATACCTTCAAGGGGGGAGGATGCTTCACCATCCATAACACTTTATTGCTCTTTGCTAATTAGACAATTCTAATTTGAGTTTGTCTCCATGTATGGCTCAATATAAAACCTTACTAAGGGTTGAGTCCTTATAGTCACCTTAATTCCATATATTGTTTTAAAATCTAGAAAATACCAATTAGTAAAAAGGTACCCTCTTATCTTATCCATGAAGTCCCTTGACAAATAAATAGAAAAATGGGTTGGAAGGTCTACCACCATAACATCTTGAAAAATTAGAAAACTTGGGCAATCATGTAGAAAGACCTTCAAACCTTTGAATAGTACCACTATCTTAGTTAAAGTCCCATCAAGTTGAAATATACCCTTGATATGTGGCTCATATTTTAATCCTAACTTATCATCCACCACTTTAGGCATAATAGTGGTACTAGCTCCACTATCCATATTACAATTATGGACCAGCTTGTCTCCCACAATGAGGGTGAGATAGAAGGGTGGAGGATTTTCAGACTTGGTGGAGGGATATAATATATGGTTTGGATTATTTTTAAGGGATACAAAATTAATATTTGAAGTTTGAGGGGTTGCATGAATGTTTACAAGCTATTATTGCAATAACTCATAACCAGGCATATGTAAGACTTCCCAAATACATATGCTTGTCTTGGAATTCTTCAAAGAATTAATAATGTTTAGAGAGGGATCATTCAAATTTTATTGGAATATTAAAGGTATTGAGGGGTCTTAAACTTGATGCATTGTAGGTTTGATAATCCTACTTGCATTCTAATTTTACTAAGGACCATGTCTTACAATAGGTACAACATTAGGAGTCACACTTTATGGCCTTAGAGTTACATGCACTCATTGATCTTATCCCAACACTCTCTTCTTGGATCTTATGTTGGATGAAACTAACATTATTTGATTTAACACATAATCATCTCTTACTTGAAAGTTCATCATGCCTACACTTTGGTTGTTGCCTTCTCCATGATTATCCCTTTACATAAGGTCTACTTATTCTAAAGTTAAAGAAGAAGTAGCTTCTTGTGCTACCAAAGCTTGGTTTTATTCTCCACCATCATGCACAAATTGACCTTGAGGTTGTCCCCATTAGTCTAAATGATTCTCCCCATGGACCAGATTAACATGTACTAGAATAACAACCTTCATGGAAGGAGTAGGATTAGGATGATAGGCATTAGGCTACCTATTAAAACCTTGTTGACCTTGTCCTCTTCTTTGGTATTTGTATTGGGGTGTAACTCTATAGCCTTATTGAGGTTAGTATTAATGGTTAGGTGGAGCACTTGTCTAGAATTGAGCTTGCTTGAGATGAGCTTGTAATGATTAGATTTATTCATTTTTGTCCACAACACTATCCACTTTATTTGGGAAGGCTCTTGGATTGACGTTGGTGTTAGGAATTTGAGCTATTGTTGGAGTTTCAACTAAACCATGAGACAATAATAGCATGGAAACTCTTGGAGGGAGTCTTCCATCTTATATCAAGATATTTTCATCTTCAATAACTATTTCATATGCATCAAGTAGAGTGAATCCTCCCATATATTGTAACATCACTTCTACATTAGTACCAATACATTTGAGATAGGTATGGAACACAAAGCTTGGAGGAGGTCTCATGATAGGTGGCAACCTATGCCATGTCTTTTAAAATATTTCATTGAAATCCCCCATGGATTTGTTAGGACCTCTCTTTATCATGTTCAGTTGATGGATCAATGAATTTTGGTCACTCTTATACTCAAATTTAGTCACTAGTAATTTCCTAAAGCCATCCTAACTTGTAATTCAACCACCTTCCAAAGTCTTATACTAGTCAAGTGCTTAGCCTTTTAGAGACATAACAAGCAATCTAATGGCTATGTTGGCTTGAGTGACATTATGAAAGTTACAAAAAATTTAAATGTCCCTAATATGCTCAGATGGGGTAATAGGACCCTCTCCATTGAAAAAGAAGGAGATTCTTGGTGGCATTGGGAGGAATAGGGTCGTATGTAGGAAGGTCAATTAGATTTTGTGTGTTAAAGGCTGAGAAAGGTTGTTGTCTATCCATTTATATTCTTTCCTCTTGATCTCCTATTTTTCCAACCTCTTCAAATTCTTCCTCTTCTTCTCCAAAACCTCTTTATCAAGGATCTCTAAGTGCTGGGAATGGTTTAGGGCATTATTCTTCAAGAAAATATTCAACTATATGGGCTTGATCAAAAGTCCTAGATGACCTAGTGAGGACCATGAAGTATAATTTGGGAAAATTGATCTATAACCAGAGATTATCACCTTTTGGAGTCACTAAATGCTATATTAAAAGTACAAACTTAGATTTTTCAAGACCAACATTCACCTTAACATGTAAATAAATAGTAACTGGGGTCCCAATGGGCATGAAAGAACTATTGTCTCTAAATATTTGTAACCTAGAAGATGATGTTTAGGCTTCTTCCAGATTTGGTCAATGTTGGAACAATTACAGGTATATGGGTATACCTATAATAGAAATGGACCTCTAGATTAAAAGGTCCATCTCCCTGAATTTGTCTCTATAAAAAAAATTTCTATCTACACCAAATTGATTAAAAATAAAAGGGTTATAAATTTCATAAGGGGAACCTATTTTAAGAATGGTGATACACCAAGGTTTTCATTCCACATGAATTTCATATCCTATTGCATAATACAATAAAATTTAAAGACTCTTTTTCAATTTTTAGAGATTCTAACATGAATATTTTAGTAAAGAGGTGAGATGCATGAAAGAATAGAAGTAAAATGAACTGAATAACACATTAATCCTTCAAAAATAATAAAAATTATTATAGTAGTTACATACACTTAAAGACACTCTAGATGACCTATTAGATCAAGAACTTTACTCAGACATGAAGGAAAAAGGACAAAAACATGAAACCATCACTTGTTGTCAATATATGTCACCTGCACAATTAGACATTATTTAAAACTTTAAAGGAAAAAATACTATACTAATTCTTAAAGGTAGGATATCATTCTAGCAGGGCTTCACCATACTATGTGTGGTTGTCTTTTCACTAGCCAAGGGGATGTATATATATCAAGAAGGAAGAGAGAGAGGAAACCATTTAGTGCCAAGGAGAGGAATCAATTTGTTTGAAATCACCATCTTTAGCTACAATTTTATTTACAAAGGATGCTTGTTCAATTCATTTGGTTGATGCATGTCATCACAAGTTATTACACCTTTGGTTCTATTCTCTCAAAGATGATTTTCAAATGTTTATGCCAAAAAAATAGAGATATCTTTAGGATGAGTCATGGAATCAAAATTATTGTTACAAGGGAGTCCACCTATTATAGATTTATCTCTTTCATTTTGTTTGGCTTTGTCCTTCTTCTTTGATTGGTCCTTAAGGAACGACTTGGATCCTAGTCGATCAATGGTGATATGGGATCTCTCATTGTTTCGATGGATGAAGTACGTGAGCCATTATATCTAATTGTGAATCCTTTTATTTGAACACCAATTATTAACTCACTATCTTGAAGTTGACATTTATTTAACTGTCATTCCACTTGGACATTTCCTTTGGGTACCCTTAAATAATTCGTGCAAATTCTTTCCCTGAAAGAATTTTTGTGAACATTTTCATCAAACATTTTCCCCAAAATATTTCCCAGGGTGTGTTCTCCCCTTTGAATGGTCCATGTATTTTTGGTACTTTGGAGTATGACTTGTTTGAAGGATTGTTGCATACAAAAACTCCATAACAATTCCTTTGGACTTCTTGCAAAGGTCAGTTCCTTTTGGAATGATCCCTTTGGGATTGGAAAGTGACCCTCTAGAAAAGCTTTGAAGGGAACTTTGGAATGAAATTGACCCTTTATAAAAGTTTCAAAGGGCACTTTGGGAGGAAAGTGACCCTTTAGAAAAGTTTTGAAGGGCACTTTGGGAGGAAATTAACCCTTTGAAAAAGTTTTGAAGGGCACTTTGGAAGGAAAGTGACCCTTTAGAAAAGTTTTGAAGGGAACTTTGGAGGGAAAGTGACCCTTTAGAAAAGTTTTGAAGGGAAATTTGGAGGGAAATTGAACCTTTGGAAAAAATTTGAATGACACTTTGGAAAGGGAGTGACCCTTCATAAAAATTTTGAAGGGCACTTTGGGAAAAGATAAAGGAAGAATTATTTCAGACTTTTTGTCTGAGACAAAAAGGCTAAAAGAATTCCTTTAGGAAAGACAAGGAGATAATTATTTTGGAATTTTTATTTGAGACAAAAATTTTGAGATAAGAAACGCAAAATAATTCAAACCTTGGGAAAAATATCGAAAAGACGCTTGAAAGGGCCGAACAAAATCTCCAAAGAAAAGAAAAGAAAACTAGTCTTTTACAAGTTAAAATGGACAAGTGAATGATAAACTTAGCCAAAAGGAACCACAAAATAAGGTATTAAATTTGGCTAACATCTCCATAATTGGTTAGTTCCCACTAGATGATAGAGATTCTTAAAAAATGTGTATAAGGATTTATGGCACACTTATTTTCCATAGAGGTTCAACCAACCAAAAAGTGTACACATCTTGATTTATAAAGGGTGTTGGATGACCATTATCTTGTTTTTTGTGACATTCCAAAAGGACTTCCTCCTAGTCATACACATGATCATGCCATTAGGCTCATTCTAGGAAGTACATGACCCACCATCTAACTCTATAGGTATCTCTATGCCCAAAATAGAGAAAATGAAAATATGGTACAAGATATGTTGGAAGAGATAATCATTTAACAAATTCAAATTTAATATTCCTCCTAGGTGGTCATGGTATAGACTAAGGATGACAGTTGAAGGATGTGCCCAGACTATATAGAACTCAATAAGTACATCATCAAATATACATTTTCTATTCTAGTAATTGATGATTTTCTAGATGAATTGCATGGTACTATTTATTTTACCAAGTTAGACTTTCACTCTAGATATCATCATAGTCACATTCATGATGAGGACATACCTAAAACAAATTTTAGAACTCATTAAGGCCATTATAAATTTATGGTCATGACTTTTGGCCTCATAAATGCACCATCTACATTTTGAAGTTTGATAATATTATTTTTAAGCCATTTTTCAAAAAGTTTTTATTAATGTTTTTTGATGATATCCTCATCTACAACAAAAATTGGGAAGATCATTTGAAACATGTGAAATAGATAATTTTAGTTCTAGAACAACATCAAATTTATGCCAAGCCTACCAAATATTATTTTGGTGTCAAATAGGGTGATTAATTAGGTTATATTGTTTCACATGAAGGAGTGAAAGTTGATCCTTAAAACATACAAGTGATGATGGAGTGGTAGGTTACCAACACCCTCAAGAACCTCTAAGGATTTCTAGGGCTAACTAGTTACTATTGCAATTTTGTCAAAAAATATGGTAGAATTACATCTCTACTCACCTCTTTGTTGAATAAATACTCCATCCAGTAGACTAATTCAAATACCAAGGCATTTTAACAGTTGAAAATTATTGTGCACAACTCTAGTTTTGGCTATTCCTAATTTTTCAAAAATATTTGTTATGGAGTGTGATGCATTAGGATATATCATGGGGGATATAATCATGCAAGAAGGTAGACCATTGGAATTTTAATGTCACCAAATTAAGGGAAAAAATAGGATCAAACCAAGCTATTATAAATATATGATGGATATTATGTATATAGTGAAGCAATGGAGACCTTATCTAATGGGCCATCACTTTAAGGTAAAATATTGATCATGATAGCCTCAAATATTTTTTAGAGAAACAATTTTCATCTGAATTAAAAAAATGGGTGACTCAATTGTTAATCTATGATTTTAAAATACTATATAAGAAATTAAAATAGAATATGGTGGTAGATTCCCTCTCTTAGTAGGATGAATTAGTTGAGGCATTGTTATGTGCCATGACCATGTGGTAGGTAGATTGTCTAGAGGAAACAAGATCAGAATGGGAGAATGATAGTGATACAAAAGATTTTATTAAAAATAGTCAATAGGGTTATAAAGAATTTGAAAAAATTACATGGAATTGGAACACATTATGGTATAAATATATATTATACCTTTGTAATTATTCTATCCTCAAACATAAAATTATTCAATAACTCATGCCTCTCCACTTGGAGTTCACTCCAAAATTTTGAAAACATATCATAGAATAAAACAATATTTATTTTGAGAAGGGCTAAATAGGGATGTTTAGAAATATGTGTTTGAATGCATGGTATGTCAAAAAATAAAGGTGAAACCATCAAGACCCTAGGTCTTTTGCATCCTTTATCCATCCCTAGCCAACATTAGGAAGATTTTTCCATGAATTTAATTATGGGGTTACCACGGTCTAAGGGTAAAAATGCTATCATGCTAGTTTTGTATCAATCCAACAAATAATTTCATTTTTGTTCCTTATCATAGCCATTAATTACCAATACAATAACTTCTACTTTTCTCAATACAGTTCAAAAATTACATGATAATAAAAAGATCATTGTAAGTGATTGAGATCCCATATTTAATAGTAAATTTTGGACTAAATTATTTGCATGTTTGGGCACCTAGTTGGCTCATAGATCATCATATCATCATCAATCTAATGGATAAATATAATTAGTAAAAAAATGTCTAGAGGTGTATCTTAGTTTTTTTTTATGACAAACAAGACAAATGAGTTCATTAGTTTCCACTTGCTAAATGATGGTATAACACTTATTTTCACACTTCTTCCAAGATGTCTCCCTTTATGGCATTGCATGGGAATCATCCCCCATCCATAACTTCAATTTTGACTATGCATCCCAAGGTTTGAGATATTGAGGAACACATTCACCATCAATAAAAGGTACTAGTTAGTTTGTAAGAGAATTTAGTAATAACATAAAATCAAATGAAGCAACAAGCATATAAACACTACAGTGAGTAGAATTTTGACATACGTGATTGGGTCTTTGTCTATTTAAATACATATAAGAAGTTGTATCTACATAAACAAAAAAGGATAACAAGATATCTCCTAAGTATTATGTTCTTTATCAGTTCTTGTATAAAATTGATAGTGTGGATTGAAAACTAGGATTACCCCTATCCACTCACATACATTTAGTATTCCATGTATCTTTCTTGAAGAAGGTAATTAGACATAGAGTTTCCACTCATACTAAGCTACTTGAATTACATGAAGAAGGTCAAGTCATTCTAAAACTTGAAGATATATTCAAACATGAACTAAGAAATTGCAAACCATAATGACTAAGGAGTATTTGATCAAATGGAAGAACATGCATTCTCAAGATGCAACATGGGAGGATGAAGCATTATTTCAACAATATATTATTTTGATTCAACATCGAGGACAAATTTTTTTTGAAGGGGAGTGGCATGATATGACCTTAAACTATAATGTGTCTAGGGATATGTATGTCCAACTTATGGCTTACACACCTACACATTATCTTATTATATTTCTCAATGTTATTAGTATGGTTGACCTATGGAATAATCATGGATAAGTAAAGTATATATATGAGGTAGTGGTTAGTAATTTATCATCATATTGTGAATTTTATTCTTATTACTTTTTTGTGTGGGTTGAATTTTCAAATTGGCTCAATGATAATATTCAAGTATTCTGCTCTTTCAACAATTGTTGTTGTGGATCTGCTTATTCTACTCTTAATTATATGATATATAATTCTATTATTGTGAATCATCTAAGTAATTTCCTTATATAATTCATATACATTATAAAAAAGTATTGATACATAATTAAGTGATATAAAAAATCATTATCAATGAAGCATCATTGACCAAGCTAAATCATCTAATCATCTAGTTTGTAAGGGGGGTTATGCTATCTATTTGATCATGCACTGTCCACAACGAATTGTAACTACATATTCATTAAATATAAATAAAATCATGTCTATAAAAGGGTAAGTGAAGGTATATAATGTTTTTTTATTTATTTTCATTCCTTTTAGATCAATCTAAGGACAATTCATTGTTTAGGTAACATTTAAATTTGTTTTGATTTCTACTAATGAAAATAATATTTATTCTTGGTGTTATATCTTAGAACACTTAGTGTGATCACACACCCCAAAATCATCCTTGAAACCATCCTAGCCTCATTTTTAAACAATTCAAAGCTCATTTGAACTAAATTTCAACAAAAAATGGTCAAAACCCATTGAAATTAACATTTCTAGAACTCTAGTAGAATTAATTTGTATATTGGAAAATTCACACTAGACTTTGGTGGAATCACTTTATGTTCTAGTGGAATCATTAATACTCTAACTATTTTATATGTTCTCATAGCTTCAAAATATTTTCACTTAGCTTTGGTAGAGTTAATCTATGTTTTAACATCATTAGTCCTCTAAATGTTATTGTGTTTGCATAAATTTTGTAGAATCAACCTAAATTTTAGTAGATTTATACAAAATTTGGTGAAGTCACTCTATTTTCTAGTGGCATCATTAGTCATTTATTTTTTATGTGTTTCCATAAATTTTATGGAATTGACCTAAAATTTATCATATTCAGATAGACTTTTGTAGAATCATTTTGTCTTTTAGTGGCATTGTTAGTCCTCTAACTATTTCTTTCTTTGTATAAGTTTAGTGGAAATGCCCTGTAACTATTTATTTTATGTGATTGTAATAAATTAAAAGAACTAACATGTGTTTTAGTGGAAATGATTTGTTTTTATATGGAAAATCTTCTTTTTTTAAAATCCTTTGTTCTATCTTATGCAAGTTTCCCACTTAGTAGAGTGATTTTTAAAATCATACTACTAACCCCTTTTCATAGATTTTAATTTAAAAATTCATTTTTCAAAGGCTAAAATAAATATAAATTATGTTTATCATTAGGTACACTTCACCTTGACCCTATATTATACTCCAAATCCTATTATGGGAGTTATCCCTCGATGCTGGTGGGATTTGGCACCCTAGACCCCTGCTCCCCAAACCCATTTAAAATAAAATAATTAATAGTTTATTTTTAAGTTATGTAAGCAAAACACATAAAATAAAACTACTAATCTATTTTATACAATCTTACACTTTACAAAGATAAATAATAAAACAAAAAAGTATATGCATTTGGTTTTAATGCTTTTAAAAAATCATATTTTTATTTGGTGTACTAAAAAACAATTTTACTTTCTTTGATTGATTGTGTGTGTTTGTGATATTTAAAACATGTATGCTCTCCTTTTTCACCTATTAGTTAGTAAAGATCATAAATTTTTAGATTATATTTTTTTGTCCCCCCATCTTAAATTGAAGCTATATATGCTCTCCTCTAGTAATTTTTAGGTGATCATGAGGATAAAAAATAACCATGTTTATTTTTTTTATTTTGGTTATATAGCTTAGACTTTGATCCCTAAGCACAATCATTTATGGTTTTGTGACTAGGATTTGATCTCTCAACATTAGAGCCATCCCTATGTTCTAGTGGGGTATATAAATAGAGGGAGGAGTTGTCATTGTTGGCTAAGCAATGATATGTTTTACACCCACTATGAAGTGAGGGTATTTCATGCTCCAATACCCAAACCCCAAACAACACTCCTTAAGGTTTGATTTTATGGTGACACTCCACTAAAATCCTATGGATGAAGTGTTTTTGAAGGGGATATACCCTCTAATTCATCTCATTAAATAATCATCTTCCACATATTTTGTCCTCACATACTAAAATGTATATTAGGGATGCCCTTAGCTGATATTGTATAACCTAGGGGATACACTTGAAATGAGGGTTAAGATATTAACCTATCACTACTTCTTATGAGGTAGATATATGGGCTACATATTAGATAAACACCCATCATTATTAGTATAGGATTGTGTTGCTTTTGTGTTTATGATTGATCATTAATTGCAACAATTTTAAAATCAAATCCAAGTCAAACATCAAAATTTAAATCAAGGTTAACTTTTAACAAATCAAATCAATTAAACACATCCAAGATTAACATTGACTGATTCAAATCAAAATCAAATATTCAAAATTAAAATGTCTAATCTAGAGTAAGTCCACATCTAGATAAAAAATCAAATATAAGCTAAACATCCTAAATTAAGTCCAATCCATCTTTAAATTAGTCAAAACAAAAATCCCAATTAGTACAACTTAATCTTAAAGCTGAGATTAATTGAAAATTAGTCAAACTATAATCACCTAAAAGTTGTATTTAAATACTAAGAGTTCTGCTTGAGTTAGCTTATTCTTGGATTAGCCATATACCTATCCTATAGCCTTATACACACTTTTATAGTCATCATGCAGACCACATACATCTACAATTAACTCAAACACAGTCCCAAGATAGCTTTCCTAGATTTTAACCCAATTTGTATAGCAGTCTACCAGGTGGACATTAGTGCCACATTTGGGACACTACAACTACATGGTTCTAGTGTACCCAATTAGATGTTATTGTTATTTTCCATAACTCTCCTAAAATGATACTTTTTTGAATGTATGCCCTTCCAAAGGTTAGAAATACATTTTATTATCTGTTCAAGCTATAAATCTCTATAAATACAAGTCTATTTGACATTTATTCACTAGATGAAAAATAGATACAATAGCCTATTCAAACAAAAGACAAGTTGAGAAAAATTAAGTTATTTTATCCCTATTATTCCCTACTTATGCATAATAGCATCTACAACAACCCTAGACCTAGATTTATAACAATTCAAAGCTAAATCACATTCAAAGCATCTAAGTCTACTTTCATTATAGCATTCACTTTCACCTATGCCAAGCACTAGGTGGGAGAACTACATCGGGCTTGATCCCTCCTTAGAGTATTGGTATGTAGGAAAATCTCTTCATAAAGGGGTGTTGAATATTTCCAACCTATCCTACTAATGAGCACACATTTATTACTCATGCCATACTTGTAAAGAGGATTAGGGTTTGCACACTAAATCATGTTTTCTAGGCATAATACAAAGTTTGATATTTTGTATGCATAGGAATAGGACCCAAAACATAGGTGCAAGTTGTCCCAAAAAATAGGAATATTCATATAAAGAGGGCACTGCATAAATATGGCACTATTTTCTAGATGGGGTGCTATTGTCTAGTGAGTAAATAGATCCTAAGACCCTATTGACAACACTCAGAACTATCCAAAACTCAATTTTCAGAACCCAAATCATCTATGATAGTCACTTTCTATATAATTATCTATTTAATCATATTTTTTACTACTTTTAAAAATTTAAAGAAGGTCAAAATCTATAATAAATTAGTACTTAATTATTGCATATTATTTGACTGATTTAAGCATCTTAGCCCTTTAACCAAATATAGGTAATTACACTTGTAAAACCCTAAAAGGTTAAATCAAAATCATCTAAAATAAAATATTATCCTCATCTTTCTAAAAAATATCCCACACTTTTTGATTTGGAATTATGAAATCACAACATCCATCTTTTCTCTAATCTAAAATAAAAAAAATCACACCAAATCCTAATCAAACACAATAAAATCTTACATCCAAATTAAGATTAATTAACAAATCATAATCACTCTAAATCCTAATATAAGTAAACTATATAACCATGAAATCCAATATAATATATCTAAATCCCTTACCTACTAGCAACCATATAAATCTTATTAACCCCCACAATCCAATTCCATTATAGCATCACTATCCCAATGTCAAAATGTAATCAATAAACTCTAAAATCTTAGTGAATAGGTATCTCACCTAGCATCCCTTTTTGATCCTTCATCCACCAATCTAAAATTTAAAAAATTATATCCTAATCATCATACATCCACTACTTTCATGCCCATAATTCATGCACATATAAGATCATCTAACTTCAACAAAAATCAACTTTCCATCCAAATCCTAAGCCACATCAACCCAACCATGTCTTGCCATCACCCCTCCTAGGATATTCATCTATGAAATAACTAAGTACATCTAAGTCTAATAATCTCCAACTAGGGATACATTAAGATCCCTTTCTAAGTCATAATCAAACTTCCCCATTTCTAAGTAAAGGTCAATACAATTATTCCATCCTTGACCAGTCTATATTTAATTAATTCATTTTTATGGAATCATCCATTTTTGATCAATCCCAAACCATAGTCAACCCACCCATATTCGATGAAGGACCCATATTTGATGATCCAATCTTAGATGAATCATTATCTATCCGATCACCCTTCCTTTAACAACTTAACTTTGACTAACCCATCTTTTATGAACCACCAGTATTTGATGAACCAGTATTTGATGATACCATCCTTGGCCAATCACCCCATCTCCAAAAAAATATCAAAACTTTCATCACCCAACATTAATGGCTCAAGTGACAATGGTAATTTTAGACAAGAAACATAAAAATAACTTCCATGTGGACATGACCATTCTAAAAAATAAATAAAAAATAACATCATATCAATTAAATAAAACATCATTTATTAGATCTAACCTCTTCACAAAAGAATAAATAAAAAATAAAAAATAAATCATGTTCACATAGAGATAACCTCATGACTTATTTCAAAAGAAAAAAGTATCCCATAGAAAGCAAAATCCTCAAAATCGTGGACTATAGTTTGCAAGACCTCAACCTCTACAAACAAGGAATTATTAAACCCATCCAATACATGTACATAAGGGATCACATGACATATTCTAAAAATCATCTACCAATAAACAAAAATATCTTTGTGATACTTTTATGGTTTCTAAGGAATCCTAATCCAACATTGAAACATGTTCTATTCATAGTCCCTATGAGGGTTATGCTACTACTCATCCTCTTATCAATGCCATCCATCATTTACACCATCTTCAAATTTAATCTCCCATACCTTTCAATTAGGATGAAAAATAACTTACCATTACCCTTATTACATAACATTCAAATACTAGTAGAATTCATGATTGGACTCCAGCCAAAAGGGAATAAATATAAATTAGTACATCTAAGGGAATAAAAAGAGTTATCAATAAAAATGAATCTAATAATTTAACTAATCAAAATATAAAATCTAAATTAAAATAAAAGTCACAAATCAAGGTCATTCAATGAAAACATCTTTGAGGTGCTATTAGACCCAAATCAAAAGCAAAGTACAAACAATAAATAAAATAATTCCCTTGGTGAAAACCTTTGTAAGGAACTAAGAGAAAAACAAATTTATCTTATCCTACGTCAACATAGTTATAATATAATTTTGGATCACATGTTGTAAACACCATTAGTAAACAAAAAATATCCTAAACATCCAACTAAAAGATACTCTCAATCTCATAGAATGTAAAATTTTTGGTCCCAATCCCCCTTTTCATCATGATCACATACCACCTCGAAATCCTTCACATAATCAATAAACATCCTCCATCCAATATTCCTTATGCTTAACCATCATTGGTAACACCCTCTATCATAGGCTCTATGATGACATATTTATTAGTTTGGAAGAAGATAATTTATAAATCAACAAAGTTCACATTGACATTTATGGAGTGCATACTTAAAAGATTCAATGTTGTGGAAATAAAATAAAAAATAAATAACTAAATAATAATAATAATAATAATAATAATAACAACAACAACAACAACAACAACAAAAACAATAATAATAATAATAATAATAATAATAATAATAATAATAATAATAATAATAATAATAATAATAATAATAATAAATAAATAAATAAAAACCATAAATCAGAAGAGAAATAAATAATTTAGTGAATGGTGAAAACCATTTCTTATGGTACCCTAGGTAAGTACTATGATGAAAACCAAGTTTCTATCATCATGTTTAAACAATACATTGTCTACAAGTATCTCAACACTTGGGTACTAGTCCATCCCATTCAAACCATCCTATCTAAATCCTAATTATGCAATTTCCCCTTGTCTATCCCATAATTCCCATGTTTCTTCCCATCTTGATCTTGATAATGAAGTGGAATAAGTATTGATATTTATTATGAAACCATCTTGGCATGATCCTCCATGTGCCACTTTGATGATTAGACACTTGGTTTCTATGTGACATGGTCTTTGGAGATCCTTAATCCATTATTAATCATCCCCAATCATCCACCATAATCATCTAATATAATTATACAAAATCATCATAAATCCATTCCATAATTTATCATCTCCCATACCAGTGATATAACATGTTTTCCCTTTGCTATTAGTCCTTGTACATACATCTAGAAAGCCTTTTTTTTTGAAAAGGCCAAAAAACCCCTAGAAAATTAGAAAAGGCCAAAAAAATCCCTATAAAAGATATAAATCCATAAAATATAAAAACATTTGTCTTGTCCTAAAGCTGTTAAAAGTACTTGATCCAATCATTCCAACCTTTTTTGGGGATGTGTATTTCCAAAATACACTCTCTCACATGTATCCCTACTTGGGGCACCATCCAACTATCTATATCATTGAGTATTATGCATGGATTTTGAATTGATATGTGATAAGATGTTTTTTATTGATTTTAAGTATGTGTATTTGCTTAATTTTTTTTGTTTAATTTTCTAGTTATGCCTTGAATCAACCCATATCCATGTGAAAATAGGATCATCATGGGTTTTCCATATCTTGGTGCCTCCTATAATGTACGTATACTTGAGCCCATCCATCGACATATGATTATAGTGCATCATTTTTTTCCTTATCATAGTGTATTTTTTTCATTTTTTATTGCATTCAGGGTCAGTCCTTACAAACATTATGACTAGGTCATCATGGTGCATACTATTATATGAAATATCAAAAATCAAGTGGAAAAATATGTGTAGACACATGATAAAATAAAGGTATATCTCCTTAAAAAATTTATCAATCCCTTAATCATCTAGTTTTAAGTCAAATAATATTATCCATCTTTGAACACATCAAGGTCAAATCATATAGTCATCTTCTCATTACTCATCACATCTCTTAATTAGAGGGAGAAATACATCAACCTAAGGTCCATCTGGGCTATGTAGGTAACATTCAATCACATGGAGTTTCTGAGGTCAACTCAGCCATATTTATTCTTCTTTCCATTTCCATTATTATTAATTTTTTCATCATTTATTCTAACTAATTATCCATGTCTAATCACATCATTCTTCAATCATTATTACATCACTTGGGGCATCCTCATGTGGTCAATTTTTTGGATTATTCATTATTTGAAAAGTCATTATAAAATCATCACATAATTTTATGTCAACCTATCAACTTCCTGTCATCCATCAATGTGATCATATCATCATTATTTTGTGTAATAGGTTAAGTGGTTGAGTTCTAGGTATATGCTTGTAAATAAATCAATCAATCAATTAGTCAATCAACAATCCATCTAGTCCAAGTTTGCATATTTTATGATACTTAGGGTAATTCACGTGTGAAAATCATCATTGGGATAAAAATCATCATTGGGATAGATCATCCCCAAATAAAATCCCAAAATGTTTTAGGATATTTCATTCCCAAATCCACCCTACTTGGGGAAAATTAAAGCATGAAACTTATCTCAAGATGTATCCTTCCCAAATCCACATTTTTTATGGTAAATCAATCCATAATCAATGGAAATAAATATAAGTATTAACTCAAGTGGATTAATCTAATCCACATGTTAATATCATCTATTCATCACATTAATTCTAGCCTCTTCTTCTTTTTTCATGACCTCATCCACATCCTTCATTCCCTCATGCCCTCTTAAGGGAAATAATCCATCACATTATTTCATCCATCATCATCTAATTTTTATCCACATTTTTTTGGATTCTTTTTTCTTTGAAAATTTATTACTCCACCCATTGCGTCTCACAATACCCTTTCAAAGAGGGAAAAATGTAGACATTTAAAATTGGACACTTAATGTCAATTTTAACTATCTACTAATTCTATAAAAACATCATCCTTCAATCATCTAATCAAATATTATATCTAAATTATCATCATCCTTTAATCATCTAATCAAATATTTTATACACACTAACATCTCTAGACATTCATTATTCATCCCCTTGAAAAATTAATATCTTCTTTGACAACCATATGTAATCCCAAAAAATTCACATCTTATTCCATTAATTAATCAATGCAATTTTAATTAACTAATCCATCCCTTATAAAAATTTCATGGATTTTGAATAATCTTATTTTATAAAATAGGAAAAATATAAAAATCCTTACATCACTCAATCTCTTCAAAATCCAAGGTCAAATCCCCCTTTTCAAGGACAATTCAATGCAAATAGAGAAGTGTAAAGCAAGGTCTAGGAGAAAATATCCATGATCTTAAACACTACAAAATTTAATGAGTGTATATAATAAAACACTTCAACCTCTCCTTACACACTCAACCTCCCTGATTTATGAGGATAGAGGACCTCTTCTCATTCATTGATCTTGATCTCTATCCAACGATCCACATTAATTAGTAAAATATATAAATAGAGGGATTCTTATTATAGACAAGTGGTGATACAAAATGAAGTAATACTAAAAATTATTATAAATCAAGAATCATTGGCTAAGATAAATTATAAAATCATCTAATTTACAATAGTATTATGATATCCATTTGATCAAGCACTATCTACCTTAAATTTCAACTACACATTCATCAAATTAGAGAAAATCATATTGGTAAGAGGGTAAGTGAAGGTATATCAAGTTTTTTATTTTATTTTAATTGTTTTATCACTTTTTAATCAAATAATTCTTACCAATCCATCTATTTCATGTATCCTTTCTTTGGGCATCATAGAAATATCAATATCATCAAGCCTACACACATGGATTTTGACTTTACTAATAATAAGATGTTTTGTTTCCTTTTTTTAGATTGTGTATTTTTTCTTGATTTATTATTTATTTACTTTTATTTTTGTTCCTTGAATTAGTCCATACACATGTGACAATAGGGTAATCATGGTTTCTATGATATCAACATGAGGCAATGCTCCATCAGATAGAGTTTCTAATTTCAACTCAACCATTCTTGTTATTATTTCCATTTACATTCCCATTATTATTTATTTTTCCATCATTTATTATAAATAATTATCCATGAATAATCACATCATTATTCAATCATTATTAGATTTCTTGGGCATCCTCATGTTTCCATTTTTTTATGGCTTCTTCATTATTTGAAAAGGCATGATACCTTCATCATGTACATATACATTAATATATCAACTTCTTTCCATTCATAAATCATCAATCACTATGATAATTTCATCATTAATTCTTGACATTAGTTAAATATTTTATCTATGCTTAAAAATTAATTTATCAATCCATCCAATCCAAGCTTGTAGCTTTTGCCCTACTTTGGGAAAATCAAACGTGAAACTTGTCATCAGAATAGATCATCCCCAAATCCAAGCCTTAAAATTTTCATGATATTTCATTCCTAAATCCACCATACTTGGGGAAAATAATATGGTGTATCTTATATAAGTATATATCCTCCCCAAATCCACCCTACTTTGGTTAAATTAATCCATCATCATCATAAATCAAAGCGTCCAATCATTATCTCAATGAAGTTAATCTCATCCATTGGTTAATCTCATCTATTCATAGTATCCTTTCATATGCATTCCTTCCCATCCTTTTCAAGATCCCATACACATCATTCATCCACACATGCACTCTTGAGGGGGAATCATCCATAAAATTGTTTCATCCATCACCATCTAATCTTTAACATACCACCCACTTTTCTATATTTTTTTGAAAAGTCATCACTCTACCCATCATGTCTTGCTACATCATTTGAAATAGGGAAAAAATTTAGACACTTAAAATTGGACACTTTGTGTTAGTTTTAACTATTTACTAATTACACACTAACATCATCCTCAAATCATCTACTCAGTCTTCTATCCACACTAGTAACCCTATCCAATCCATTATTCATCATCTTTTAGCTAGTTAATCATATCCCTATCATATACTTACCCCATCCCACCAAAAATAAAATATGGATTAATAACATTAATTAAACATTTTGATTAAATGATAATATGATCCATGAACATTTTATATTTTCATAAATCAAATAATCTTATTTTCCATCTCAAATCCATACACTTGCTAATTTAAAATTCATAAAATCCAAAGTCTAACCAACCTTTCCAAGGCAAATTATAAGCAAAAATAAAATTATACAAGCAAGGTGTATGGCATGATCTTACACACTTAAAAATTTCATAAGTGTATTTACCTCCAACTCCCCTCATTTATGAGGAGGAGTATCTCTTATCATCTATTATTATTGATCTTCATCCAATAGTCCACATCAGTAAGCTAAATCTATAAATAGAGGGTTTCCTCTCCATTCTAAAAAAGTTTTGATACACAATGAATTACTATAAAAAAATATTATTAATCAAGCATCATTACCAAATATAAATCATTTAATAAGGTTATGTTGTGTATTTGATCACACATTATCTACCATGAATTAAAACTACATATTCATCACATCCAAAAAGATCATATCGACAAGAGGGTAAGTGAAGGTATATCAATTGTTTTCTTTAATATCATTAACTTTAGCTCAATCTAAGGACACTTGAATTGATTATGTATAATTTCAATTTATTTTTATTTATACTAAAGAAACTAATCTTTATTCTTGGTGTTACATATTTTCATCCACCTTTTTTTGGCTTCTTATTTATTTGCAAATCTGTTACTCCACCCATAGTGTCTCACAATACCATTTCAAAGAGGGAAAAAATGTACACTTAAAATTGGACACTTCATTTTGATTTGAATTATCCACTAATTCTACACTAACATCTACCTTTAACCATCTAATCATATCTTCTATCCACACTAACACCTCTAGACATTCACTATTCATTCCCTTAATCAATTAAATCTCCTCTTACAAAATCATATCCAATCCCATAGAATTAACATCCTATTCCATTATTTAATTAATTTGAATTAATTAACTCATCCTTCCCTAATAAAAAAATACATGGATTTTAAATATTCCTATTTTATAAAATAGGAAAAATCCAAATATCCTCACATCACTCAACCTCTTCTAAATCCAAGGTCAAATCCCCTTTTTCAAGGCAAATCAAATACAAAGATACACATGTGCAAGAAAGGTCTAAGAGAAAATGCCCATGTAATCATAGGCCATGACATGAACTTACACACTCCAAAATTTTATTAGTGTATCTCCTTACACACTTTAAGTTCTCCTTACACACTCAACCTCCATCATTTATGAGGATGGACAAACTCTTCTCATCATTGATCTTGATCTCAATCTAATGGTCCACATCAATAAAGAAGATTTATAAATAGAGGGTCTTACTCTCCATTCTAAACAATTATTGATACATAATGAAGTGTTGTCAAAAAACATTATCAATTAAGTATTTTTGGCCAAACCAAATCATCCAATAATCTACTTTGCAAGGGCTTTACACTATCTATTTGATCATGCACTATTTGTCATGAATTATAACTACATATTCATCACATTTGGAGAAAATCATATCTATATGAGGATAAGTGAATGTATATCAATTTTTTGATTCACTTTCATTATATTTAGCTCAATCTGAGGAAAATTGTATTGATTAGGTATCTTTTCAACTTGATTTTATTTCTACTAATGAAACTACTATTTATTATTGGTGTTATAAGGACCTTTTTCCACTCCTAACCCAAACTGGATAGTTTTCACCCTTAAGGAAACATAACAATTTTTGGATTTGGGTTTATTTGAAAATATTATTAAGGGTATTTTTATCTGAATGAACATTTATATAGGTGATAGATGATAAATTAGAAAGTAAAAGGTCCTCATATGTAGTTATGATAGGCCAAGGTGTCAAAATAGGTCTAAATTAAGTGCATAAGTTAATTAAAGTAGAGAAGGGATAAAAATGACATAATCAAGTATTAATGACCATATTTAGGTGTCTACATTCCCCCCTTTTAGTCTAAAAATGAAATTGTTATATTAAATGATAAATATACTATAGTGTGTAAGACACATTGTGGCTTTTAGCTAGTACACAAATTATTCAAGACACAATAGTTTGGAAAACCCTAAAAAACACATAAAGTGGTTAATTTTTATTTTGAAAAATAAGATTTGAAAAAGCTTGAATTTGAAATTTGAAAGTGATTGAACTTTGAAAATTGTTTTAACTTTGGGATCTAAAAATTTCTTAAACTTTTAAAAATATGAAATTGAAATGAAAGCATTGGAGGAATGCACCTGTATTTAAGTTTGAAATTTTAGATGATGTTTCCTTGAAGAATTGTAGAGATTTCATTAGTAGAATTAGTGGATAAATTTTAGGGTAATAAAACCCCAAAATTGAATTTTCATTTGTATATAAAATAAAACTCATTGAGGGATACATAAACCTCAATTTAACATAGGTGGTATTTATAATCTCAAGTCATGAAATAGGTTGAAATGCAAAATGGATTTTTAGACATAATGATAGAGGGAACTAAACCCTTAAGTCATATATTATTCACTTAAATTGAATTAACCACTAAAAAGGGCTTGTATATTAAATTTATACTTTGTTCTTGAATTTATTATCAAAAGAGAATAAATTAAACCCATGCTCCTACCATATCTATAGCTTAGAAAATATTACTGTTTAAAAAAAAACATAATGTGCATGGATTTTTATCATGCCCTTATTGATAAATGTAGAATATGAAACTATATGTAGATGCTAATTGTGAAATTTATTTTAAACTTGTACATGAACATGCATCATATACTCAAAATTATGTGAATTTTTACTTTGATATTGAAATATGAGTGAATATGCATCGCATATGCCTCCATAATTTGTGTTAGGGACTAAATTTTGAATCCTTTCTCATATTTTAAAACTATATTTTATACCAAAACTATTTTTTTCTCTTGAAAAGGCTAATCTCATATATTAAAATCCCACTAAAATTCCCCCTTTTTTGAGGTGAGATAATTGAACCTAAAATTCTCTCATATAAAAATAGAATTTAACTAAAACATGCATAGAAATATATATTCATTAAATAATTTAACATATATAATGTTGGCATAATAATATATGCACTATTTTAATCATGTATCATATGTAATGTTAGCATAGTAAGATACAAAAAACCTATAACAATGTATATCAATGAAGCTTATTGAATATAGGGTTAGTCTGATTTGGATTAGATTAATGCATGATATGGATCATGACATTCATAAAACTTAACAACATTAACAATCACACAAACACAACAATAAAATGTCATTAAAATAAGACCAAGTGCCACATAAGGGACATGTTCTAATGTAACTAGAAAAGATAATTGCACACATAAATACATGAATGGTGTCACAAACCAGTAACATATTCAAATGTCACACATAACATAGGGCTAATGGCCAACATAAAATGGACATTTTCAAATATAGCACATATACAAACAAAATCCGATGGAGATGTTTTAATAATTTGACACAAGGGCTAAGGGCAATACATAATAGATAAGAAATATGGAATATACTATGTACAAGTAAAAATCATAAATGAAACATAAAAATAAAAATGTAGTCTAAACCATGTATATGTAATGTGATCATATCCATCAAATAACATATCCATGTACACAGTGTAATACACACACACACACACACACACACACACACACACACACACACACATACACACACACACACACACACACACACACACACACACACACACACACACACACACACACACACACACACACACACACACACACACACACACACACACACACACACACACACACACACACATGTATATATGTATGTATGTATGTATATGTGTATGTATATGTATATGTTAAAAAGACATTTGTAAAAATTATATAACTCAACAATATAAGAGTCATGGAATGATAATGCATAAAATTAATATAACATATAAGGTAATATTCCTCAATTTTAATAAGGTTACTTTGTAGAGGAAAGTCCAACATCTTGATCCTTGTAAAATTTTGATATCCTATATAACACTCATGAATACTAGTGAAATGCATGTGTGATAGAAAAATAATATGCTATTGAATACTCATGAGATAAATAATATGTGACAATGATGTAAAGTAGATGTCTCATCATGTATAGATATTTATTTTGGATTTTAAAAATATTTAGTATGTTTTTATTTTATTGTATATTTTATTTTTTTTGTAATTTTTTGAATTTATAAACTAGAAACAATATAAATAGTACCAACCAAAGATTAAAAATTAGAAGAAAGAAGATAAGGATTTGAACAATTTGCAACATGTGTCAATGCAAGGTGTACTAGGAATGATGGCATGCCATGTATGAGTAAGATGCGCACACTTTAAGTGAGTTGTGTCTTTGATAAATCTATAGGAGACTTAAAATGTATGCAAATGACTAATTATACATCTTTATTTCATCAAATATATAATTTTCAAAGTTTACAATATGTATAAGTAATTTATCATGGAAGGAGAAATATTTTACATGAATAATAACTATTTTGCATACTGAAGCTGACTAAAAAAGCTAAAAATTAGAAGAATTAAGTCTATGTATTATCCATTTTTGGTTTTTATGTGAAAATTTGATAAGGAAATTCATTACCAATTTGGGTCAATAATGGAAGATGTTATTAACCTCTACTTTATGGTTTTGATCTTCATATAAAATTAATATTTATAAGTACATGTTATTAAAAGAGTTATACATGGCATAAAATAATAAAATTGACCACTATTTTGAACTATTTAGATTGGAAAATTTAAAATGAGGAGTTAAGAGGTAAAAAATTCAAAAATATCCAAAGGTTTAGAATAATTGATCAAATGATCGAATTTGAAAGAAAAATAGAATATCATGCAATAATCAAGAAACTATGTATAATTAGATTTTTTATTTTTTAAATTATTTGAAATCTTATTGATTTTTTTTGAATATTTGAAATTACAACAAGCTAACCAATGATCCCATCAAGATAAGATTAAAAAAAATCTATGAGAAGTGGTAAATGAAATACTTTATTTGAATGAAATGTATCAAATGTGCCTATATTATAATCAAAAAATTTATCATGCATGGTAATAAAATTATATAGATCACTATTTGTGTAATCATGTGTAGGAGAAGTAGCTCTAAGAGATATATAGTGATGTAAAATTGAATGAGGATTAGTAGAATAATATGTCAATTGTTGATTTGTATGTGTCACCAATTTAGGATGTATGGCATGTGATTGTGCTTGTTGGGAATTAGAAGCCTTTTGTTGATAGATATGATTTTTCACTCTTTGTACCTTTTTATAAATTAGTTGAATAGAAATATTTTGATTAGGTGAAAAAATGTAAAAATTATTTGTTTTTACATAGATGTATCATTGAACTATGGTGGTGGATGGGGAGGAGGACTTATCATATATTGTAGAGGGTACTTATACATGATTCATGAAATTTTGATAAATTGATTGTAATGAATGCACTTTAAGAATATATGTAATATAGAAGTCACAACACAAAGGTTATTTAACTAAGGGGAAGCAAATATCATATAAAAGACCCCATTTTGTGGTAAAAATAGAAAAGGAGTAGATAATATATAAGGGACCACTTGAAGTGGTAAGACAATGTGTCTCAAATTAGTCTGTTGTTTTCCATTGAAAGTCTTGAAACTTTTAGTAGTTTCTTATATGTCATGTTTTGATTAGCCCTATGAATGAATTAATTTCATTTTTCATTCAATTCAATTTGATATATTATAAATTAGCACACTATGCATAAGTTTATTGTTGCTTATAAAAAATTCCCCATTTTTAGTCTAAAAATGGGGACCCTCTTTTTGATTTTAAGTATGGTCTTATACCTTTCAAGAGTTCATTGTGGTTGTTGGTTTAAATCATCCTTCTTGGCAATCTACTAGATGATTAGTTACAAGTGCCTAAATGGGTTTACTTTAATGTATTTTCATTTCTTCAATTCAATCCAAGATTTTATCTAGTAGCGAGTTATTTTTAAATGTCTGGATTTACATAGATTTACTAAGTCTTAGTCTGTTTTTTTGCTTGTGTTTTGAAACACATTTTATAGTTTCCTCTAAGACAATTTTGCCTTAGGTTTGTGAAAATTATCTAACTATTTCATATTTTTATTTATCCTTTCCATGAGTAATATGATCCATTTTGATTCTCATTTTAATATGAATGAATAAATGTTTATAAGGTTACTTTTTAACTTAGTAAATTCTCATAAAATGGATGAAATTGACTTTGGAATCAAGTAAATGACTAAGTTATTGTATAGTTTTTAGTTTATACTTAGTCATTTTTTGATTTTTGCATTAGCCATTTATTTTTAAATAGTTATTTATTTATTTTTAAATAGATATCCATTTGTTTCAAAATGTTTAGCCATTAGTTTTTAAACCAAATTCATTAACTATGCCTGTTCATATTGTGCCTATAGGTACCCAAAGAAGTTCACACTATTTAATAAATGAGCAGTTGGAAGTTTTGTGTGAAGGAGATTCTACAAAGGCCTGAATACTTTGAAATATTTATCCAAGTATTTTAATCCTAGGTAAAAATTTGTGCTTAAGTTATAAATTTTGTAGATAAAAATTGTGAAATAAATTTTCATAAAGACAAAGGTTTTGATATTTAAAAGTTATAACTTTTACACATCCAAAATTTGCAAAGACTTTGATCTTAAAAAAAGTGTTGTGACAACAAAATTTGTGAAAAAGGTCCAAAATAAAAGTTATGAACAAAATTCATGAAGAAGGAAGATATCATGAATCACTTTATGAGAATTTTCTAAGTGTTTTTATCTTCATAAAAAGTGTTGTGAAAACTAGTTAGAACTTTTATTGTGAACAAAAGATTCAAAGACCAATGCCTAAACATAAGTTGTGAACATTTTTTTTGAAGACTAAGGAAAAAATTGAATATTTTATGTGAGGGATCAAAGATAAAAGTTGTGAATACCAAGTTCAAAAAAAAAGTTACAATGACAAAAATTATGAAGACTTGAATCTGTGGAAAAAGTGTTATGAATATTAGTTAGAACTTTTGTTGTGAATAAATTTTTTGAAGGTCAAATCTTGAACATAGATCATGATGACATAAGATCCAAAGACTTGGGTCTTTAAAATGAATGATTTAGGATTCTTTTATAAATAATTAAGAATGAAATAAAGGCTCTCCCTTTCACAATAATTATCATCACATCTTTTGCATGATAAGTCTTCAACAAAGAACATGAATATAGTAAAGGCCATTAAGGCTAAAAGCTAAATGAATCTTATGAAGATATAGGCCTTAAGAAGATGCCATCTGGTATATTCCTAGAACCCTAAAACCTCAATAGGTTGGAGCCATTGAAGCTCAGGTTCTTAGTATCATTGCACCATAAGCTAAAGACATAAAGAGCCTAAGAGAGCCCAACCCATCCAAGAAGTGCCACATTAACCAAAGGTAGAATGTTTATATTCATAGCCCTGATAGAGATTTCAACACTTGAGAGATTTAAAGTTAGTGAGAATTCACCATGTTTTGTGAATTTAAAACATGTTACTCTCCTAGAGATGCCAGAGATATTAGACCCTGGGAGGTCTTAGTGTATCATATAGTACCATATGGAATAGAGTGGGAGATGCCCATGAAAATTTATAGAGAAGTCATATGGAATTAACCTATAAGAGATGAACATGTTGGATGTGTAGCAATCAAGGCATGAACCTAAATTTTACAACCTATTTGGTCATTAAAAATGTCAAGAGGTTGATAATGGACTACACATCTAATTTGATTTATGGAATCAAATCATAGTCCAACTAAATCATGCATAAGATGCGAATAATTATAATGGAATAATAATGGGATAAATATAAGAGCAAAAAAGATAAAATCAACCTTAAACAGTCATGGTACTTAATTTCATAAAATCATGGGTGACTGGAAGTCCCGATGTAATCCTAAATGATTATAGCTACCAGAATTCAATAAAGGCATGGTTTAATTATGCCAATTCTAAGAACAACTTAAATATGTTAGAGATTTAGATCTACCTAATCAAACACACTCCCTCAACCATGTTTATTTTTTTAATAATTATCCCATTAGTGGGTGAATCTAGATTTGAATTTAGACTTGTTAGGCTTGCATGCCTATATAAGATTGACTCTTTTATGTAATAAAGGATGGTAATTTTAGGATTGAGGAAGTTATACTTAGTATATATCTATTAGAATAAATTAGTTAATGTACCAAATATTTTTGGATCCTACATAGTTTTTCATGATTTCCTAGTGTAGTATTTTTTTTGTTTTTATGAGAGTGGAGTCTGTAGCTAAATGGTCATTATAAGTCTCACCATTGATTAATCAAAAGTTAATATGTTAATAATTTTATTTTTATGAATATAATTTTTTAGATCCTACACATATATATGGTGGTTATTCTCCTCTTTGATCTTGACAACTTCTCCCTAGACTCTCACACCATCCTTTAGTTAGAGTTATGGTAGGTTTAGATCAGCTAAGGACTAGTTTTTGTAAGATTTTATCAACTAGATTCTTTAGCTTCATATTTGTGGTAGACATACCTTTCTTATATTTTTACTACCCTTCCCTCTTTTTCTCTTTTTTATTATCAATATGTTAGTTTAGGATTAATATAAATCTATCTCTATGTTTAATCATGATTGTTGAATGTCATCCATCATCATTTAAGAATTTTTAAATAAATCATTGATAGAACAATTGGGTCTTAGATTGTTTACAACTTAATACATTTTTTGAAGTTAGTTTTAGCATCCACAACCCCTTGAAATGGAATAGTTCACATTAACCAAGTGAAGACCAATATACCAAGACCTGTTACATTTAAACCTTGGGGAGGTATTTACTTTATTAGATCCCCATATTTTTAGGAAAGGCAAGGGTTTAAAAAACCCTACCTATTTTTGGACATTTTAAGACACCTAAAAATAATGTTGTTGATCAATATAATCTCATATATATTAAGCATTAAAATTAGAGTCATCATCCACTATTTCACTATCATAAAAGGTAATCATAGGATGTGGTTGAAAGATTTGACTAATTTTACCAATAATTCCATCTAATGGATGATCATATGACTTGGGAGGTGGATAAACATAATAAGTGTGATGTAATATTAAATTATCCTTATTTATACCATGATTTGGAAATGGCTCACTAAAAATATTCAATTTACCATTTCATTTTTTAGGCTTAGGTTCCTCTATAGGAGTCCCAACTCAATGACATTGTTATCAACGAGATATTAAATGATATGATTGATCTTGAAACATATATTATTATAATTACTATTGCATCTATGATAATTAAAATATGCATTATTATCAAAATATTTTCCTTGAAGTTTATTCATATCTACTTAAAATTGTGGTGGTAAAGTAATAAGATTGCATTGAATTAAATTTTACAAAAAATAATGAGGTAGTTGTGGTAACTTAGAAAATGACATCCTTGGTTGATCTAATAAATCCATTTTATTATAATGTTGAGAAATAACATCAACTATAATCTTTTCATCTACTTTAGTATTTATTGGTTTAACCTTGCAAGAGGGGTTGATTTAAAAATTAATTATATAAGTTGAAGTAGATGTATACTTAAGCTTGTTAAAATAAATAAGAGTGCATTATCTTTATCTTATGGTATGATAAATCTCTTCAAATTATATAAATTTATTTAAAATAATTGACTCATGTAATGGTGCATGAAAATTTTGTTTTAAAATATCTTATAGTTCATTATCTACCAATGTGATAGTCATTTTAGGAAACATGGTCTTGTGACAAATCAAATAATCATAGATAGGCTCGTTAGTTTCTTGTTTAAGCTTGGAAAATTTTGAATAATAAATATTTTCATCATTGTTAACAACAAATCACATAATACATTGATATATTAATGGATTGAATGATTTAAATGATTTAATAGGTAAATAAAAAAACCAACATAAGGCATAATGTTGTAAATTTATTAGAAAAAAATTGGATAATAATTTGTCATTGAAAGCATAATCCAAACATTTACAAGAAAATACCTAAGATGTTGTTCTTGTTATCCTTTTTATTCATATAGTGTGATTTTAAGATCTAAAAATATTATAGATAAAGCGTATGATATAATATCAAATGATAGAGGATTATGAGTAAATCATGAGACTCTAAAAATTAGCTAGATTTTGGTATACCTTGCTCTAACTATATCACCTTAGTAGGAAAAAAATTAGTAGTTTGTTTGAAGGATTATGCATTATAAAAGGTATGTGATGTAATGTGCATAGCTATCAATGATTCCAAATGAGTCTCTTGGTTAGGCATAAGAATAGAAATATGTTGTAGATAATGTGTTTCCCCTAAGTCTAAAGGTGTGGATGTAATAACAATATCAATAATAGTAGTATCAACACCTATTATAGGGTTAAAAATGTGAAAGAGTGGTTATTGTTGTGCATTGACATTAGTTTTTTTCAAGAAATTATGCACTTTTATAAGCTAAAGGACAACAATGAATTTAGGTATGTCTTATAGCATTTGACATAGTCCTAAAAATTGGATAAATGTTAGACTTTTTTTTATTTACCCCATTAGTTTCATCATGATAGATCCTATCTAATCCTTCATTCACATCTTGTGCATTATGATAATATTTATTAACTTGTTTATTATGATTATCTTCTTAAAAATATTCATGAGCAATTTGTTCATAAAAATAAGAAGAAAAAATGTGTTTATTAGTATGATCCAATTTCACATTAGTCAAGGTAATTTGAATATGCTCAATGGAAACCCTACTTAACCTAAAAATT
This sequence comes from Torreya grandis, assembly GCA_037957365.1. Lineage (NCBI taxonomy): Eukaryota > Viridiplantae > Streptophyta > Pinopsida > Cupressales > Taxaceae > Torreya > Torreya grandis. The sequence continues at coordinate 2,289,035 of JARHVA010002449.1, forward strand.
CACCTTAAAGGAATATGAGAAGCATTTTTGTAGGCAACATAGAAATATACTATAAAAAAGATGTTGCAAACAATGATAAGAATTTAAATGCTAGGAAAATATATTTTTTTTGTCTGAGGATATTATTAAACTCTCATGAAATCCAAGGTAAAAATAATATAATTTTAGTTTTAAATATATAAAAGGTAAAAATAAAATGATTTCATTGCCATATATCATGTTCAAGGTTGAAAGCAAGTAATTTTAATGTGAGATTCAGATCCAAGGTTAAAAGGGAAATCTTTTAGTGTCAGATATTTTGGAATTTATCAAAACCCTAGAATAATTTTTTATAAATAATTAAAGTGCATGAATAACATGGGTTCACTAATATGCTTTACCAAAATTTAGAATAAATGTGGTAGTTAACCTAATTTTAATAAAATGATTAGAATATGATAGAATGTTGAAAATGTACATTTTTAACAAGCAAATTGAAATAAAAAAAGTAAAAAATATTGTAACAAGACTAATTATGAATTTAAAATAAAAACTTAGATATTTCTATTTGAAAATTGATTGTGATGACTAATAGGAAATTGAAACTGAAAAACATGAAAAAATCATGTATAAACCTAAAAAAAGATATAAAAAATGAAGAAGTTCGGGACCATACAACCAAGTCAAGACCAGCTACCACTTATCACCTAAATTACATAGTTTTAACCCTTTTAATACAATATAAAAATCAAGGCACAATCATGTGTGATAGCTGAAATTATGTCTATGTACATGTATTTGACCTTTGGGAGTCTGCAAAAGACCTGCAACTAGTTTCTCCAAGGTTGAAACCCTAGTAGAGTTTTAAAATGATTTATAACCTTAAAATAGAAAAAGGGGGGAGATTAATTCAATTTATCTGAACCTAATAACCCCCATGATTATTTAACACTACATAGGTATCCAATATTCAAAAGAGGTAATTCAAACCCATATAGTTCTCCCACTTAGAGTACTTTGTTCAATTATGTTCTTTTAATGGTATGAATGCATCTAAGGATGGCTCAAATAATTTATCATGATGTTATTTGGTATGATTAAAAAATACTTGATACTTATCTAAAGACTACTTATAATCCTTAGAATCAGAATTAGGAAGAACAAGTACCTTTTGCTCGATGTGCAACAATGAAATGTGCTTCTGTATTGAAATTACCAAGTGGAATAATGAGTGGCTTGAATGCTAATTTATAGTAATAAAAATTGTAAATTACACACTTATAATCCTAAAAACATTAAATATGTAGTAGGGGAGGTCTCAATTTAAAAATATGACCATTAGAAGACAAGTGTCATAAATATCATATAGGGGTTAGGACCATTTGCCACTCCTAACCCAAATTGGACAGATTTGACCCTTAAATAAATGTAACCTTTTTTATTTTAGTTAAAAGAACATCTCTATAGGTTAAAAATTACATATTAGAAAATAAAATGTCTTGACATGTGCTTAGGATAGATAAAGTTATCAAAATAAGAGTTAAGTGCACAAGTTAATTAAAGTAGAAATGGGCCAAAACTAACATAATAAAATATTCTTGACTATATTTAGCTATTTAAAGGATGTGTATTGTTTAAAAATCAATTTTAAATGGAATTAATTCATTAAATGGGATTATATTTTTAGTGACAATATTCAGGATCAACCAGTGAAATTGGAATCCACATAATAATTATACTTAACTTCATAATTGGTCTATTCAATCGCTATCATGGACTCTCAAGAGATGGGAAGTATACCCCTAGTAGACTAATCTAAGACTACCTTCCTTATCTCACTCATGAGAAAGTAAAGGAACATTTTAGGAGAGTGAATGATGCATTCAAAATAATGGTTGTGAGGGCTTTTAATAGAAACACTACAATGCATTTTTAAAATGAGGTTGTCATCCTACTCAAGAATTATGAGAGATATTTTATATAGTTAACATAGTTCAAATTTTTTACATTCACTATTTAAACATGCAGTCTATATAAAATAAAACTTCATAATAGTGATTGTTCCTCATTAATCAACATTCAACAAGCTTTTACCTTAAAATCTTCAAACATTTTGACATGTTAAGGTATATATATATATATATATATATATATATATATATATATATATTATATCACATGTGTGTGTGTGTACATGTATGTATGTATGTTTGTATGTATATGTATGTTTGTGTATGAATATGTATGTATGTATGTGTGTGTATATATATGCATAATATATATATATATATATATATATATATATATATATATATATATATATATATACCTTAACATGTCAAAATGTTTGAAGATTTTAAGGTAAAAGCTTGTTGAATGTTGATTAATGAGGAACAATCACTATTATGAAGTTTTATTTTATATAGACTGCATGTTTAAATAGTGAATGTTAGATATGTTATTATGAACAAATACATATGGTTGTGAGATGGGAAATATTCAGTGATATATTTCTAATGATGATACATTGTGTAATTATATTTATAGGTGTATCAATGTTTATACTTGGTATAAATTTTGTATGTGTATGAAACTTAAATGGAAATTAGTCATTTATGAGTTGAAGGTGAAAACATGTAGTTGTGGATTAATAACATGATAGGAATTTTCTAGATTACTTTAGTTGTTATTATGTTTGTAATAGTAGTTTTTCATTTTTTCCTTTTATTTAATTATCTACTAAAGACTTTAAATAAATGTAGAGTTTATGAATAATACCTGGAGATAAGAAGATGGTTGTGCACTAATTTAATCTATAAAATGAGGGAGCTTCTTTTTAGCTTGGAAGAATAAACTGCACACAATGAGACAACTTGGACAAAATAGATTAATAGGTAGATAAGTGAGCTGCTTGGTTAGGAACTAGTCCTGGGAAGTTATGAACTTCCTCAAGTGGATGCTAGCTCACTATTTTCATAAATAATTGGATAAATAAAATATGAAATTATAAAATTTAAAGATGTAATAACAAAATGATTATGAATTAATATTCATTTAAACTATCAATGTAAGAAAAGTATTCATACCAATAAGTTGCAACATAATTCAAATCTAATTGATCACAAGTGGCTTCAACTAAGGGAAAGTAAATAATGGCACAAAGTGCTAACTTGAAAGCTATATCACTATGGTCAATGAAAAAGGGTTGAGGGATGATGGGTAGATTAGTGATATTAATTATGTTATGTACAATTTTAGACAGTCATCTACAAGTAAATTCCATGTTTAGAGAGAAAATTGAATTAGACTAATCTAAGATAGAGTTTTGGGATTAAAAGGCTTAGATTTTAAAATAGATGTAGGGATTGATACCAATCCTCCAAAATCTATGCCAATTCAGATGAATCAATGTTGATTCTATTAAAATTTCATAAAGTTATAAACATAAATCCAGAGTATGATCAAGGATATTTACAAAGGAAACTAAGGATAGGGGTTTGAAGATGATATTATTAGGATTTAAGAGGATTTAGGATGGTTGAAGACATTATGATAGAAATTAAAAAAAGAGATAAATAGAATAGAAGATTAAATAAAATAAATAAAGTAAAAAAATTACCTTGTAAATGATTCAAGATAGTGATAGTAGATAGAAGATAAACTAATCCTTTGCCTCTTGGTGGATACCTAAAACTGTAGAATTTAGTTCTTATCACCAATAAGGGGTTAGGTAAACATCTATAATTCACATAAGAGAATCTCAACATCCTTTTGGGATCAAAATTCATGGTCTTAGAACCAAAGAATCACTTATGTATATATAGATCGATGCTGATTGTAGGACAACTATTATTAACTCACCCTTTTTAGCAAAAGTTAGCTTTGATCCACTTTGGTTTGTTATAATTTCAAGGTAATCTAAGATAATAATCTTGGGTTTTTTTTTAAAAATGGTTTTATACATGGGTAAGTTATTATAGGGTTAAGATTTATAAGTTATAATTAGATTTAGGTGGTTAAGATGGTAAAATGGTAATTTATAAAATTAAATTACCAAGTATCTAATGGTAAATAAGTTAGACTTTAGGATAAGGGTATTTAGGATAAAATAATAAAGTAAAGTCTTACAACACTAAATAATTCATATAGGACATACAAAATTGTAGTGTTTACATTTTCCCCTTTTATGGAGTGGTATGTAATAACATGTCATGAGATTAAAATTGAGATAGGTTCAATGCCTCAAGTTTATGTGAGAAGGTATCCCCCCTCAAATCAGGATCCAACATAGGATGATGAGTGGTGATGGGTTTGAAATATGGAGTAATGGATGGGATGGATAAATAACAAATGATAACTAAGAGTGTAGATGCATAATATGAAGTATACATTTTATACTTACAAGGTGTGAGATATTACAAGCATAGATGACCTAAGATAAATCATGTAATAAAATGCCAGAACTATGAATAAATGGGCTTAAATTAAGGCAAATCAAGAGAAAAATGATAGGGTTTGGTTGACTAACGCATCTAGTATGTTAAATGGTGTGTGCTCTACCTATAGATGGTTATTTTCAAGATGAGATGCACTCTCAAGACCCACAGAGGGGAGATGCCTAAAAAGTGCATGATTTATGTAGGTAATGGGACCAACAAGGGGTCTATGTCCACATTCCTAAAATTTAATAGGAAAAATAATTGGATAGGTGTGGCAATGTAACAAGATTAGGATTTAGAGCAGGATTGGATGCATGAAAAATTACAAATAGCGAAAATGATGGGCATATTGACACTAATCAATGAAATTGATGATGATCCACATAAATCAACACTAATTTAAAATAAATCACTGCCAATCTAAAGATGAGTATATAATAAAAATATGATGTGGAAAATATCACTTACTATCAATGCATGGTGAATGAAGAGATAAAATTTGATGTCAAGTATGACATGCATTATGATGGAGGTGAGTGGCAGTGGTTAGAGGTGATGATGATGGTTTCAAGATGAGATATGCCTTGTTTTTAGTTAGGATTTTTGTTTTTTTATAAGAAAATGTGTATGGTTTTAGGGTACTAAAATGACCTAGGATTGGCATTGATCTAGTGAATCATCATAAATTTAATGGAAACATTTATGATTCATTAAAATGTCATTGAGTAGATCTGAATCAACATCAATTTGTTAAAAATGGTGAACAACTAAGTTAGAGTGTCTAGGGTTAAATACGTGAAATTATTAGAAAGCTTGGGCATTATATAAGATTATGATAGCAAGTGATGACATTATTTAAGATATAGGATAGAGTAATATCTCTTCTAAAGTGGTTATATGATCAATTGAGTGATGATGATTCGGCCTATATGGAGGCCATGGGATTAGAAGGAGTGTTATTATACCACAACATTCATAGAGACACAATCCTATTGGTGGCATTAATATAATGGTGGTATCACCACTGGGACCTTTTGGTTACTTACAATAAAGACGACCATCACCAAGGAGGATATATAGGATATTATAACTTTTAATATAGGGGGATGCTATTGTACCCATACAATATCATTAATTATGCTAACGAAAAGATAATTCTAATTGATCTATATAGATATTTGGCAAGAATTCCATAAGAAATGTAAGGATAAAGACATTTATAGAATTCTATTTCTTTTAGGTGTGAGCTATTACATTTTAAAAATAATAAATGATGCATTAAATATTTAAAAGTCAATGAAACACTTTCAAATTAAATTAAATTAAATTAAATTCTTTTTATTTTGATAGAAAGGACCACATGAAAACCTATTTTAGGATTGAATCAAGTTCCCTACATGAAAAAAAATTTAAGAATATTGGGAAGACTGTGAGAATGATTTTAAAGTGAGAATAAATTTGGATACGTTAAATTCATATAGGATTGAATGGGTCAAAAAAAAAATTTTAGATGATTGAAGTGACATGGTTGACCCCTTTTACACTAAAAATAGATAATTTATACCCTTACTAATAATTGATTAGTCTTTCTAGAAATTGATATATTTTGAAGAATTACATAATCTATTTAGTAAAGGTAAAAGTCAAGGTTGAAAAATAAGGTTGGTTATTTCAATACTCTATGATGCTTAAGAAATAGAGTCTTTAATGAAATAAAATAAAATAATATCATATTCATCAACATAACCAAAAACTCAAGTGTATTTCAAGGTCCTAAATTTAAGTGTGTCCATAGATAGTGGAGGTATTTGGGAAGATTACAAAAGGAATAAATTTATAAAGCTTCTAGTGATGAATCATTTTGGAAGTAAAATTTGAATATCAAGAGAGATTCTAATCTTATAGATCAAGTGAAACACTTTTAGCTTAGACCCTTGATTCTTATATGTTGATTGATAACACAAATCAAGATGTTTTAAGATTTTGGTTAGGGTTTAGCTTAGGTACCTCTTGAATAATTAAGTAACTCATATTTCATCTAGTTTCACCAATTTTTGAGTAAAAATAAGAAAACCTTGATCCAAGATATTCCTCCTAATTTTAATGTGGTAGAAAATCTATTGTAAACCCTTCACCAAAGAAGGTCAAAGTAACCTCAAGGGTAGTGCCTGAACTTTTAGGAGAATAGTTTTTGGAACTAACATAACCTATGGCAGATAAAAGTTAAGAAGAAATAATTTTGGCTTATAGTCTGAGTATGATTCCTCTTATAAAACTGACCCATGAAAGTGATATTCAAACTTGCAAAAATATACTAGCAAATTGATAATGAAGACATAAAAAACACAAAAAAGTATAAGAATAACTTAAATATTAGGTATGCATGCCTTCTGTGCACATTAAAGGTTTATTTATTAAAACTCGTGTACCTTTAGCTTCCATCCCATACTTGGATCCTATATAAAACATTTAAAAAAAAGGCATGCAAAATTTTGTAGTTATTAAAACCATATGAAAGTGATGGAAGCATGTGTTAAACAATATATTATTGATGGATTGGAATCAATTGATGAAATTATAAATGCCTATAGAATTTTAGATGAAAATTAATTCAAGGTCATTGAAGAAATGAATATATTCAAGAAAGAAGTAGGGTTATGTAAAATTATTATATTCAAAGACTTGAGAGACATGGATTATATAGATGATAAGGTCATTGTCTCTAATAAAATATTTATCAAAATAGATGATAATATTTCATGGATATGGTCATAATATGTAATGGATAATAAATGTTCTTGAGGATTCCTTGGAAAACTTATACATTCCAATTAAAAAATGTAATAATTTGAATCCAATATTTATATGGATGTTTGGGCCTTTCATTATAATATATTGAAATAAGGAAATGTTGAATATTATATAGATGTAGAGACAAAATGAAAATTTAAGAAAATTATTTAGGAATAATTATTCAACACAAACATCTTCAATTTGGAATCCATGAAAAATATAGGTGATATTCATGACATCCTCATTCATTCCATAAAAAATCTATCAAAATTCTTCAAGGGAAGTGAAGAAATGATTTAGGTAATAGAGGTGTGGTTGACACACATATCCAAAACATCATTCCAAAGCAATAAATAATATTTTTAGCCATGCAAATATTTAAGACGTACATGTTGAAATCATCATAGATTAAAGAGAAGGGACAAATTTTAGCAACTAATTAGATAGACACTTAACCAAAAAAATATTATTTCTCTAGGAAAATTTCTTAATTTTCTCTATCCTCCCATTCTATTTATTCATTGTAATTTTCATAATATCATTGTTAATATAAAAGTATTATATTTCACCTTCAATGTGAACAAAGTGAAAAGATACGAGTATAAATATATTATTTACTACAAAATATGGTTGAGTTAGTTACATATTTTTATTATAATTAAGAGTCATATTCATTTCAAAATGGAAGTTTTGATAATATAGACAATTTTGGTAGAAAAGAAAGAGAGGAAAAACATTTATATTCTTTTCCAATGATTAATACAAGATAATTTAATAGTATTTTTATGACTTTTGTTGTCTTGATGAAAATTTTAGGGACTCATTTAGTTGTTATTTATCTTCATTAAATGTTTATGGTTAAAATGTCACCATTTTAGCTAATTCTAACATGCCAAGGTGATAGAAAAATGCATTTACTCAATCAAGCATGTTATCTCATCCATGTCCCTCTTTTATTTTCCTTACTCTTATCATTTTATTCATTGTTACATCTTGACTCTCCTCTAGACTCATTAATCTATTAATTTATGGATTTTATGGCTAATGATTGGTTAAATTATTGTGTTAGGTAGCTAGATTTTTAATATGCTAATATGTGGATAGTTATATATTACTTATCATCATGATTGTTAACTTGTTTGTTAGTTGTTCATAGTTAGTTATAGTACATTATGATCATGATTATTTTGTTTGTTCAGTTGTAATAGTTTATTATGAATTATTTTGTGATATGGTCTAACTATATTTATTGCAC